>CM026388.1:46878892-46937432 GCA_014843695.1 Archivesica marissinica | reverse complement strand
GTCCTATAAACTAATCCACACGAGTATAACAACTGTCCTATAAACTAATCCACACGAGTATAACAACTGTCCTATAAACTAATCCACACGAGTATAACAACTGTCCTATAAACTAATCCACACGAGTATAACAACTGTCCTATAAACTAATCCACACGAGTATAACAACTGTCCTATAAACTAATCCACACGAGTATAACAACTGTCCTATAAACTAATCCACACGAGTATAACAACTGTCCTATAACTAAGCTGTGGATTAAAGTGTAAATCAAAAACTTGTTTTCAGACGTTGTGGCGATACCCGATATGCAAACTCCGATTTATTTGCTTTGTGGATTTGGGTCGCACAAACAGCTTAGGTTATATGGTGACTTAACTACGAGCAATCATAACATAAGCCCAATATACCTCTCTGAGCAGTATTTCAAGCACACGCTGGCACAAACATGTAGTGTCTGCTTTAAAAGATGACAAATTGAATACGCATGCATAGCGTATATATATTTATAATGTTCACAGAGCAGTTGGTATTTGTATTTGTATTTAGTTTATATAAATTTATTTTAGCTCGATTGCGAAACAAGTTCTTACAACTTATATTAATCACTCTCGAGACCTCATTCCTGATGGAATCCATCGCCACGAGGGAGAGAGAAGAGGAAACGTGGAATTTAAATGCCTTGTCTAAGGACACAATCATAACGGCTCCAGCGGTGGGCTCTAATTCCGGACCTTTCGCACCTGAAGCGAAAGCACATCCACAGCGCTATCACGACTTCCACATGTCTCTTTGTATGAAAATAAATTATGACCAGAATGCTTTTATTGATTAATGTAGGAGAAATTGTCAAATGTACATATTTATTTTATCTATATATGTTATAGAAATGACATGCTATTTTAAAGGCACCCATGCGTGTCAATGACATATAAACAGTAATCTACAATCTTATTGTCCATTTTATATAAAACAAACATTTTGTTCACATTTTTTGGTTTATTTTATTCCATAATGCATCTATCAGCCTCAAACTAACGGTTACAAGGGGGAGGTGTTGTGCACCGGCACACGCGCCCCCTCCCAAAATAATATCCCTGACACGGCTTGACTTGATCATCCAATAATTAACCCATCAAAATCTAACCATACACTGCGTTATTTTCAAAAATAACTGACTGATTTTCTGATTTACCCATGTATTTTATGGGGCGTAACATAGACCTGAAAAATTTACAAAACTTTATTTAATTCCCCTTAACTTGAAATCTTGGACTCGCCCCTGCTTCTGATAACAGCTCTCAATTCACACTTTCTGCACAGTATATGCCTCTAAGTCTACATGAACACTGTTGTCACGGTAACAAATGTCTAGCCTAAAGTGGCATATTAGCATGTTTCTTCCACGGGTTTATTAAATTTTTACTCGCTAACATGTCCAAGTCTTGACAGATCTGTCTTCTGGTGGTTCTTGGCTCGATTATATCGTCAATAAATCCTGCAAATACAAAGTCGGGAACCATCAATAATGTCAAATTCATTCATAAATTACACCAGGACTCCATAATATCTCGATAATTAATATGTTTTGTTGGGAGTGAGCCAGAGCGCCAAGGTAGACCCGCATACTAATGGAGCTTATACTGGAGCTTAAGATGCATACTAATGGAGTTTGCATAATACTGGAGCTCATACTGGACCTTAATATGCATAATAATGGAGAAGAAACCAGTGGAGACTCCGACTAATCTCTTCAGGAGGTGTCGCTCATATGGGCAACCATAAATAAACGTAAAACACACACACAGATTTACAATCAAGTTACCTCTGACTGCTGCAGGGAACGGATTGGCAAACTTCTCCACATATTCCGCCTCGTTCTTCGCCTGATCCTTGCCTCGAAATATGATAGACACAGCCCCCTGTCACAACACAAATATCAATTCTTTTTTAAATTTTGAAACCGCAAATTTATACAGAATGTTTTTTTCAAATATTTGCCTCAAATACTGAGTAATTCAACTAATAAACAAACATCGTATATGCGAACAAAGTAATGTAAACTTCCATGCGTAATACAACTGGTGTATCCTGAATAACACAATTTATGGTACAGATTTACAGTTATATCTCACCTCACATGTGTGCCTATTTATTTGTAGACTATTCTTAGTTAAATTATCTCTTAAACGACTGTCATCGGAGGTTACAAACGTCAATTCAGGAGCATGGGTGACCGTTATATGAAATCATACTTTCAATCCACAAAAACACTGTTTATTGATTCAATGTTAGTGTATTCAGAAAAATGTGTAGCAGTTATGCATTCATACGTGCATTTTATTTGCTTTTTGCAATGTAATGTCGCTTTAATGTTGACTATTGTAATGTATGTTGTAAGAATGTCTTACTATGCTAAATTAATGTTAAGCACTTTTGAACGTATAATTTCTGTATGAAGAGTGATATACAAATCTTCGATCCTCAGAGGTGCTCGCCAGATTGGACAGGTGGGTTTTTTCCCGGGTACTCCGGTTTCCTCCCACACGAATGACCACATTTACACTTTCATTCGTGCCAACGAGAGTGATTAATATAAGTTGTTAATACTTGCTTCGCAATCTTGTAAAATAAATAAAGTTTTAAAAAAAGGCTTTACTATTTCTTTTTTTTCTTCGGTTTAATATATATGTTTTTTATTTTCACAATCACATGATTATATACATGTGACAAGTACTATATGCCATTTAACATTATATACATGAGATTACAGTATGGCAAGGTTCACTATTCAATCATAGTATAGCAAGGTTCACTATTCAATCATAGTATGGCAAGGTTCACTATTCAATCATAGTATGCCTCCCCATGTACAGGTAGAACCACCAACCTCCCCATGTATAGGTAGAACCACCAACCTCCCCATGTACAGGTAGAACCACCAACCTCCCCATGTATAGGTAGAACCACCAACCTCCCCATGTACAGGTAGAACCACCAACCTCCCCATGTATAGGTAGAACCACCAACCTCCCCATGTATAGGTAGAACCACCAACCTCCCCATGTACAGGTAGAACCACCAACCTCCCCATGTATAGTAGAACCACCAACCTCCCCATGTATAGGTAGAACCACCAACCTCCCCATGTACATGTAGAACCACCAACCTCCCCATGTACAGGTAGAACCACCAACCTCCTCATGTACAGGTAGAACCACCAACCTCCCCATGTACAGGTAGAACCACCAACCTCCCCATGTACAGGTAGAACCACCAACCTCCCCATGTATAGGTAGAACCACCAACCTCCCCATGTACAGGTAGAACCACCAACCTCCCCATGTACAGGTAGAACCACCAACCTCCCCATGTATAGGTAGAACCACCAACCTCCCCATGTACAGGTAGAACCACCAACCTCCCCATGTACAGGTAGAACCACCAACCTCCCCATGTATAGGTAGCCACCAACCTCCCCATGTACAGGTAGAACCACCAACCCCCCATGTATAGGTAGAACCACCAACCTCCCCATGTATAGGTAGAACCACCAACCTCCCCATGTATAGGTAGAACCACCAACCTCCCCATGTATAGGTAGAACCACCAACCTCCCCATGTATAGGTAGAACCACCAACCTCCCCATGTATAGGTAGAACCACCAACCTCCCCATGTATAGGTAGAACCACCAACCTCCCCATGTATAGGTAGAACCACCAACCTCCCATGTATAGGTAGAACCACCAACCTCCCCATGTATAGGTAGAACCACCAACCTCCCCATGTATAGGTAGAACCACCAACCTCCCCATGTATAGGTAGAACCACCAACCTCCCCATGTATAGGTAGAACCACCAACCTCCCCATGTATAGGTAGAACCACCAACCTCCCCATGTATAGGTAGAACCACCAACCTCCCCATGTACAGGTAGAACCACCAACCTCCCCATGTATAGGTAGAACCACCAACCTCCCCATGTACAGGTAGAACCACCAACCTCCCCATGTATAGGTAGAACCACCAACCTCCCCATGTACATGTAGAACCACCAACCTCCCCATGTACAGGTAGAACCACCAACCTCCCCATGTATAGGTAGAACCACCAACCTCCCCATGTACAGGTAGAACCACCAACCTCCCCATGTATAGGTAGAACCACCAACCTCCCCATGTATAGGTAGAACCACCAACCTCCCCATGTATAGGTAGAACCACCAACCTCCCCATGTACAGGTAGAACCACCAACCTCCCCATGTACAGGTAGAACCACCAACCTCCCCATGTATAGGTAGAACCACCAACCTCCCCATGTACAGGTAGAACCACCAACCTCCTCATGTATAGGTAGAACCACCAACCTCCCCATGTATAGGTAGAACCACCAACCTCCCCATGTACAGGTAGAACCACCAACCTCCCCATGTATAGGTAGAACCACCAACCTCCCCATGTATAGGTAGAACCACCAACCTCCCCATGTATAGGTAGAACCACCAACCTCCCCATGTATAGGTAGAACCACCAACCTCCCCATGTATAGGTAGAACCACCAACCTCCCCATGTATAGGTAGATATGTATGTATATGTGGACGCCTGCTCGCCATGTGATAGGCAGTTACTAACAACCTTTCCTGGGTAGGCTCCAGCGTCCAGTATGGGTGCACCAACCTCCGTAAGAAACTGCCAACTTTTCATGTATATGAGACACGGCCTGAGCGGGGTGAACCACCATCTGATGATGGTTAGTGAACCAGCGACCTTAACCACCAACCTCCCCATGTATAGGTAGAACCACCAACCTCCCCATGTATAGGTAGAACCACCAACCTCCCCATGTATAGGTAGAACCACCAACCTCCCCATGTATAGGTAGAACCACCAACCTCCCCATGTATAGGTAGAACCACCAACCTCCCCATGTATAGGTAGAACCACCAACCTCCCCATGTATAGGTAGAACCACCAACCTCCCCATGTACAGGTAGAACCACCAACCTCCCCATGTACAGGTAGAACCACCAACCTCCCCATGTACAGGTAGAACCACCAACCTCCCCATGTACAGGTAGAACCACCAACCTCCCCATGTACAGGTAGAACCACCAACCTCCTCCCCATGTACAGGTAGAACCACCAACCTCCCCATGTATAGGTAGAACCACCAACCTCCCCATGTATAGGTAGAACCACCAACCTCCCCATGTATAGGTAGAACCACCAACCTCCCCATGTATAGGTAGAACCACCAACCTCCCCATGTATAGGTAGAACCACCAACCTCCCCATGTATAGGTAGAACCACCAACCTCCCCATGTATAGGTAGAACCACCAACCTCCCCATGTATAGGTAGAACCACCAACCTCCCCATGTACATGTAGAACCACCAACCTCCCACAAAAGCTATCTGGATAGCTACCTCACTTGAAAGATTTCTACAACCCCAGTGGGATTAGAATGAAGCGTAAGGCAATGATTTCTACAACCCCAGTGGGATTAGAATGAAGCGTAAGGCAATGATTTGCACAACTAGACTTGGTAAGGATCATTGCTGTGAAGTTTCGTGAATAAAGTACACAATTTCCCCCGCCACACCCCTCCACTTCCTGTCTGGGGAGACATAATGAAGCAGACGCAGTAAGAATGCAGATGACAGAAACAATAGACCTACCTTAGCTCCCATCACAGCTACTTCAGCAGTTGGCCAGGCATAGTTAGTGTCTCCACGCAGATGCTTGGAACTCATCACATCATAGGCACCACCATACGCCTGCAATACAGCAATATGGTTATAGCTTGCCACGCAGATGTATTACATTGACACATTACCTTTCTTGTGATGACTTACATCAACCCATTACCTTTCTTGTGATGGCTTACATCAACCCATTACCTTTCTTGTGATGACTTACATCAACCCATTAGCTTTCTTGTGATGGCTTACATCAACCCATTACCTTTCTTGTGATGGCTTACATCAACCCATTACCTTTCTTGTGATGACTTACATCAACCCATTACCTTTCTTGTGATGACTTACATCAACCCATTACCTTTCTTGTGATGACTTACATCAACCCATTACCTTTCTTGTGATGGCTTACATCAACACATTACTGTTCTTGTGATGACTTACATCAAAACATTACCTTTCTTGTGATGGCTTACATCAACACATTACCTTTCTTCTGATGGCTTACATTGATACATTACCTTTCTTGTAATGTGTGATGGCTTACATATACTACATATATACACAATACCCTTCTTGTGATGGCTTACATACAGGTTTACATATACTACAGGACACAACTTTCTTGTGATGGCTTACATACTATATATTGACTTATTAGCCCTTGTGATGCTTACGTCTACATTACCATATTACCTTTCGTGTGATAATTGTTATTTTTGGCACCGTGGCTTCAGCATAGGCATACAAGAGCTTGGCTCCATGTCGGATGATACCTCCGTACTCCTGGCTAGTACCTGAATGACAAATATGTTAAACAATATCCTTAAACCCTCTATAAATGTTTACTTAGAGAATGTGCCGCACACCGAGGTATTCCAAAGAGGGGATGATTTTAAATTGCAATATCTGTTTTATCTTTCATCATCTTTCATCGTGAATGCAAATCATTCACCAAATTTAATGAAAATCTGTACGTAATCCTGCTAACAAAACCTCCTTAGGCAGAAGTAAAAAATAAAAAATTCAGATTTTTAAGTAAAGTTTTGAATTTCTGTCTAGTATTCTGTAATATGACTTTGGAATATGGCATCCGTTACCTGGTAAAAATCCTGGAACATCAACAAATGTGACAATAGGGATGTTAAAACTGTCACAGAATCTCACAAACCGAGCTCCCTTCACCGATGCATTAATATCCAGGCAACCTGAAACATACATATGTATATCAAAAAGTCATCTGCAACAACGATTTCATTTCAATGCCATTAATATTTCAAACTTCCATAAATTCTGTTTGGACAGAATTAATGTAGAAATATAGTTGTTAGTAGTACAAGATAGATAGCAAATGTTTGTTTGTGGATTGACGAGTCACAGCAACAGCTATGGTCATCAGGGCTTCGAAAATTTTGTCGGTTTTCGACTGATTTTTATCATTTCAGACCGATTCTAACAGTCAAAATACCTTTAAAAATCGGTCCAAAATATTGTTGAAAAAGTCAAGAAATCGGTCTATAACGAACCTAATTTGGTAAGTATAATCCGTTGACACATTTCACACGTTTCCAATTTACGATCGAACTGGATAATTGCCACCTGAGGCCACCTGAGGTCCCATGTCTCCATGGTGATCAGGCGATCAATGCATGTCATGTCAATTACATGAAATTAGTGCGGTAATCGTTTGATGTTTACAGCAAAACTACCGACATTTGTTAGTTTCTTTGAAGTGGACTGAATGATTGACAGTCGATTATTTTAGAATTTTATAAAGAATTTGTTTTTAAAATGTTTGCATTGAGTGTGCTAGGAAGTGTGCTAGGATTAATTTGCAATTAAATAATAATTAATATTTTAAATAGAAATCCGAAAATCCGTTATGACTCACTCGGAATGTACTCAAAATATACGACGGGTATATAATGTTTAGTATTTTTATTGTACAGCGCCCTTCAATTCAATATTGAAATGGCACAATGCAGTATATCTGTGATGTTTAAAGAGTCAAATGCAGTTGATATAATATAGTTTGACGGGACCGAGTTCGATTTGGGCCGAGTTCACCCGCTTCCACCGGTGATACAGGTGACTAGATAAAATTTACCTCTATCAAAATGTCCTACCATTCATTTATTTTTAAATGCCGTACACTTAAAACTATTATTAGACAAAAGGAAAATTTACCAGACCTATAGTAACGGGTAAAGTACAGTTTGTCCTGAACATACATGCGATTTTTAAATATAATTGACTGGTGACAGCATGGAAATAAAGCAAAAAAAGCAAATTGGGTTTACTTACTTACGATTTTATGGGGGGGGGGGGTGGGGGTGCAAAAATATTGGCAGGACATGATGGGGGGGGGTACTGACTCGATTTCGGCCCGGACCGATTTGGTTTTGAAAATTTTCGAAGCCCTGATGGTCATATTGAGAATTTCCTACCCAAACTGATGGAAGGAAGGTCGCAGGTGACCCTTAGGCTGCTGGTATTAGTCGAGGCACGAGTGGGTACCAAGGCAGACATGCCAATCATCCACAAACCAGTTTTATCGCTTCCTCAAACTTGACAATATCCGACACATAACAGCAGTTCAGAACCCACAGCAGTGAACAGCAAGTGATTGGCGTCAACAGCATAAACATCTTGGCCATGGAGGGCTCCAGCAGATGTTTATAAAAGTTCATCCAAGATGGCTGCTATTTATATGCAATGTCATTGGACAGGAGGTAGATGAAGATGGATTGCCCTTGTATTCCTTAACCCTTTTCCTGCTGTAAATAAAATCACATTTGAAAACAACCTAGATCCAGATCAGCCGCGGCGTTATGCCACGTCATATCAGGATCTACGTTGTTTGCTATTCAGCCAAGTGTTTTAGCTCCACTATTCGAATAGCAAACAGTCTGATCAGATGACAAGTTCTGTGCCGTTTGATCTGGCTCTATGCTGTTTGCACAAGTGATTTTATCTGCCGCTAGCATGCAAAGGGTTAAACTTCTCCCTATTTTCAAGGTCAAGCTTTAGCCATGTGTCCTCTATGGAAGGTTTGACCTTGGCAGATAAATGAATCGAAAGAAATCATCAAAAATAACATTTTCGAAGTACCCGTCTTAAGCAGCCAGCCAAGGGAATCACAGAAAGTGGCTGCTTAAGACAGGTTAGCTGCTTCATAGAGGTGACCACCAACACAGGTTGTAAAATGTTCGCTGTTTACCTGCTGCTACTTTAGGCTGGTTCCCGACCATGCCCACAGTGCGACCATTCATGCGTGAAAATCCTACAACAATGTTCTTGGCATAGCTTGGCATAATCTCAAAGAATTGACTGTCGTCTGCAACACTCGTTATAACATCATTGATGTCATAGGCTGCTGTTGTCTCAAGGGGAACAAGTGTGTCTAGTCCTGGCACATCTCTGTCCCTGAAACATTAATTATCTCACTTCAAATAGCCGAGAGCTGCCAGGGTCAATAATAACTTATGACCAAATTTCATTAGAGGGTATTCAGTATGCAGAAGCACATTTACTGTTTGTAATCTATGTTTATCATTAACTGTTTGTAATCTATGTTTATCATTTACTGTTTGTAATCTATGTTTATCATTAACTGTTTGTAATCTATGTTTATCATTTACTGTTTGTAATCTATGTTTATCATTAACTGTTTGTAATCTATGTTTATCATTTACTGTTTGTAATCTATGTTTATCATGAAATCTATGTTAATGATATACACATATACTCGTGCTTGACATAAATACACATAGTAAACCTGTTTGATATACACATAGTAAACCTGTTAATATATGACAAATATGAAGCTCTTCTTAAACACTATACCTTCAAATTTGCAGTAAAGTTTATAATATATTAACACTCAATATGCTTATCACAACTAAAGTTGCTTTTGCAAACAACATAGCCAGATCAGGCGGAACAGAATGTGCCATCTGATCAGGCTCTATGCTGCTTGCTATTGGATTAGTGAAGTTAAAAAGAACACTAGGCTGAATAGCAAGCAACAGTGATCCTGATCAGACAGAGCATTACGCCGCGGCTGATCTAGATTGCACATTCATATCCAATTTATTCAACATTTTAATGGTTAAAGGTATCAATTTCACATATACAAACATCCATGCTCTAGACACAAGAAGTATTCCTATATCTGTAGAGTATTTTATTTCAGGATGTATATGTGGGTATCACTACAGAAGAATGTACGTACCAGGGGTCGTAGCAATCCCTGATGGGAGCCGGGTCTTTATTACTGAGTGGCAAAAAGTCGAAGAACTCTCGAAGTTGCAACAAGGTGTCCACATCATTCTCAAAGGCTCGATGAGCTACACCTGCAATGTAGAACATATGTAATGTAGAACATCTGTAATGTGTAGAACATCTGTAATGTAGAACAACTGTAATGTGTAGAACATCTGTAATGTAGAACACCTGTAATGTGTAGAACATCTGTAATGTAGAACAACTGTAATGTAGAATATCTGTAATGTAGAACATCTGTAATGTAGAACATGTGCAATGTGGAACATCTGTAATGTAGAACATGTGCAATGTAGAACATATGTACTGTAGAACACCTGCAATGTGGAACATGTGTAATGTAGAATAACTGTAATGTGGAACATGTGCAATGTAGAATAACTGTAATGTAGAACATGTACAATGTAGAACATGTGCAATGTAGAACATGTGCAATGTAGAACATGTGCAATGTAGAACATGTGTAATGTAGAACATATGTAATGTAGAACATATGTACTGTAGAACACCTACAATGTGGAACATGTGTAATGTAGAATAACTGTAATGTAGAACAACTGTAATGTGGAACACCTGCAATGTAGAACAACTGTAATGTAGAATAACTGTAATGTAGAACATGTGCAATGTAGAACAACTGCAATGTAGAATAACTGTAATGTAGAACATGTGCAATGTAGAACATGTGTAATGTAGAACATATGTAATGTAGAACATATGTAATGTAGAACACCTGCAATGTGGAACATCTGTAATGTAGAACAACTGTAATGTAGAACAACTGTAATGTGGAACACCTGCAATGTAGAACAACTGTAATGTAGAATAACTGTAATGTAGAACATGTGCAATGTAGAACATATGTAATGTAGAATAACTGTAATGTAGAACACCTGTAATGTGTAGAACATGTGTAATGTAGAACACAAGTAATGTAGAACACAAGTAATGTATAACACATGTAATGTAGAACACAAGTAATGTAGAACATCTGTAATGTAGAACAACTGTAATGTAGAACACAAGTAATGTATAACACATGTAATGTATAACACATGTAATGTAGAACATCTGTAATGTAGAACAACTGTAATGTAGAACATCTGTAATGTAGAACACCTGTAATGTAGAATATCTGTAATGTAGAACAACTGTAATGTAGAACATCTGTAATGTAGAACACCTGTAATGTAGAATATCTGTAATGTAGAACAACTGTAATGTAGGACATGTGTAATGTAGGGCATGTGTAATGTAGAACATGTGCAATGTAGAACATCTGTAATGTAGGGCATGTGTAATGTAGAACATGGCATGTAAAACAACTATAATGTAGAACATATGTAATGTAGAACATGTGTAATGTAGAATAACTGTAATGTAGAACACCTGTAATGTGTAGAACATGTGTAATGTATAACACATGTAATGTATAACACAAGTAATGTATAACACATGTAATGTATAACACAAGTAATGTATAATACAAGTAATGTATAACACAAGTAATGTATAACACATGTAATGTTATACAAGTAATATATAATGCAAGTAATGTATAATGCAAGTAATGTATAACACATGTAATGTATAATGCAAGTAATGTATAACACAAGTAATGTATAACGCAAGTAATGTATAACACAAGTAATGTATAACACAAGTAATGTATAACGCAAGTAATGTATAACACAAGTAATGTATAACACATGTAATGTATAACACAAGTAATGTATAACACAAGTAATGTATAACACATGTAATGCATAACACATGTACTGTATAACACATGTAACGTATAATACAAGTAATGTATAACACATGTAATGTATAACACAAGTAATGTATAATACAAGTAATGTATAACACATGTAATGTATAACACATGTACTGTATAACACATGTAATGTATAACACATGTACTGTATAACACATGTAATGTATAACACATGTAATGTATAACACATGTAATATAATACATCTAATAGTATAATACCTGTAATATAACACCTGTAATTAGCTGTCTGACTGGATGGGCTACACCTATACCTCCGATATAATTATTATTATAATGATAACCATTTCTTGCATTTCATATGGCTGGATATTAATCTGATATTGTCTTGTTGTGGCTGGATATTAATCTGATATTGTCTTGTTGTGGCTGGATACTAATCTGATATTGTCTTGTTGCGGCTGGATACTAATCTGATATTGTCTTGTTGTGGCTGGATACTAATCTGATATTGCCTTGTTGCGGCTGGATACTAATCGGAT
Organism: Archivesica marissinica; assembly: GCA_014843695.1. Classification (NCBI taxonomy): domain Eukaryota; kingdom Metazoa; phylum Mollusca; class Bivalvia; order Venerida; family Vesicomyidae; genus Archivesica; species Archivesica marissinica. Next base: position 46,925,167 of record CM026388.1, on the reverse strand, counting down.
ATTGTCTTGTTGTGGCTGGATACTAATCTGATATTGTCTTGTTGTGGCTGGATATTAATCTGCTATTGTCTTGTTGTGACTGGATACTAATCTGATATTGTCTTGTTGCGGCTGGATACTAATCTGATATTGTCTTGTTGTGGCTGGATAATAATCTGATATTGTCTTGTTGTGGCTGGATAATAATCTGATATTGTCTTGTTGTGGCTGGATAATAATCTGATATTGTCTTGTTGTGGCTGGATACTAATCTGATATTGTCTTGTTGTGGCTGGATACTAATCTGATATTGTCTTGTTCCGGCTGGATACTAATCTGATATTGTCTTGTTGTGGCTGGATACTAATGATAAATCTGATATTGTCTTGTTGCGGCTGGATACTAATCTGATATTGTCTTGTTGTGGCTGGATACTAATCTGATATTGCATTGTTCTGGCTGGATACTAATCTGCTATTGCCTTGTTGCGGCTGGATACTAATCTGATATTGTCTTGTTGCGGCTGGATACTAATCTGATATTGTCTTGTTGTGGCTGGATATTAATCTGATATTGTCTTGTTGTGGCTGGATACTAATCTGATATTGTCTTGTTGTGGCTGGATACTAATCTGATATTGTCTTGTTGCGGCTGGATATTAATCTGCTATTGTCTTGTTGTGACTGGATACTAATCTGATATTGTCTTGTTGCGGCTGGATACTAATCTGCTATTGTCTTGTTGTGGCTGGATACTAATCTGATATTGTCTTGTTGTGGCTGGATACTAATCTGCTATTGTCTTGTTGTGGCTGGATACTAATCTGATATTGTCTTGTTGCGACTGGATACTAATCTGATATTGTCTTGTTGCGGCTGGATACTAATCTGATATTGTCTTGTTGCGGCTGGATACTAATCTGATATTGTCTTGTTGCGGCTGGATACTAATCTGATATTGTCTTGTTGCGGCTGGATACTAATCTGATATTGTCTTATGGGTCTTTGCTCCGCCCATTTCTTTCTGTGATACATTCTTATTGGCTATTGATGGGCAAATTAACTAACCTGATATTGTAGTGTGGGTCTTTGCACCGCCCAATTCTTCCTGTGTTACATCCTCATTGGTTACTGACTGAAACAAAAACGCAGAATTAATTTCATGTAATATAGTCACACAGTCTTGAACACTTTGTCACAAGGTAAGATAAATAACTAATAAAATGTTCACAGATATTTAATTATATGAATACTCTATAAACATTTTAGATATTTAACCCCCCCCCCCCACACCGCCTTGATTAAACTAAGTAGAAAATAAATATTTATTTAACTTTTATGAACATTTTGATAATTTTGTAAATAACACAAATTTATTTGGCCAATAAACATGCTTCTAATAGCATATGAATTACAGCATTTTAATGGATTTCAGCTGTTGAGCTAAACTCTTCAATCAAACTATTATAGTGTCAGTGAAGGAGGTTAAGAAATTTATTACTATTTACTTATCTAGTTTGACAATGATTCTTTGTTTATGTTCATAAAGAAGATTGGTATTTGATTCCTATCTGAACTCTTCATTCACAGCAGCAGACCTAGCTACCATCTTATTCATTGTTTATACACCCATATATTATTCTCCATTAAGATATATTGGAACATATAATTCTGTTTCATAGGTTTTTCTGTAAATAGCAACCTGGAAGGATGTACCCTCATTACTAAATGTATGTATTACGTATCTTGAAGTTAATAAATGTAGAGTGGTGGAACCTATGCTCGGCGTATTCCTATGCTCGGCGTATTTTTCCACCTATTTTCGCGGATAGAGGTGAAGCATGGTTCAATAACATTCCGTTGTGCGTACCGGTAGCCTAATGCAACTGTCACCTGACTGGTTCAGTAGCCGAATATAAACTGACAACTTGTTGGGAAATTTATTTCCACCGAAATGTGCGGTTTATGAGCATTTCAGGTGGCTATCCGGATTGGAAAAAAAATGTACAAATAACCAGAAAAAAGTTTCTTATGAGTTGTAATATTGTTAGTTATTGATGTTACTAAGTCAAAATAATATATTCAACATTTACCCATGCATAAACAAAAAATTCATGTACGCCGTGCATAGGTGCCCTAAAGTATCTAGTTCCCCATGGCACAGGTGCCGTTGCGATAGCTGTATTTAGGAGTGTAGGACATAAGCCCCCCCGGACAAAAGCCCTCCCATGATTTTTGACACGGGCGGACAAAAGCCCCCCCATAGAAAAACCAAGGGAGGACAAAAGCCCCCCCCCGTTCAAATTCATGGTAGGACAAAAGCCCCCTCATAGAAAACCCAAGAGTGGACAAAAGCCCCCCTATTCACATTCAGGGTAGGACAAAAGCCTGACATTGTTTCCTAAGTATTGACAAGTAAGACATTGAGTGACATGTACCTTTTATATTGGCAAAACAAACATGAACAACATGAATGAAACATGAAACAAGCACATTAATATTTCAGCACACTATTAACCAAAGCACATGTACTTTCTATATGATGGCTATTTATGGTCTGAACAATCTCATGTGACATGATGTGATGTGACTCAAATCAATTCAAAACATGAATTAAACAAGCACATTAATCTCTTATATCTTGCATTAATATATCAGCACACTTATGGTCTGAACAAACTCATGTGACCAATGTGATGTGACGGGGCTCAAATCAAGATGTCATACACTGGGGACTATGTCGTAAGCAGTCAAATGTTATGTTCTATAATAAGGATGATTTCACCACACTGGGAACACACGCGAATAAACTGTTCATAGTCGGATACATTCTCCAATCGCGAACATAAAACTCAATCAATGGGATTAGGCATTGCATTTTGATAAATGTGGTGGGGGAGGGGTGGGGGGTTGTCCTACCCTGGATATGCATGGGGGGGCTTTTGTCCTCCCTTGGTTTTTCTATGGGGGGGCTTTTGTCCTACCCTGAATGTGCATGGGGGGGCTTTTGTCCTCCCTTGGGTTTTCTATGGGGGGGCTTTTGTCCTACCCTGAATTTGAACGGGGGGGCTTTTGTCCTCCTGTGGCAAAAAAGATGGGGGGGCTTTTGTCCGGGGGGGGCTTCTGTCCGTATCCCCTAAACTACTGATATCTGCTGTAGGAGTTAGATAAGAACTGGCTAACAGGAGCTTATCAGTAAATCAACACCAGGGCTGAATGAGTTAAGCAGCCAGTTTCGAGATTCCCAATATGTTGTTTTACGATACATTTGACTTGTGTTAAGCAGCCACTTGTGCTAAGCAGCCACTCACTGATTCCCCTGGCTGGCTGCTTAGTACAGGTTTGATTGTAGAGCATGTATTCAGATTTTAGCTTTGGTTAATGACATTATTCAAAATATTCATAAACATATGGCTGGCTATTCTCCCAGTGAATCTATATCTCTGCAATCAGTATTGCAGCTATGTGGCTATCAGCACTATAAAGTGTAAATATTTTCCTACTGATAGCAATGTGTCTGATGAGAAGATTTTTGCAACTGTTATAGAATGTAAACAATCTGTCAGTTGCCAGTCACACTAATTGGCTTTAATTGCTTCTTTAATTGGTGAGCCTACATACATTGTAAGGGGTGTTTATATCTAGATCAATGAGCTGTAAATACAAACATGACTTTTGGAAATTAAGGAAAGACAAGAATCATGTTAACTATGCATTGGATAAATATGAGTGCTGTCCATTCTTGTCACTGTTTATACTTTATTTCTTTTACGGATCTCTCTCCTCTCCTCTCCTCTCCTCTCTCTAGCGTTTAATCTAACATTGTAAAAACTTGTTTAGCAATCGAGCTAAAATAATTTGTAGAAACTAAACTAAAATTAATAGGATTAAAAAAAAGAATCGGATCAAGTTAATTCAATTACACCCCGGGATACCCGGGACTACTGAATTACATGTCTAGTATAACTTGTATGATACCCGGGACTACTGAATTACATGTCTAGTATAACTTGTATGATACCCGGGACTACTGAATTACATGTCTAGTATAACTTGTATGATACCCGGGACTACTGAATTACACTTCTAGTATAACTTGTATGATACCCGGGACTACTGAATTACACTTCTAGTATAACTTGTATGATACCCGGGACTACTGAATTACACTTCTAGTATAACTTGTATGATACATGGGGCTACTGAATTACACTTCTATTATAACTTGTATGGTACCCGGGACTACTGAATTACACTTCTAGTATAACTTGTATGATACCCGGGACTACTGAATTACACTTCTAGTATAACTTGTATGATACCCGGGGCTACTGAATTACACTTCTAGTATAACTTGTATGATACCCGGGACTACTGAATTACACTTCTAGTGTGATACCCGGGGCTACTGAATTACACTTCTAGTATAACTTGTATGATACCCGGGACTACTGAATTACACTTCTAGTATGATACCCGGGACTACTGAATTACATGTCTAGTATAACTTGTATGATACCCGGGACTACTGAATTACATGTCTAGTATAACTTGTATGATACCCGGGACTACTGAATTACACTTCTAGTATAACTTGTATGATACCCGGGACTACTGAATTACATTGTTTTGTTGATACCCGGGACTACTGAATTACACTTCTAGTATAACTTGTATGATACCCGGGACTACTGAATTACACTTCTAGTATAACTTGTATGATACATGGGGCTACTGAATTACACTTCTAGTATAACTTGTATGATACCCGGGACTACTGAATTACACTTCTAGTATAACTTGTATGATACATGGGGCTACTGAATTACACTTCTATTATAACTTGTATGGTACCCGGGACTACTGAATTACACTTCTAGTATAACTTGTATGATACCCGGGACTACTGAATTACACTTCTAGTATAACTTGTATGATACCCGGGGCTACTGAATTACACTTCTAGTATAACTTGTATGATACCCGGGACTACTGAATTACACTTCTAGTGTGATACCCGGGGCTACTGAATTACACTTCTAGTATAACTTGTATGATACCCGGGACTACTGAATTACACTTCTAGTATGATACCCGGGACTACTGAATTACACTTCTAGTATGATACCCGGGACTACTGAATTACACTTCTAGTATGATACCCAGGACTACTGAATTACACTTCTAGTATAACTTGTATGATACCCGGGACTACTGAATTACACTTCTAGTATAACTTGTATGATACCCGGTACTACTGAATTACACTTCTAGTATAACTTGTATGATACATGGGGCTACTGAATTACACTTCTAGTATAACTTGTATGATACCCGGGACTACTGAATTACACTTCTAGTATAACTTGTATGATACCCGTGACTACTGAATTACACTTCTAGTATAACTTGTATGATACCCGGGGCTACTGAATTACACTTCTAGTATAACTTGTATGATACCCGGGACTACTGAATTACACTTCTAGTATAACTTGTATGATACCCGGGACTACTGAATTACACTTCTAGTATAACTTGTATGATACCCGGGACTACTGAATTACACTTCTAGTATGATACCCGGGACTACTGAATTACACTTCTAGTATAACTTGTATGATACCCGGGACTACTGAATTACACTTCTAGTATAACTTGTATGATACCCGGTACTACTGAATTACACTTCTAGTATGATACCCGGGACTACTGAATTACACTTCTAGTATAACTTGTATGATACCCGGGACTACTGAATTACACTTCTAGTATAACTTGTATGATACCCGGGACTACTGAATTACACTTCTAGTATAACTTGTATGATACCCGGGACTACTGAATTACACTTCTAGTATAACTTGTATGATACCCGAGACTACTGAATTACACTTCTAGTATAACTTGTATGATACCCGGGACTACTGAAATAGTAGGTAGAAATATGTCTTAACACTTAAAATGCTGAACAAATTGAAAGGAATGGGTAAACAACATAGATCCAGATGAGCTGCGGCGCAACAACTAGCCTGATCCGGCTCTATGCTGTTTGCAATTCAGCAAAGCTCCACTATCCGAATAGTAAACAGCACAGCCTGATCAGATGAGACATTCATCTAATGTAAAAACTTGTTTTGCAATCGGCACCTTGTTTTGCAATCTAGGTAAAATAAATTTGTTTAAACAAAGACATAGTTTATTCCAATGATGTATGACCATTAAATACAACATTTTAATAGGAGTGCTTTATAATGGTGGGCCAGTGTATCTTACTGGCAAATAATAAAAAAAGTTAAAAGAATTTTAAATTATGTAGAAGATATAAAAACGTTATAAACAATAAAGTAAATCAATGCTTGATGTGGCTAGTTATTGATTTGTTTTGGTGGTTTAAAGTCGCACCAACTGCTTAGGTCATATGGCGACTCTCCATGCAGCTTAGCTATTATTGTTGGAGGAAGACCCAGGGTGCCCCTTCAAGCAGTATTGTTGGAGGAAGACCCAGGGTGCCCCTTCGAGTAGTATTGTTGGAGGAAGACTCAGGGTGCCCCTTCGAGCAGTATTGTTGGAGGAAGACCCAGGGTGCCCCTTCAAGCAGTATTGTTGGAGGAAGACCCAGGATGCCCCTTCGAGCAGTATTGTTGGAGGAAGACCCAGGGTGCCCCTTCGAGTAGTATTGTTGGAGGAAGACCCAGGGTGCCCCTTCGAGCAGTATTGTTGGAGGAAGACCCAGGGTGCCCCTTCGAGCAGTATTGTTGGAGGAAGACCCAGGGTGCCCCTTCGAGCAGTATTGTTGGAGGAAGACCCAGGGTGCCCCTTCGAGCAGGCATGGACAGGCATCCAGGTAGAACCACTGGATAGTTTCATCACATGACACATCAGTGAGATTCAAACATGCAGCGGTGATGGGGCAGGGCAAGTGAAGCCCTGACTAGTTATTGACCGAACATTTTCTTTTCAAAATGCCACAAGAACTACACCTTTTAAGAAAAACCAGCTTAATCCGACCTTAGAAACAAATTACAAAACAGATCTAAAATTGACTTTTAACAGTCTTTCTCTATAAAATTATGCAGATGTCAATCTGAAATTGGGCATCAAAATGAGATGCCTTTGAATGTTGGAAGAAGGCCCATCAGTTAAACCGATAATGCATGCACAAGTGAAATCCTGCAATATGCATTATATATTTACCGTAAAACAGGAACATTAAAGGATGTGCATTATATATTTACCGTAAAACAGGAACATTAAAGGATGTGCATTATATATTTACTGTAAAACAGGAACATTAAAGGATGTGCATTATATATTTACCGTAAAACAGGAACATTAAAGGATGTGCATTATATATTTACTGTATAACAGGAACATTAAAGGATGTGCATTATATATTTACTGTAAAACAGGAACATTAAAGGATGTGCATTATATATTTTACTGTAAAACAGGAACATTAAAGGATGTGCATTATATATTTACTGTAAAACAGGAACATTAAAGGATGTGCATTATATATTTACTGTAAACAGGAACATTTAAAGGATGTGCATTATATATTTACTGTAAAACAGGAACATTAAAGGATGTGCATTATAATTTACTGTAAAACAGGAACATTAAAGGATGTGCATTATATATTACTGTAAAACAGGAACATTAAAGGATGTGCATTATATATTTTACTGTAAAACAGGAACATTAAAGGATGTGCATTATATATTTACTGTAAAACAGGAACATTAAAGGATGTGCATTATATATTTACTGTAAAACAGGAACATTAAAGGATGTGCATTATATATTTACCGTAAAACAGGAACATTAAAGGATGTGCATTATATATTTACCGTAAAACAGGAACATTAAAGGATGTGCATTATATATTTACCGTAAAACAGGAACATTAAAGGATGTGTCTTATATATTTACTGTAAAACAGGAACATTAAAGGATGTGCATTATATATTTACTGTAAAACAGGAACATTAAAGGATTGTTCATACAATATGACCCACTCTCATCCCTGGTACAGTGTAGGAGGACATAACACCCCTAGGATGTAATTCCACCATTTATTTGGGCAATGACAGCCATAATCACCCCCCTCCCCCATATAAAAATCTAGGTATGACATAATCACCCCCTCCCCCCCCCCCCGTATAAACATCTAGGTATGACATAATCACCCCATCCCCCCCCCCCGTATAAACATCTAGGTATGACATAATACCCCCTCCCCATATAAACATCTAGGTATGATATAATCCCCCCTCCCCCCATATAAAATCTAGGTATGACATAATCACCCCCTCCCCCCATATAACATCTAGGTATGATATAATCACCCCCTCCCCCATATAAACATCTAGGTATGACATAATCCCCCTTCCCCCCATATAAACATCTAGGTATGACATAATCACCCCCTCCCCCCATATAAACATCTAGGTATGACATAATCCCCCCTCCCCCCCATATAAACATCTAGGTATGATATAATCCCCCCTTCCCCCCCATATAAACATCTAGGTATGACATAATCACCCCTCCCCCCCATATAAACATCTAGGTATGATATAATCCCCCCTTCCCCCCCATATAAACATCTAGGTATGACATAATCCCCCCTCCCCCCATATAAACATCTAGGTATGATATAATCACCCCCTCCCCCCATATAAACATCTAGGTATGACATAATCCCCCCTCCCCCCATATAAACATCTAGGTATGACATAATCACCCCCTCCCCCCATATAAACATCTAGGTATGACATAATCACCCCCTCCCCCCATATAAACATCTAGGTATGACATAATCACCCCCCCCCCTCTCCCCCATATAAACATCTAGGTATGACATAATCAATCCCACCCCCCCCCCCATATAAACATCTAGGTATGATATAATCCCCCCCCCCATATAAAAATCTAGGTATGACATAATCACCCCCTCCCCCCATATAAACATCTAGGTATGACATAATCACCCCCCCCCCCATATAAACATCTAGGTATGACATAATCACCCCCCCCCCCATATAAACATCTAGGTATGACATAATCACCCCCTCCCCCATATAAACATCTAGGTATGACATAATCACCCCCTCCCCCCATATAAACATCTAGGTATGACATAATCACCCCCTCCCCCCATATAAACATCTAGGTATGACATAATCACCCCCTCCCCCCATATAAACATCTAGGTATGACATAATCCCCCCTTCCCCCCCATATAAACATCTAGGTATGACATAATCACCCCCTCCCCCCATATAAACATCTAGGTATGACATAATCACCCCCTCCCCCCATATAAACATCTAGGTATGATATAATCACCCCCTCCCCCCATATAAACATCTAGGTATGACATAATCACCCCTCCCCCCATATAAACATCTAGGTATGACATAATCACCCCCTCCCCCCATATAAACATCTAGGTATGACATAATCACCCCCTCCCCCCATATAAACATCTAGGTATGACATAATCACCCCCTCCCCCCATATAAACATCTAGGTATGATATAATCACCCCCTCCCCCCATATAAACATCTAGGTATGACATAATCACCCCCTCCCCCCATATAAACATCTAGATATGACATAATCACCCCCTCCCCCCATATAAAATCTAGGTATGATATAATCACCCCCTCCCCCCATATTAAACATCTAGGTATGACATAATCACCCCCTCCCCCCATATAAAAATCCATGTATGACATAATCACCCCCGGATGTATAGCCCAGTGGTAACACGCTGGACTGATAATCCAGGGATCACAGGTTCGATCCCCCGTCTGACCCTAATAAATTTAACAGTCTTTCAGATGGGACGTTAAACCGAGGTCTCATGTCGGTGCCGTACACCTTGCACATAAAAGAACCAGAGGAGACTCTGGAATGGGTCTCTGTCTGTATCATTGCACTATCCTCCAAAATCTAAAATGACTAATATCTTCAGGAGGCGTCGCTCATATGGGCAACCGGTAGCGACGATAAATAAACGTAATAATTTTAAATTTAAAAAATCACCCCCCCCCCATATAAAAATCCAAGTATGATATAATCACCCCCTCCCCCATAAAATATCCAATTATGACATAATCACCCCCTCAATATCAATATTTGGTAATAATTATAGAGATTAATGTTATGTAAGATGCATTTGTTTGAAGACCAGCTTATTTCAGTCCTAATAGTTGAGATATAAAGAAATATTTCGAGATTAGTTTTCTATGGTGATTATAAAGTTATTCTTACAAGCTGTATTACTGTATTGTAGGAAAGTAATAAGTATGCACATCCTTTAATGTTCCTGTTTTACGGTAAATATATAATACACATCCTTTAATGTTCCTGTTTTACAGTAAATATATAATACACATCCTTTAATGTTCCTGTTTTACAGTAAATATATAATGCACATCCTTTAATGTTCCTGTTTTACAGTAAATATATAATGCACATCCTTTAATGTTCCTGTTTTACAGTAAATATATAATACACATCCTTTAATGTTCCTGTTTTACAGTAAATATATAATGCACATCCTTTAATGTTCCTGTTTTACAGTAAATATATAATACACATCCTTTAATGTTCCTGTTTTACAGTAAATATATAATGAACATCCTTTAATGTTCCTGTTTTACAGTAAATATATAATACACATCCTTTGATGTTCCTGTTTTACAGTAAATATATAAGGCACATCCTTTAATGTTCCTGTTATACAGTAAATATATAATGCACATCCTTTAATGTTCCTGTTTTACAGTAAATATATAATACACATCCTTTAATGTTCCTGTTTTACAGTAAATATATAATGCACATCCTTTAATGTTCCTGTTTTACAGTAAATATATAATACACATCCTTTAATGTTCCTGTTTTACAGTAAATATATAATGCACATCCTTTAATGTTCCTGTTTTACAGTAAATATATAATACACATCCTTTAATGTTCCTGTTTTACAGTAAATATATAATACACATCCTTTAATGTTCCTGTTTTACAGTAAATATATAATACACATCCTTTAATGTTCCTGTTTTTTACAGTAAATATATAATGCACATCCTTTAATGTTCCTGTTTTACAGTAAATATATAATACACATCCTTTAATGTTCCTGTTTTTGACAGTAAATATATAATGCACATCCTTTAATGTTCCTGTTTTTGACAGTAAATATATAATGCACATCCTTTAATGTTCCTGTTTTACAGTAAATATATAATGAACATCCTTTAATGTTCCTGTTTTACAGTAAATATATAATACACATCCTTTGATGTTCCTGTTTTACAGTAAATATATAAGGCACATCCTTTAATGTTCCTGTTATACAGTAAATATATAATGCACATCCTTTAATGTTCCTGTTTTACAGTAAATATATAATACACATCCTTTAATGTTCCTGTTTTACAGTAAATATATAATGCACATCCTTTAATGTTCCTGTTTTACAGTAAATATATAATACACATCCTTTAATGTTCCTGTTTTACAGTAAATATATAATGCACATCCTTTAATGTTCCTGTTTTACAGTAAATATATAAGACACATCCTTTAATGTTCCTGTTTTACAGTAAATATATAATGCACATCCTTTAATGTTCCTGTTTTACAGTAAATATATAATGCACATCCTTTAATGTTCCTGTGTTGTTTTACAGTAAATATATAATATTTTGGGGGGGGGGCAATGCGAGAGTAGCGAGCCACTAAGTTGCAACTGGGGGTTCGGGGGACGCTGTAATTTTTCTTATAGCAATAATAGTCATTTGGGACAATCTGAGTGTATATGATTGGACCTACAATTATACAAATTGCAAGATACAATTTCCTCAACCAGTATTCCAATATAAATATTTTCATAAATTATGAACAATCTTTTGAAATTTACAAATTTACTAAGAACATTTCTGCATGTATGCATGATATAAAATAACTCCATATTTTTTTAATTTATTATACTTTCTATTAGGTATAGAATCACTGTATTAGACAGGAAAACGAGAGCAGGGATATCGATGTAATCGTTGAAAAAAGACATATTTTATCGCAATTCGCGTTGAAACGAGCATTCTGATTGGATTATTAGAATGTAACAAGATGTTTTTTTATATATGAAGAATAATCATAATCCAATCAGAACGCTCGTTTCAACGTGAATTGCGCCGCTTTAGAAATTTTCAAAACGAATTGAATATGCTACGAAATCTCTTTTTGACGTACATTTTTGCCGAATAAACCTACACGTTAGTGGAAACACATTTTATTGATAATGTTATTCACAGTTAAAACTCTCCCGTCGAAGATTTTTTGTTGTTGCTGACAGAACCCGTGTCCTAGTATGGAAATGTGACCTGCTATGGCCAATGTATGTGGCAATTGTTTGCAAAGTATACATGCATGCAGCTTAAAGTTGTGTTTTATTTGAAGAACAATATAAAGACTCGGGATAGGCGTTATATTTGGACAGCTTTGTACAAAATTGTTTCAGATAGGGCCATTTTACTGATCGATGCGAAATCTGACATCCCACAGAGTAGAATCCCTGTACTTAAATATATATACTAGTACCCCCAAACGTGCCGAATCCCTGTGGCTCGGAGGTGGGTGGGGAATGGCCATGGGGCTGTGACATTTCGGCTGTTTTATTTTCAACAGTAATGGATGAACCGGTAGGATGATCTGTATGGCTTGTCAATGCATCAAATGCGAGGGAACACCACTCTTTGCGACAATTGGTGCGAAATGTTTTTAACAGTGTCCGCGGTTTATTCTTGGGTACGCATTCACCAGTTTGTAATTTTGGAATGAAAAAAAGGACTTTTATCAACTAAATCAACTTTATCGATCAGCTAAAGGTTAGTGCCAAATACAAACGAACCAATTGGTACAATGCAATGTACAATACCAAGGAACTCTCATCCCTGCACTGTACAATACCAAAGAACGCTCATCCCTGCACTGTACAATACCAAGGAACTCTCATCCCTGCACTGTACAATACCAAGGAACTCTCATCCCTGCACTGTACAATACCAAGGACCTCATCCCTGCACTGTACAATACAAAGGAACTATCATCCCTGCACTGTACAATACCAAGGAACTCTCATCCCTGCACTGTACAATACCAAGGAACTCTCATCCCTGCACTGTACAATACCACGGAACGCTCATCCCTGTACTGTACAATACCAAGGAACTCTCATCCCTGTACTGTACAATACCAAGGAACGCTCATCCCTGCACTGTACAACACCAAGGAACTCTCATCCCTGTACTGTACAATACCAAGGAACTCTCATCCCTGCACTGTACAATACAAAGGAACTATCATCCCTGCACTGTACAATACAAAGGAATTCTCATCCCTGCACTGTACAATACCAAGGAACTATCATCCCTGCACTGTACAATACCAAGGAACGCTCATCCCTGTACTGTACAATACAAAGGAACTCTCATCCCTGCACTGTACAATACCACAAAGGAAATAAGCTCTCATGAATAGTTTATACAAATTTATCGTAGCTCGATTGTGAAACAAGTTCTTACAACTTATATTAATCACTCTCTAGACCTCATTCCTGATGGAATCCATCGCAACGAGGGAGAGAGAAGAGGCAACGTGTAATTTAAATGCTTTGCCTAAGGGCCCAATTGCTCCAGTCAGACTCAAACTCCGGAACTTTCGCACCTGAAGGTAACGCGCATCCGCTGCGCTATCATGACTTCCACAAGGGCATATTCTCATGAATACACAATGTAATGTTGAAAAGATCATAATATATGTTCCGTAATCAAATAATTAGGTGTTACACGCAAAGGCAGTGTTTTATGTTAATTCCTGATATGAAAGAATTCGACAACCCTAGTGGGATTTGAACCTACAGTGGTGAGAGGCAAACGTTGCTCCCCCTTCCCAACCGAATATTAGAACAGCAAATTAGCTACATCTTGCCATGATTAGTGGTAATGAATACCTCAGCAAATCCACGATTTGTTTTTCACTAATGTAGTGTCGCTTTAACAAATAACTTTAAATAAACTGAACTAAATTATTACACTGCATAATTTATGGCGTACTTGGAATTTTTAAATGTGGATTTCATGAGGTTACTAAAGAACTGTTTTGACAGAAATCTAGCTTATACTTATAAATCTGTTTTTCAAATTATTCACAGCCTGCTTGTCTTTGATGGAAAACACACACTGCCAGTGATGTTTGATACACAGATTGATAAACTTTATCTAGAAGATTTTTTGATAATAAATATCATTCAACACATGGTTGTGTATATATCTGCTTACAAGTAAGCTTACTCAGCCTAAAAGGTGTATCAGTCAAAACAAAATTATTTTGTTTATTAATGAATTTATTTTATCATCAGCATATAAAGGATTATTTGTAAACAATTTATATGTAAACAAATTATATGTAAACAAATTATATGTAAACAAATGTAACTTAAGTCATGATAGCGCAGTGGTAGCACATTCGCTTCAGGTGTGAAAGGCCTGGATTGTTCGCGACCAACTGTAGCCATTACGATTGTGCCCTTACTCTCTCCCTCGTGGCGATGGATTCCATCAGGAATGAGGTCTCGATAGTGATTAATATAAGTGGCAATAACTTGTTACGCAATCGAGCTAAGAGAAATTTGTATAAACTAAACCTATTTTAAATGTAAATTAATTGTAATAATTAAGTATATTTATGTACATATTTAAGTTCTCATGCAGATAATTATGGCCACAGTATCTCGGGGCAATAGTTTTGACTGTTCCCCCAAATTGCAATGAAATAGTCATTTTCTCACCCAACAAAGTTCTAAAATGCTACAAGCCACAAATGCCAAATATCAACACAAATTTATTACCCAACAATTTGAACCAACTTATATATAAACACACATAATTCCAGTTCTGTAAAATAATACTAACAGTTCTGTGCAATATCAATGTTTACATCTGTCCACGTTCCATGAAACGGAAATGTCGATTTGTGTGCTCAAACACGTTTTCATTGACTTGATTTATCATGTGTTTTCATCAGAGGCAAATCAAGTCGCATGACCAGTCCATAGCAGGGTGAAGAAATTAAAATACTATTGCCTGCGCGTGAAACTGTTTTCATACGACATAGTCAATCTGCCGAATGTAAACAAAGGAGGAACACAATCAAAACATACCGTAGTCAAAACTAACAAATTGCAATTTATATAGGAGGCTGGGTAATAGTAAATAAAGAATTGCAATTTATATAGGAGGCTGGGTAATAGTAAATAAAGAATTGCAATTTATATAGGAGGCTGGGTAATAGTAAATAAAGAATTGCAATTTATATAGGAGGCTGGGTAATAGTAAATAAAGAATTGCAATTTATATAGGAGGCTGGGTAATAGTAAATAAAGAATTGCAATTTATATAGGAGGCTGGGTAATAGTAAATAAAGAATTGCAATTTATATAGGAGGCTGGGCAATAGTAAATAAAGAATTGCAATTTATATAGGAGGCTGGGCAATAGTAAATAAAGAATTGCAATTTATATAGGAGGCTGGGTAATAGTAAATAAAGAATTGCAATTTATATAGGAGGCTGGGCAATAGTAAATAAAGAATTGCAATTTATATAGGAGGCTGGGTAATAGTAAATAAAGAATTGCAATTTATATAGGAGGCTGGGTAATAGTAAATAAAGAATTGCAATTTATATAGGAGGCTGGGTAATAGTAAATAAAGAATTGCAATTTATATAGGAGGCTGGGCAATAGTAAATAAAGAATTGCAATTTATATAGGAGGCTGGGTAATAGTAAATAAAGAATTGCAATTTATATAGGAGGCTGGGTAATAGTAAATAAAGAATTGCAATTTATATAGGAGGCTGGGCAATAGTAAATAAAGAATTGCAATTTATATAGGAGGCTGGGTAATAGTAAATAAAGAATTGCAATTTATATAGGAGGCTGGGTAATAGTAAATAAACATATCAACAAATAAAAAAAAACATTCAGTAAAATCATATATGAAGCACCAACAAACAACTTATCATAAGAGACAGTAAGCTTGCCAATGTAAAGGATTCCTGTGAAACACAATACCCATTACCTAGCAGGGTATCTATGGTAATTTATTTCCCAAACTGATAAGCCTCTGATAAAAATTGCAGTAATCGATAAGGCAAATCCAAAACACTGTACAACTGGGTGTTTATAGAGTGGAGTGCATTCTGGGGGAAATATTTACAAAGGTATGTTAAACTTGATTTGGCTAATAATTTATATTTAATCATGTGATTATCATATAATATATTATCAATTTAAATAATTTCTTAATTGAGCTTTAGTGCCTTTTTGTGTGCATATTAAGTTAATTATATTCCATATATGCCTTTCCAAACTTCCTTTAACTTTCAATTAGCAGTATTACATTGTTATCAGCTAGTCATAATTTGTAGACAGTCAAACTTGTACAAAGAGACCACCAAAGGGAAGGGCAAATAGTGGTCTCTAAGCAGGAACAGTCTATTAATACAGGTTAATTTGTTCTTTAGCAACACAAATGGGACCTGGAAAAGTGGTCTCATAATACAAGTGGTCTCTTATGGTCTTTCGAGCAAGTTTTGAAAATTCTGATGTATTTCGTGTGATTTTAAATGAATAATTAATTGTCTAAATCTCATAAATATTAATTTAGTACTACTTATAGAGAACGGACTGTGAGCAATGTTCAGTTATTATTTGTGGAATGACACTGATAGTGTGTTGTATAATTATATATGGCCGACACCTAAATATAGCTTGACATCAACTGATATATTACAAAAAGTATAACTTAAATTCTTCTCATTCAACTTATATTAATCACTCTCGTTGGCTCGGATGAAAGCGTATATGTGGTCATTCATGTGGGAGGAAACCGGAGAAAACCCACCTGTCCTATCTGGCGACCATCGTACCATCTCACATACTTCCCGGTCCGAGGATTGAACCTGGGTCGCATTGGTGAGAAGCGAGCGTGCTAACCACTGAGCTAAGCGGACAGCATGATAATTTGATGCTATTGTTATGAGTTTTGGTGGTATGGCTAAATATTGTGTGTGTGTGTTTTACGTTTATTTATCGTCGCTACCGGTTGCCCATATGAGCGACTCCTCCTGAAGAGATTAGTCATTTTAGATTTTTGGAGGATAGTGCAATGATACAGACAGAGAACCATTCAAGAGTCTCCTCTGGTTATTTTACGTGCACGGTGTAAAGCACCGACACGAGACCTCTGGAAGGCTTTTAAGGTAGAATTGGAGCTGAGAATAAAATTATTATTCATTTATTTTAATGAAAACATAGTTATGTGCTTTGATAGTATAATTGGGCTGAAGTTTCAAATTGTGTTTTTTTTATAAAACACAAAGCAATGCCTTGAAAATGTAGCAGGTAAAGTTCATGAATTGCTAGAAACCGGTTTTAGTATTTTTTAAATAATACTGGAATTTTCTTCTAAGATCAGTGTTAATAAATTCTTTCAAAATCAATCAATTATTCTTATTATGTTATGTTATATTTCGGCATCAGCACCATTTCGGGCTATATCGGCGGCGGGCAGTTTACCTAACAACACCTTTCCTGGGCAGGCTCCAACGGTTAACCAGTACTTGGGTGCACCAACCTCCGTAAGAAACTGCCAACTTTCATATAAATGAGACACGGCCTGAGCGGGGCTTGAACGCGTGACCATCAGTGATGATAGGTTACAGTGGTATACAAGTCAGCGACCGTAACCACTCGACCACGGAGGCAGACTATCAATTATTCTATAACATTATATAATGATCAAACTGTAAATATCACATAAATTATAATACACCTTATTGAAGCTTCATCATGTATATATCTATACTATTTCAGTACAATGCATCACTGCAGCTGCTGTGAAAGATGATATACTGCAACTTGAAACAATTACAGATGTACACACCGCCACCAGATAATTATTTCAGCAGACAGTGAGCTGCACAAATCTCTGACCCTCTCTTTTGACCACCCATGCTAGACTAGGAAGCAGAATCTCTGGAGCAGGTGCCAGAATCATTAAAAGTCGAAAGTAACTAGAGTAGAACTGTACAGGGAGAAAAGATATTAGCCAACTGGTGTATTTCAACATAATTCTATTATTTTCATTAATGCTGGTCTATCAAGAAAAGGAACAAAAACAATTTCAAAAGGATTTTCACAAGGCATCCAAGGGCTCATTACAAAAGTTACTATTACTATTTAATTGCCAACTTTCATGCTGAACTCCCAGAACAAAAGAACAGTAAAATGTGAACACTATGAGATTGCATCTACATCTCTTCATAGATAATAATATCTGAAAAACTATATCAATTTGCACAACTAATTGACCTGGACTGGTATGAAATTATAGAACAAATTGGAAATTGATTTCCTCAATAAAACTGTTGTTTGCTGGAATGCCAGGAAAGGTGCTTCTGGAATGCTATGAAATCTGGTAATGGATTTTTACCAAATGTGGCATGCTGTGTCAGAGTAAATACTATATTGTACCAATAGATGGATTTGATTACATACACGAGGGCCAACTCTACAATTACTAATGGATTTGATTACGTACACGAGGGCCAATTCTACAATTACTAATGATGGATTTGATTACGTACACGAGGGCCAACTCTACAATTACTAATGGATTTGATTACGTACACGAGGGCCAACTCTACACTTATTAATGATGGCTGTGGGAAACATTGTAAAATACATATTTGTAACAATCTTTGTTTTCTATGGAACAGTGACATTTCAGTTTATGAAATGGACGAGTGATAAATCTCAAACACATAATATTATACAAACTGATGAAAATGACCAAACCGTTGTGCAGCTTAATCAACAAATAACTATAGAAAACATACAAGATTATACAAATATTAACAGTGTAGGTACAAACGACAATCCACCGTATATTAATAGTGTAGGTACAAACAACAATCCACACATACTTCAAAGAAAACGCAGAATTCTCTCTCAGCTGTGGAACGACTACTATAAACTGAAATCTAAAAGCGATCGAACAACTTCTGATCATACTAACATGTTTAAGCAAGTCGGTGAAGATATGTTTGTATTTTCTGCATTTTATGATAACAGAGACAATCCTGACTATAATACAGCGGTTGTAAGGATCATAGCAATATCAAATCTCGATTCCAAGGACAGTCTCATCTGCAGGTTTACCAAATTGCGAGTTGGTCAATGGGTGCATGCAGACAAACGAGAAATGAGCGATAACCATGCAAAACAACAAGGAGGAGTAATGTACATTTGTAGCGTACCTCATAATGCTGGAAAACAGCCACCCAAACATGTTTATTTACAGAGTCTAGCAAGTGGCACAAATGATATTTCAAAAGTGACAAGTCAATTACTGACTTTGGAACTTATTCCAGTAGAAATGTCACTACGTACACCAACAATTGATCACCGTGCAGACAAACTGAAGATTATTAACACAAAGACCTGGCACACAACTGATAGCAGAAATTCCTCAGAAAATATTCGGAATGAAAGTGATTTGAAAAACGATAAATTCCAGACAATTATCATACCCAGCAAAGGGAGAAAACTGGATAACCAGCTAATGCAAAATCAGCAAGAGGTACAGAAAATTGCACCGTTACAGCGACAAAAGATTTGTGCGTGTGTTCCTCCTCTGTTTGGGAATATCAAGTTGGCAGAGTTTATACAATTTGTCGAAATCCATAGAATTTTAGGCGTGCAACATTTCTTCTTCTATAAAATGAATATTTCGTCTGACATTGAACAAATGTTGGATTATTATGAAGATGAAGGTACAGCTACAATCTCAGATTGGACTCTTCCTACTCAGCTACTAGACTCGTCTAACATTTGGTATAATGGGCAAATTGTCGCACAACAAGACTGCTTGTACAGGAGTATGGGCAGATTTGATTTTACAGCTTTTATTGACATGGATGAAGTCATAGTGCCTAATTTTCATTCTGATTGGCTGAAAATGTTACAAAATCATAAGAACAAATTGTCCGAAGGTGGAAACATAGAAATTGCTGCTTTTGTGTTCAAAAGTGCGTTCTTTACTCCTGAGGTTAATATTGCATACAGAAGTAATACAAATCATCAGAAACTGTCTTTTTTGAAGAATGTCTATAGAAACGACGTCCTAAGTTCATTACGAACTAAGGCGATAGTTAAACCGAAGCATATTGAGCAAATCGGTATACATCATGTGTCAAAGTTGATAAATTCTGGAACAAATGTACAAATTGCAAACATTCCTGCGGAAACAGCACTGATTCACCACTACAGGAAGTGTACGGCTGTATCAGATGAAGAAATGCATTGTGGGAAGTATGTAGAAGACGACAGTTTATTAAAGTATTCAGACATTCTCAAGAAAAATTATGAGAACGTACTGGAACAAAACGTGAAACATTTTACTAGGTTTAAGAAACTATTAATTTAACATTCCTTGTTTGCACACATCTCAAAATAAAGAGGAAAAACCAGAATTAAATCATATTTTCCTTCAATAACCATTATACAGTCTACATCCGTTATGTCAAAGTCGGCTATGTCCTATTCTCCAGTTATCTCGAAGTCGGATCAAAGACCCGTTTCAGACACTATCATTTTACATATAATTGGATCCGTTTATATCGAATTTCGTTAAGTCAAACTTCGGTTATATCAAAGTAATTTGTTCGGTCCGACGGAATTCGACATAATGGATGTAGATTGTAGTTTATTTACATCCTGTACATGTATTTACCAAAACCTGTTTAACACTTTACTCCACATAAACAACTAAAACACCGTCATCGATTCCCACATAATATAGCCGTCGTTCTGCGCCAATTAATTACTGATTATGTATCAGCTGTCTGGAGATAATAGCAAGCTCGAGCTTTACAGTAACGCAAGATGAGAAAACAGTGTCGATATCTATCTAAACAATCACATCCTTCTGCTAAACAATCACATCATTATGCTAAACAATCACATCCTTCTGCTAAACAATCACATCCTTCTGCTAAACAATCACATCCTTCTGCTAAACAATCACATCCTTCTGCTAAACAATCACACCCTTCTGCTAAACAATCACACCCTTCTGCTAAACACATCCTTCTGCTAAACAATCACATCCTTCTGCTAAACAATCACATCCATATGCTAAACAATCACATCCTTCTGCTAAACAATCACATCCTTCTGCTAAACAATCACATCCTTCTGCTAAACAATCACATCCTTCTGCTAAACACATCCTTCTGCTAAACAATCACATCCTTCTGCTAAACAATCACATCCTTCTGCTAAACAATCACATCCATATGCTAAACAATCACATCCTTCTGCTAAACAATCACATCCTTCTGCTAAACAATCACATCCTTCTGCTAAACAATCATTTTGCTAAACAATCACATCCTTCTGCTAAACAATCATTTTGCTAAACAATCACATCCTTCTGCTAAACAATCACATCCTTCTGCAAAACAATCACATCCTTCTGCAAAACAATCACATCTTTATGCTAAACAATCACATTCTTCTGCTAAACAATCACATCCATATGCTAAACAATCACATCCTTCTGCTAAATAATCACATCATTATGCTAAACAATCACATCCTTCTGCTAAACAATCACATCCTTCTGCTAAACAATCACATCCTTCTGCTAAACAATCACATCATTATGCTAAACAATCACATCCTTCTGCTAAACAATCACATCCTTCTGCTAAACAATCACATCATTATGCTAAACAATCACATCCTTCTGCTAAACAATCACATCCTTCTGCAAAATAATCACATCATTATGCTAAACAATCACATCCTTATACTAAACAATCACATCATTCTGCAAAACAATCACATCATTATGCTAAACAATCACATCCTTCTGCTAAACAATCACATCCTTCTGCTAAACAATCACATCCTTCTGCTAAACAATCACATCCTTCTGCTAAACAATCACACCCTTCTGCTAAACAATCACACCCTTCTGCTAAACAATCACATCCTTCTGCTAAACAATCACATCCATATGCTAAACAATCACACCCTTCTGCTAAACAATCACACCCTTCTGCTAAACACATCCTTCTGCTAAACAATCACATCCTTCTGCTAAACAATCACATCCATCTGCTAAACAATCACATCCTTCTGCTAAACAATCACATCCATATGCTAAACAATCACATCCTTCTGCTAAACAATCACATCCTTCTGCTAAACAATCACATCCTTCTGCAAAAAAATCACATCCTTCTGCTAAACAATCACATCCATATGCTAAACAATCACATTCTTATGCTAAACAATCACATCATTCTGCTAAACAATCACATCCTTCTGCTAAACAATCACATCATTATGCTAAACAATCACATCCTTCTGCTAAACAATCACATCCTTCTGCTAAACAATCACATCCTTCTGCTAAACAATCACATCCTTCTGCTAAACAATCACACCCTTCTGCTAAACAATCACACCCTTCTGCTAAACACATCCTTCTGCTAAACAATCACATCCTTCTGCTAAACAATCACATCCATATGCTAAACAATCACAAACTTCTGCTAAACAATCACATCCTTCTGCTAAACAATCACATCCTTCTGCTAAACAATCACATCCTTCTGCTAAACACATCCTTCTGCTAAACAATCACATCCTTCTGCTAAACAATCACATCCTTCTGCTAAACAATCACATCCATATGCTAAACAATCACATCCTTCTGCTAAACAATCACATCCTTCTGCTAAACAATCACATCCTTCTGCTAAACAATCATTTTGCTAAACAATCACATCCTTCTGCTAAACAATCATTTTGCTAAACAATCACATCCTTCTGCTAAACAATCACATCCTTCTGCAAAACAATCACATCCTTCTGCAAAACAATCACATCTTTATGCTAAACAATCACATTCTTCTGCTAAACAATCACATCCATATGCTAAACAATCACATCCTTCTGCTAAATAATCACATCATTATGCTAAACAATCACATCCTTCTGCTAAACAATCACATCCTTCTGCTAAACAATCACATCCTTCTGCTAAACAATCACATCATTATGCTAAACAATCACATCCTTCTGCTAAACAATCACATCCTTCTGCTAAACAATCACATCATTATGCTAAACAATCACATCCTTCTGCTAAACAATCACATCCTTCTGCAAAATAATCACATCATTATGCTAAACAATCACATCCTTATACTAAACAATCACATCATTCTGCAAAACAATCACATCATTATGCTAAACAATCACATCCTTCTGCTAAACAATCACATCCTTCTGCTAAACAATCACATCCTTCTGCTAAACAATCACATCCTTCTGCTAAACAATCACACCCTTCTGCTAAACAATCACACCCTTCTGCTAAACAATCACATCCTTCTGCTAAACAATCACATCCATATGCTAAACAATCACACCCTTCTGCTAAACAATCACACCCTTCTGCTAAACACATCCTTCTGCTAAACAATCACATCCTTCTGCTAAACAATCACATCCATCTGCTAAACAATCACATCCTTCTGCTAAACAATCACATCCATATGCTAAACAATCACATCCTTCTGCTAAACAATCACATCCTTCTGCTAAACAATCACATCCTTCTGCAAAAAAATCACATCCTTCTGCTAAACAATCACATCCATATGCTAAACAATCACATTCTTATGCTAAACAATCACATCATTCTGCTAAACAATCACATCCTTCTGCTAAACAATAACATCCTTCTGCAAAAAAATCACATCCTTCTGCTAAACAATCACATCCTTCTGCTAAACAATCACATCCTTCTGCTAAACAATCACATCTTTATGCTAAATAATCACATCCTTCTGATAAACAATCACATCCTTCTGCTAAACAATCACATCCTTCTGCTAAACAATCACATCATTATGCTAAACAATCACATCCTTCTGCTAAACAATCACATCCTTCTGCTAAACAATCACATCCTTCTGCAAAAAAATCACATCCTTCTGCTAAACAATCACATCCTTCTGCTAAACAATCACATCCTTCTGCTAAACAATCACATCATTATGCTAAACAATCACATCCTTCTGCTAAACAATCACATCATTATGCTAAACAATCACATCCTTCTGCTAAACAATCACATCCTTCTGATAAACAATCACATCTTTATGCTAAATAATCACATCGTTATGCTAAACAATCACATCCTTATGCTAAACAATCACACCCTTCTGCTAAATAATCACATCCTTCTGCTAAATATTAAATCACATTACTTATACAATCACATCCTTCTGCTAAATATTAAATCACATTACTTATACAATCACAATAGTTCAGTTCACAACAAGTTATTTGAGATGTTTCTTTAACCCAATGCTAAAGGTTGGCAGTTTTTTACAGAAGTGCTGGTGCGAGCCGTTGTCTAATGTTGTTAAAACTTAGTTATACAAATGTTTTTAGCTCGATTGTGAAACAAGTTCTTACACCTTATATTAATCACTCTCGAGACCTCATTCCTGATGAAATGTCCAGTGTCGGTACTTTGTGTAGCTGGAGAGCCATCATTGGTACAATCACCAAACGTTTACTCGACATCTTTAAAAGTTGACATTGCCCTGATTTTGTTGATTTGTTGTTTGCCCAAAGTTGATCGACGAATTAGTGTCATTCAGGGTTTCCATTGTAATTCGCCAAGTTCATATTTGGCAAAAAAAGTGGCGGAAAAAAAATCCTCGCATATTACAATTTTTATATTTCTCTAAAATCCCATAAACTTTTTGACACATTCTATGCAAATCTCCGAGGTGTGGAATACACACGCCAAATGTCATAAACCGTGCATGTAAACACCTGGGCTGCACAGGGATCAATTAGCGGATTACCAGTAATGTCGAGTGTTTATTGGAGTCAGTTTGATGTAACCCGCAGGTCTTATCACTTTATCCCGGTACAAATTTAACTTCGAAAAACAAGAAGATAATAGACAATGAAGGCCGGTACAAACAAGATATAATTAACGATGATTATCATTATGATTAAAGAATCATTAGAATGTATTTTTGTAATTTTGCCCAAAAAAACCCCGACACTTAATTGAAATGCTGATTTTGATAATCTCTCTTTTAAATCAAGTCTTTGACTGGGTACGCATCATAAATCATTACTTTTAAGTGCAATTAATTGTCTTATTAGCCATGGGAAGGAAACGTAAATTAGAGAATGCTACTCAGACTAATGATACGCAGAAAGTAAGAAACATTTCGGATGTATTGACTAATAAACATGATAAACAGACCGTTGAAAGTGAAGTGTGTAATGTTATCACAGTGAATGAACATGCGTCATGTTCCTTTCCAAGGACAACCGTTACTGCATGTAGGAATTTTCGTGACGAGTGGAAATATAATAGAACTTGGCTAGTGTATGATGCAAAGACTGGATGTAGCGTAATGAAATCGGAGAAAAACCATGAAAAAGCCAAAGGTAATAATGATTTTCTAGTACTTTATTCTCTTCACAAAAATCCCTGTTTCCCTCTAAACAATTATTATAACGGCACGCTAATGGAACGTGAATTACCATTCCTCTACAGTAGGCTCTACACTGGTCGAAAAATCGCGCCACTGAATGGCAGTTTATTATTCTGTAAGATTCTATTTAAATGAATGTAAAATGATTGCTATTGTTATATTGCGGCTTCCATTTATCGATTATAAATTCGCAATATGTTGCAAATCGATTCGTACTCAAGCATGATTCGTATCCGTGATCGTTCAACCCCGTGATAATTGCCGATAACGGAGGAAAATGTGTCTACTGGTATTATTTTTGATATATTATTTATCGCTGCCCCCTTGTTTGATACATTTATTTATCGTTGCCCTCTAGTTAATCGGGGCGACGCCTTCAGAAGTATATTAATTAGTCATGTTATTTGTGGGGGGGGGGAATAGTGCAAGATAATTGAATAGAAGACTGTCCAATTCCAGAAGCATCCTTGGTTCTATTACAATCTTAATACATGACTTGTTATAATTAATAAGATAATTATAAGACTTGGCAATTATTATTTTATTCAGGTAAAATCAATAGTCACCAAGCAGCACACAAGATAGTCCAGGCCAGCAAAGACTACATGAAGTCAGCAGAAACTCACTTATCAAAGTCAGAATTAGCGGTCACAGCAGCTATGAAAAACCTATTCTTCATGGCCAGCAATAACCTTCCAAATGTGTTGATGTCGGAGCTCAATGAGCATTGTATCGACCAGGGTCCGAGGATTTATGGATATATAGATAGAAAGTGTTAGAAAGTTAGATAGAAAGTATTATCTTGCATCTAGATAAAACATCATTATCAGTAATAAAAATAATAAACACATGATAGATATAGTTCAATAGTTTAATAAAAATTAAATTCAAAAATACAAACAATATTGTTGTTTTAAATTGTTTATTTCATTTCATATTCAGTTTATACAGATAAAGTCAGGACATTGTACCATTAAAGGGGTACAAAATATGCTTTAAATGATGCCGTTGCGAACGCTAAAATATAAAAAAATCAACGGCCGGGAGAAGGGCCTCCTGGACCCACCCATAAAAAGAAATATGGCCAAAAAAATATATAGGCCAGTGGAAACCCTGGTCATTGCAACAAGGAGATGGTTTGATTTGATAGTTTTTGGGGATTAGCGTTGCACCAATCAGCTTAGGTCATATGGCGACCGTCTGCAAGCCAGTTGGATAACTTCCATCACATGAAATAATTCGGACATCCCCAGTCGGATTCGAAACAGCAGCGATGAGGGTGATTTGAAGTCAACGACTGTAAACACTCAGCCATGGAGATTGGTTTGAACCAACTATGTTTGGTCTTTGCCAATTTTTGGGTGGATACAGTGTTAGTAAAATCGCTGTTCCATTAATTGAAACAATATGACCTAAATACAGGTTTTAGCACAACGTTTCTACCAGTTATGCTCATTTACAGTCTTCACAGTCATTTACAGTCTTCACAGTCTTCACAGTCATTTACAGTCTTCACAGTCATGTTCTGAACATGCAATGTAAATAAATATAAGGAATAAATGTTTCTTTTCTTGGGTTTACATTTACAGAAGAAAAAACCTCAAATATGGAAACTCAAACTCTCCCACCCTAAATATTTTCCTTCTAGTTTCAATGTAATAAAACCCCCATCTAATCCGGATCACCTTTATTACGGAAACTGGACACAATTTCGTAATATTTTGTGTATTTTTACTAAACCGGATGTACCAATTATGAAAAGAATCGAGTCACAGGATGATCCTTGTGTATTGTTATAAAAGTGACAATATTCCATTGTCAACAACAGCGTGTGTGTTTTACGCTTATTTATCGTCGCTACCGGTTGCCAATATGAGCAACGCCTCCTGAAGAGATTAGTCATTTTAGATTTTTGGATGATATGGCAATGATACAAACAGAGACCCATTCCAGAGTCTCCTCCGGTTCTTTTACGTGCACAGTGTACAGCACCGACACGAGACCTCAGTTTAAAGTCCCATCTGAAAGACTATTAATAATGACAGCGTTTGTGAAATTAGCACTTTGTACTGTGTATAATTGGTGGGTAGCAGACAGAAGCAGTTTGTACTGTGTATAATTGGTGGGTAGCAGACAGAAGCAGTTTGTACTGTGTATAATTGGTGGGTAGTAGACAGCAGCACTTTGTACTGTGTATAATTGGTGGGTAGCAGACAGAAGCAGTTTGTACTGTGTATAATTGGTGGGTAGCAGACAGAAGCAGTTTGTACTGTGTATAATTGGTGGGTAGCAGACAGCAGCACTTTGTACTGTGTATAATTGGTGGGTAGCAGACAGAAGCAGTTTGTACTGTGTATAATTGGTGGGTAGCAGACAGAAGCAGTTTGTACTGTGTATAATTGGTGGGTAGCAGACAGAAGCAGTTTGTACTGTGTATAATTGGTGGGTAGCAGACAGAAGCAGTTTGTACTGTGTATAATTGGTGGGTAGCAGACAGAAGCAGTTTGTACTGTGTATAATTGGTGGGTAGCAGACAGAAGCAGTTTGTACTGTGTATAATTGGTGGGTAGCAGACAGAAGCAGTTTGTACTGTGTATAATTGGTGGGTAGCAGACAGAAGCAGGTGTTTGTTTGATTTTATCCCTTTGATCTATTATCTGTAATGTTGCGACACCATTGATTGGTCTGGATTGGAATTTGTGTTCCACTATGGATACAAGATTGAATATTAACTTCATCCAATTAAACAATAGAGTAATAAGTACATTTAAAATTCATGTTTTCAGTTACTAAACAATAGTAATAAGTACATTTAAAATTCATGTTTTCAGTTACTAAACAATAGAGTAATAAGTACATTTAAAATTCATGTTTTCAGTTACTAAACAATAGTAATAAGTACATTTAAAATTCATGTTTTCAGTTACTAAACAATAGAGTAATAAGTACATTTAAAATTCATGTTTTCAGTTACTAAACAATAGTAATAAGTACATTTAAAATTCATGTTTTCAGTTTCTACATTAAACAATAGAGTAATAAGTACATTTAAAATTCATGTTTTCAGTTTCTACATTAAACAATAGAGTAATAAGTACATTTAAAATTCATGTTTTCAGTTACTAAACAATATCTGGAACCAACACGTGGAATCGTGAGATACATGAATCAATCTAAGCAATATTTTTTTTATATTTTATATAAATTTGTCTTCTTTTTCTTCTTTAAGTGATTTTTTATTTACAATCTATTTTGCGTAGGCTTTTCAGGAAAGAAACTCAGTCATTTAATTAAATCAAACGTTAGCTTGATGTTCCGATGCGGGCCATTGTCTAATGTTGCTAAAACTTGTGGCCCAAGCCATTTGTATTTTCATGCTATATATTGTATCTTTATGTGTATGACATATGTACTATTGATTTGCAATAAAATATGATTAAATAAAAAAACAATATCGTAACATTGTTGAAGCAGCTCTATATCGTATGAAATAAAAGATATTTGAAAAATAGTAGGACTTTCCGAGTCGGTAGGTGACGCACTTATTTACAATCGGAACACATCGTCCGCACATGTTTACATTCGGAATGCATCGTCCCCATTTGTCCCACATTGTCTTTTTTAATTGAATTACTTGAGATGTCGATTCATACATCTGTAATCTCAGTCTTTTAGGGACATGTCTACATCCCTGCGAGGGGTTCGACATTAGAGGAAGATAGATAGATAGATGGATAGGATAGGATAGGATAGGATAGGATAGGATAGGATAGATAGATAGATAGATAGATAGTAGATAGATAGATAGATAGATAGATAGATAGATAGATAGATAGATAGATAGATAGATAGATAGATAGATAGATAGATAGATAGATAGATAGATAGATAGATAGATAGATAGATAGATAGATAGATAGATAGATAGATAGATAGATAGATAGATAGATAGATAGATAGATAGATAGATAGATAGATAGATAGATAGATAGATAGATAGATAGATAGATAGATAGATAGATAGATAGATAGATAGATAGATAGATAGATAGATAGATAGATAGATAGATAGATAGATAGATAAGATAGATAGATAGATAGATAGATAGATAGATAGATAGATAGATAGATAGATAGATAGATAGATAGATAGATAGATAGATAGATAGATAGATAGATAGATAGATAGTCTTTCATGTTCTATATATCTTGACATTACAACGTGCTTTTCTACATCCGCTGTTGTTTCACTCATGCGCACTGTGCGTGTTTACATTTCGTGTGTTCATAAACACATTTCGTTTGTTGATAAACAAATCGCGTATTCGACGGTGTATATTTATTAGATTTTTATTGTTTCTTTGCGACTATTTCGATTTTTGTAATCTTATATGCTTTTGTTGATTTTAATATATTTTTTTAATAATCTATTTTCTATCTAGATTTTCTATTTTTTTTATCATAAATTAAATAACATTTTTAACTCTGAATGATTTTCCCCATGATATAGATATATAGACTCGAATGAAATCCGGAACAAATACGGCACGTTATGGGACTTAAAAGAGAAAATAGTTATGTTATATTATATTTTGGGTTTTACGCCTGCATCAGCACCATTTTGGGCTATATCGCCGGCGGGCAGTTTACCTAACAACACCTTTCCTGGGCAGGCTCCAGCGGGTAACCAGTACTTGGGTGCACAAACCTCCGTAAGAAACTGCCAACTTTTTCATATAAATGAGACACGGTCTGAGCGGGGCTCGAACCCGTGACCATCAGTGATGATAGGTTACAGTGGTATACAAGTCAGCGACCTTAACCACTCGACCACGGAGGCGGATAGGGAAAAATAGTATGAAACATTTATTTCCCTTTGTTGTAATATGCCATTTGTAGTTTTGGAGTGTTTGAAACAATGGAATTTAGTTCTAAATTGGAGTATAATACTTTTGGATCCTATTTTGGAGGGAAAAAAGTGTGTCTTATACATAGACAATTACGGTAGTTCTATTTTATGTTTCATTATTGCACTAGTGCAGTATTATCTTCCTTGCATCCTCAATCCTTGAGAATAGGGCGAGGCTCGTCGGGGGGAATTGATCCATCAATAGACGTTTTACCTTGTATGTTGCTACCAAATAAATAAGTAGGTAAATGTTTATTTACCTTGACAACATCAGAGCCAGTAATAATAAGTAAATGTTTATTTACCTTGACAACATCAGAGCCAGTAATAAATAAGTAAATGTTTATTTACCTTGACAACATCAGAGCCAGTAATAATAAGTAAATGTTTATTTACCTTGACAACATCAGAGCCAGTAATAATAAGTAAATGTTTATTTACCTTTACAACATCAGAGCCAGTAATAAATAAGTAAATGTTTATTTACCTTGACAACATCGGGGCCAGTAATAAATAAGTAAATTGTTTATTTACCTTGACAACATCAGAGCCAGTAATAAATAAGTAAATGTTTATTTACCTTGACAACATCGGGGCCAGTAATAAATAAGTAGGTAAATGTTTATTTACCTTGACAACATCGGGGCCAGTAATAAATAAGTAGGTAAATGTTTATTTACCTTGACAACATCGGGGCCAGTAATAAATAAGTAGGAGGTGTCCTGGAAAATAAACACACTTTTTGGTTTAAACATATTTATTCGACATTATATAACATAATTTACTACAAATAATTATGTACACAATAAATACAGGTGGATTGAAATGAAAGCTAAAAGCTTATTGAATTTCTCTCCACATTTTTTGTTAAACATACGTTAATTATATTTGGCCAGTAGTGTTAGCACTCTGTTAGCAATTGGTGAAGTCAAATAAAAAAATCTTACAAACAAGTGAACTAATCTAACTTGTCGTCACACATTGGAATAAGTATTATTTAATGCAAGTGTGAAATGCACCAGTCAAATTGTAGGGTGTGACTTGACTGGTTACTAAACTTTGGCATAAGTAGTATTGAGTATGTGTTTTTACGTTTATTTATCGTCGCTACCAGTTGCCCGGGGGATCGAACCTACGATCCATGGATTACCAGTCCAGCGTGTTACCACTGGACTACATATCCGTCTGTAAGTAGTATTGTATGCAAGTGTGAATTGCACCAATCGAATTGCATGGTCAGGCGATGATGATTGAGCTTATTTACCTACGCTGCTGGACGGACAAACGATGTGGGCGAGCGGCATGGTCAGATCAGACTGGTTACTGAACAATGACAAAGTAGTATTGACTGCTACAGACTGAACTTTGGAAGAAGTAATTTTGAATTTAAATATGAAGCACATGAGTCTATCTGGATACACTGGATTGGTACATAAACGTGGAATAACTAATAAGGAATGCAAGTATGAAGTACACGAGTCCAACTAGCCATATTAAACAACTTCATCCTCTTACCTTGACCATGAATGTGTAATCTGTCAGTGCTGGTGAATATACCGCTCCACCTAAAACAACAAGGCAAGTTTGCAAGACAAGAAAGTTAGGAGTTAGGGGTTACTTCAGGCTGATCGGTGTACAGAATGGACATAAAACTATAGCACCTGGGTATTGAGCGCAACACGTCGACTTAACATGCTGAACGTTTGTGTGAAGTTATTTCAAACAATGCCGATCTGTTTAAACATATGGAGTGGACACAAAATATTGCATATTTCTGAACTTTAACCCTTTCTCCCATAGAGATGTAGTTTTATTTCATATATGTGGCTGTAATTTACCAATCGTATGCAATGGAGGTTACTAGGAATTATTAAGAGTTGTTCCGATCTTTATTATAGCTTGTTTGACTACTAATGTGTCGATCTATGTCAATAGGCATTGGCGTCGAGAGGCGCTTCTAAGGGGGAAAGGGTTAAGTCCATGTCTGACCAAGATCTTATAGGTATATAAATGGGTCTTCTGTGCAACACATTGACTCAATGTGGTTACAATTGGTGTCAACTTATTTCAAGATAGTTTATACAATTTATTTTAGCTCGATTTCGAAACAAGTTCTTACAACTTATATTAATAACTCTCGAGACCTCATTCCTGGGGGAATCCATCGCCACGAGGGAGAGAGAAGAGGCAACGTGGAAATTAAACGCCTTGCCTAAGGGCACAATCGTAACGGCTCCAATGGGGCTTAAACTCTGGACCTTTTGCACCTGAAGCGAACGATAAGTTAGGTCGATTGGTTTAAAAGATATAGATCGGGACATACATTTCTGATATTCGTTACGAAGCCAGTACTGACAAGGGTTTTGCATGCAACATGTTCACTACATACATTGAACATTTGTGAGAAGTTAGTTGAAACAAACAGATCTGATTCTAAGATATAGAGTGGACACAAAATGTTGCACATATTTCCGACATTTGACAGGTGACCTTGACCTAGCAGGAGGTCGGATCTGGATCTTTTGTGTGAGACAACTACTACATATGGTGAAAGTTTGTGTGAATTTATTTCAAAACATGACAATCAGCTTCAATGGGTAAGCGCGGACAAGAAAAAAGATGGACCTAAACACACCTTCCGACAAAAAGAAGTCTGCAAAATAATTTACCCCATCTTCTTCGAATGCGGACATAACGACACAATCAAAGTCATGCTTCTTACGGAATGAATTGCTGGTTAATAGTTTCCATTGCGGTATGAACTACATTGGGTGTGGATAAAGTGTTTGGCAGCTGAAGACATGCACGCTAACGTTAAACACACCCAATGTAGTTCATACCCTAGTGGAAACTATTAATATGCTATTCATTACATTTTTTTACATATTTGCATTAATTATTCTTTTCAATGACGCAATGAAATATAATGCAAACTTAATATTTATAATTTATTTACAGTGAAACCTGTCTTAACCCTTTACTCCATATCCATATAGGCTTATCTGCTATCCCATGTCCATACAATACACAGTATAACCCTTTACTCCATATCCATATAGGCTTATCTGCTATCCCATGTCCATACAATACACAGTATAACCCTTTACTCCATATCCATATCGGCTTATCTGCTATCCCATGTCCATACAATACACAGTATAACCCTTTACTCCATATCCATATAGGCTTATCTGCTATCCCATGTCCATACAATACACAGTATAACCCTTTACTCCATATCCATATAGGCTTATCTGCTATCCCATGTCCATACAATACACAGTATAATTGATAACCAATGATCAATAGAGGACATAGATAAGAGATGCATTTACTACACTGTCTCCATACAGGTTATTGGGAAAATAATGAAGACCTGATACCTGTCTTATTCTAGGCAACATTAATGTATGAAGTATTAGTTTTACCATTTTGTGATGAATGTAAAGTTTTTATAGAATTAAATTATCTTTTCAGTGATGTAAGTTTCATACTGGTGGGACAAATATTTCTGTTGCAGTTGGGCAGTAAAGAAAATGGAAAACTAATTTTTCTGTCAAATTTGAAATTTAAACTTAATGTTTTTAATTTCATAGGCTATATATACGCCAGTTCTGTAAATAATATCATACAAAAACGTAACAACATTCTTTACCTAGTATGTACATAATATTTACATTAAAAATACATCTAATAATTCACACAGAGATATAATCTGATTGAATAGTTCCTGTAAGTTATATCCATCTGAGTAAGTAAATTATTCCATCTCTGAAAGCTAGTTATAAAAGTATATTTCGATTTATTATAAAAAGAAAAATACACATGTTGCCGTTATTATTTCAATATTTGTATGTTTAGTTAAAATTCGGTCATAGAAATAAAAGTATCTCAAGCTCGGTAAATTATCTTTGGTAACGCACCCTCAACTGTGAAAAGTTGGATGTCCATCCGTCCCCACGAATAGGTACGGGTTCTTCGTCGGAGCTATCACCAGAACCGTCGGCATCGATGTCTAAATCGATATCAGAGCCAGAAAACCCAGAAAATTCGGACTCGTCGGATCACTGTCAAACATGCTAGCCATAATAAAATAATCTTGCTTTGAATTAGCAATATGATGATGTAAATATTATAAGATCGATGTTAACTGGTCGGTGTTCTCAAATAAACTAATTCAGAAGTATCCTAAATGTCTATAAAAATTTTAATTGGCGGTAATTAGACGCTAATCTTTCGCCCCTGGCTGAGTGATAATGTAATATACCATGTTTGATTAGATTTATTACTGGGGACCACGATTTCCAATATACAAGCTTCAATGTTTTGACAGCTGAGTCTGGTAGTATCCTCATTAGTATGCATGCGTGAACTATGGGAATAGAGCATTTTTATTGGTTATTATTTGATAAAATTATATTCATGAATAGATTTAACTTTGACCTCGCTGGTTCCGATTTGGTTCCAATTTCGCAGCATCACGGTAAGCCTTATTTTCTCAACCACGCAACTGAATAATGACATCAACCACGCGTTTTGACCCTGGGCGGAGCAAGTGATGAAGGCGCGTTATGCGTGGTTGATACTATATTCTGATCGGCTGGTTGAGATAAAGATTTAATGCAAAATCACTCCCGTGACATATGGGTTTCCTCAATTCTTGTAAATTTCATAAACTCCGACTGAGTCTCGTCGTGGCTATCAAAAACATTAGTATTAGGTCTAACGAACAATAGTAATTAGGAATTAAATTGACAATAAATGTCGATCTTTGTGTTTGGGTGTTCTAACACGAGGTGATGTACGAGCATAATTTTTCAGTTGAAATATTATAATTACTCGCTAATTCGAAGAGTATTGACTGTTTGGCATACCCACCCAAGTTCAAAGGTTACGCTGTTCTCCGTCGGTCTCTGTGAAATACAAACTTCAAAGGATATAATATACTAGAAGCCTGTAATGCTTGCAATATACAAGCTACTTGACATGATGTTTTGACAGGTACAGTCGCTGGTGTGTGATCAATTTCGACACATTTATGCATGGCAGTAATGCGTGATATATGGAAATCCATCATTTTCATTGGTTGTTGTTCTCGGGGAATCCTGTTTTCATGAATAAATTTAATCATTGGCCGTGCCTCGTTCCGAAATCCAGCACATTTTAGAACAAATATGTTTGGGAATTACTGTGAACTCTAAATCAAGCGTCTGGCGATTGGGGATTCCTACTTTTGATTTCAAGATATTTTCGCATGCCGTTTTCGTAAGTATTTTAAATAGCAACACCATTATTTTTCATGGCCTATTGTTTCATAAATGTTCAATGCTTATTTTAATTCATTTGCGGGGTTTCTGACATTAATAAATGTATTGGAAATTTACATTTAAAAATGGACGCGTGAAAAGTCGTATGCATGAAGATCTCCACAACGCGGGATAATGCGTATGTATGGAGGAATCGATAGACACGGGAAATGTCGTATCTATGGAGGAGTCGATAGACACGGGAAAAGTCGTATCTATGGAGTAAAGGGTTAAGCAGCCAGCCAAGGGAGTCAGAGAAAGTGGCTGCTTAGCACAGGTGGCTGCTTAATAGAGGTCAAATATATAATAAAACAACCGATTGGGAATCTGGAAACTGGTTGCTTAATACAGGTTGGCTGCTTAATGGAGGTGACTAACACAGGTTTGACTGTATTCCAGACCAGTGTAAACTATTTAAAACATTTCATTTCTGCAATACAAACAAACATATATATATACATACCAGCACATGGTCCCATTATCAGAGAGATTTGTGGTATAACTCCAGATGCATTCACATTTCTCTGTAAACAGAAAAGACACAAGTCAAAAAACACAAATAAACCGTTCTAAGAAAACAAGAAACTGAATGTCACACAACAGTTACCAGTTACTCATGTTATCTTCATACTGCTGATAAGCATTAGGCTTACTGTACTACATACTCAATAATAACTTAAATCACTATCTCCCGGGGAATAGACAATCGTGTAGAATGACGGCTATATTTGGGAAACAATAAAGGTGTTGTATTGTATTTACGTGAAGTAAAGGGCTATAGCTTGCCCCGACAGCACTTGCAGGATCAACGCTGACTGCAGCACAAAACACACCAACCTTCACAGTAATCATTACATACACACTAAAACTTAATATTACGAAGTCGTTCATAGTTTGGTAGCTTTCTGAGATTCAGTTGATAGATTTAACATGTGACCTTCAAGCCTAACCTTGTCCTTGTATCACCCTAATTCATGTGACACAAAGTACCTTTTGTGACTTACGTACACAATTAATCGCCCAATTATATCAGAGTACAGACTTTCAAATAGAAACTTGACCATAACACCTGAATATTTAATGCGTTACACTTCGTAATGCATAAAACAGTTTGTGTGAAAGATTTGTCTCCAATATGTTTGGGCTGTTGTTCTTCAAATGTAAAAACAAAACAATTATTTACATGCAAATTTATCTTAAAGAGTTAAATTTAGTTAACCACCATTTACAAAGTCATTGACGATTTGTAAATAAATAAAGTGGTACAGTCTACATCCATTATGTCGAATTCCGTCGAACAAAATACTTCGACATAACCGAAGATTGACTTAATGAAATTCGATATAAACATATCAAGTTATATGTAAAATGATAGTGTCTGAAACGGGACTTTGATCAGACTTCGAGATAACTGGAGAATTTGACATATCCGACTTTGACATAACGGATATAGACTGTAATTTATAATAGTAATAGTAAATTTCACAAAACCAGTCGAGTTGATGAAAGATCTTACAGACTTTCCTCAAATCTGACCAATGAAGAATGGAAATACATGACATATGATGAGCACTTTAGAATTCCTCAGTGTGCAGCACATTCTATATACAGTCAAATCTGTCATCAACAGCCAGCCAAGAGACTCACATAACGTGGATGCCTAGCACAGGTGGCTGCTTAATAGTGGTTAATATGTATTATAAAACAACATATTGGGAATCTGAAAACTGGCTGCTAAATACAGGTTGGCTGCTTAATGGAGGTGACAATTAACAGGTTTAATTGTAAACAAATGCAAAGGCAGAAGATATACCTGAAAAATGTCGGCATATCCGGCCAATGACTCGACTCCTTCCTGAATTCTTGCTCCTCCCGAATCATTGAGACCAATTACAGGTGCACCAACCAGCATTGCCTGGTCCATAATCTGATAATACAGTACAATTACAGGGGCACCAACCAGCATTGCCTGGTCCATAATCTGATAATACAGTACAATTTAATGTCACAAGGGCAAAGTTATTACGTTTATTTGGCAAGATAGCATAATGTTAGGGATGCTGTGGTCTAGTGGTGAGGGTCGTAACTAATGTTGTTAAAACTTGTGGCCCAACCTATTTGCTTCAACATATATTGACAATCCTTGTACCAAACAATGCCACAAATTTGTTCATTTGACTTGTATTGTACATTGTATATATCATAGAACGAATGCAATAAAATATGATTAAACTAAGTGATGAGAATATAGGTTTTCATCCATTCCTTGTATCGATTTCTAGAATGCAGTGAGAGAATCTTAATAACCATCAAGCTTTACATTCAATCCACGAGTATTTATTGTGTGCATTTAACAATTTAATGTTCTCTTTCTGCATCAACGTATTTATGCAAATTATGTGTAAACAACTGACATTAATGACGTTTTTATGAAAGTTAGATGTAAAAAAACTGACATTTAATAACTACCGTATTTAGCTGTGTATAGTGCACACATTTCTTACTGAAATCCTCATCCATTTTATCTACTGCGCATTATACACCAGTACAGACATCAGGACATTTTTTCCGGACCAAAATTGACCAATATTTCGTGAAATTCGACCCGAACGGGCCCCACAGTCATTCTATAATTTGTTACATTCGACAAACGTTATAAACTAGCTATTAAAACCAGTTGCCGATAGTCGAAATGAATAAGACCACAAAATTAGCATATACTGCGTTAATTTTGGCAAACTTTGAAGAATTTAATTGAAATTAGTAAATGCATAAAAATGGCGATTTGATAACATCACGTGGTTTTATCGTATGTAATATTTCCCGTACTTTTCGCGTACTTCGCCGCATAAAGCGACGCTGCAATCGTACGATATCATAGAGATAAAGAAACTTTGTAATAATAGTTTATTTGATTTAATATACCGTATGTTTTTAAATACGACATGATTAAAGACACTTGTGTTGGTTATTTTTACGGGAAATATTTACTATGTACAATGCATTGCATAAAAAAACTACTTTTTTTGGCTGCAGTATTTCAATTGTTTGTAGCGATAATTAATTTTGACAAACCTTTCACAATGGGTCCCAGTTAATTAGGTAGGCTACACGTGTTGAGAAGTTTGAGCATCTGCTGACATGTTTGAGAACGTGTTGAGATGTTTGAGAACGTGTTGAGAAATTTGAGCAGGTGTTAAGTTTGAGAAATTAATTATCGCTCAACTTGTCAATTTAATGCCATGTCATCGAAGCTGTCATCAGACAAGCAGTAAACATTCTCTGATTGACATCATATCACTCAGAATACCTCTCAGATTTGTCACACCTCTCAGTTATTGTCAAAACGTATCTACTTATACTGTCA
The DNA here is from genome assembly GCA_014843695.1 of Archivesica marissinica. Taxonomy (NCBI): domain Eukaryota; kingdom Metazoa; phylum Mollusca; class Bivalvia; order Venerida; family Vesicomyidae; genus Archivesica; species Archivesica marissinica. Next base: position 46,885,915 of record CM026388.1, on the reverse strand, counting down.
CACCATGGGTAAAGTCAGAAACTCCTACACCGCCCGAGAGAAGCTGACCATCATCAAATACGCAGAAGCGCACGGCAACCGCAAGGCAGGAAGAGAATATAGCGTCGGGGAATCAGCGATCCGGCAATGGCGAGTACCGGTACAGAAGCAATTGTCTTATCATAAACTTGTGTTGTTTTCTTTTATGCAACATTTCCCGAAACGTGTATTTCTGCACGTACGCATCCACGATATGCATGTAATTTACATGAAATCATGCCTGAGTGCGTTACCGTTTCTCGATGAGGTATCTCGAGTGATTAATATAAGTTGTAAAAATCACGGAGCACAATTTTTAGCGATTCTTGAGAAATGTTAAATTTTGACTTGGAAAATTGCGTTTTTCACGTGCGCAGTATACATCGGAACTCAGTTTTTCCCCCGATTTTCGTGCCAAATCGTGGGTGCGTATTATACACGATAGCGCACTATACACAGCTAAATACGATACCTCCATGAATTGCAGATAAACCAACAATGAATTGCTATAATTACAACTAATATTTTACAAAATTACAAAAGTCATCTTTCAGAGCTCGAATTTGCTCAATTAGTTTGTTTTGGATTTAGTCGTACATCAGCTTAGGTCATATGGCGACTCTCCAGCTATTGTTGGTTAAAGAAGACCAGGATGCACCCTCAGAGAAGCATTTCAGGCACAGATCGGCACCCGGGTAGAAACACAGACCTTCTCCAATGGCTTCTTCTTTTGAAAGAATTCGACATCCCCAGTGGGATTCGAACATACAGCAGTGAGCAAATTATTTGAAGTCAACAACTGTAACCACACAGCCACAGAGGCCTCTAACTCAGGTACAGTTGGTCAATGTTTTAAATATTACCTTACAAATTTTCTTGGCATGAGCACCAGATAAACTTCCGCCAAACACAGTAAAATCCTGGAATAAACAGTAAAATCCTGGAATAAACAGAGTAAAATCCTGGAATAAACAGAGTAATATTCTGGAATAAACACAGTAAAATCCTGGAATAAACACAGTAAAATCCTGGAATAAACACAGTAAAATCCTGGAATAAACAGTAAAATCACAGTAATAAAATCCTGTAATAAATAGTAAAATCCCAGTAATAAAATACTGGAATAAATAGTAAAATCCTGGAATAAATAGTAAAATCCTGGAATAAACAGAGTAAAATCCTGGAATAAACACAGTAAAATCCTGGAATAAACAGAGTAAAATCCTGGAATAAACAGTAAAATCCTGGAATAAACAGAGTAAAATCCTGGAATAAACACAGTAAAATCCTGGAATAAATAGTAAAATCCTGGAATAAATAGTAAAATCCTGGAATAAACGGAGTAAAATCCTGGAATAAACAGAGTAAAATCCTGGAATAAATAGTAAAATCCTGGAATAAACAGAGTAAAATCCTGGAATAAACACAGTAAAATCCTGGAATAAATAGTAAAATCCTGGAATAAACAGAGTAAAATCCTGGAATAAACAGTAAATTCCTGGAATAAACAGAGTAAAATCCTGGAATAAATAGTAAAATCCTGGAATAAACAGAGTAAAATCCTGGAATAAATAGTAAAATCCTGGAATAAACAGAGTAAAATCCTGGAATAAACACAGTAAAATCCTGGAATAAACAGTAATATCCTGGAATAAACACAGTAAAATCCTGGAATAAACAGTAAAATCCTGGATTAAACAGTAAAATCCTGGAATAACCAGAGTAAAATCCTGGAATAATAACCACAGTAAAATCCTGGAATAATAAACACAGTAAAATCCTGGAATAAACAGTAAAATCCTGGAATAAACACAGTAAAATATTGGAATAAACAGTAAAATCCTGTAATAAACAGTAAAATCCTGGAATAATAAACACAGTAAAATCCTTGAATAAACACAGTAAAATCCTTGAATAAACACAGTAAAATCCTGTAATAAATAGTAAAATCCCAGTAATAAAATACTGGAATAAACAGTAAAATCCTGGAATAAATAGTAAAATCCTGGAATAAACACAGTAAAATCCTGGAATAATAAACAGAGTAAAATCCTGGAATAAACAGTAAAATCCTGGATTAAACAGTAAAATCCTGGATTAAACAGTAAAATCCTGGAATAAATAGTAAAATCCTGGAATAAACACAGTAAAATCCTGGAATAATAAACAGAGTAAAATCCTGGAATAAATAGTAAAATCCTGGAATAAACAGAGTAAAATCCTGGAATAAACAGTAAAATCCTGGAATAAACAGTAAAATCCTGGATTAAACAGTAAAATCCTGGAATAAACACAGTAAAATCCTGGAATAATAAACACAGTAAAATCCTGGAATAATAAACACAGTAAAATCCTGGAATAAACACAGTAAAAATCCTTGAATAAACACAGTAAAATCCTTGAATAAACAGTAAAATCCTGGAATAAACAGTAAAATCCTGGAATAAACAGTAAAATCCTGGAATAATAAACACAGTAAAATCCTGGAATAAACACAGTAAAAATCCTTGAATAAACACAGTAAAATCCTTGAATAAACACAGTAAAATCCTGGAATAAACACAGTAAAATCCTAGAATAAACACCGTAAAATCCTGGAATAAACAGTAAAATCCTGGAATAAACAGTAAAATCCTGGAATAAACAGAGTAAAATCCTGGAATAATAAACACAGTAAAATCCTGGAATAAACAGAGTAAAATCCTGGAATAACACAGTAAAATCCTGGAATAACACAGTAAAATCCTGTAATAAATAGTAAAATCCTGGAATAAACACAGTAAAATCCTGGAATAATAAACAGAGTAAAATCCTGGAATAAACAGTAAAATCCTGGATTAAACAGTAAAATCCTGGAATAAATAGTAAAATCCTGGAATAAACACAGTAAAATCCTGGAATAATAAACAGAGTAAAATCCTGGAATAAATAGTAAAATCCTGGAATAAACACAGTAAAATCCTGGAATAATAAACAGAGTAAAATCCTGGAATAAACAGAGTAAAATCCTGGAATAAACAGTAAAATCCTGGAATAAACAGTAAAATCCTGGATTAAACAGTAAAATCCTGGAATAAACACAGTAAAATCCTGGAATAATAAACACAGTAAAATCCTGGAATAAACACAGTAAAATCCTTGAATAAACACAGTAAAATCCTTGAATAAACACAGTAAAATCCTGTAATAAATAGTAAAATCCCAGTAATAAAATACTGGAATAAACAGTAAAATCCTGGAATAAATAGTAAAATCCTGGAATAAACACAGTAAAATCCTGGAATAATAAACAGAGTAAAATCCTGGAATAAATAGTAAAATCCTGGAATAAACACAGTAAAATCCTGGAATAAACACAGTAAAATCCTGGAATAAACAGAGTAAAATCCTGGAATAAACACAGTAATATCCTGGAATAAACACAGTAAAATCCTGGAATAAACAGTAAAATCCTGGAATAAACAGTAAAATCCTGGAATAAACACAGTAAAATCCTGGAATAATAAACACAGTAAAATCCTGGAATAAACACAGTAAAAATCCTTGAATAAACACAGTAAAATCCTTGAATAAACACAGTAAAATCCTGGAATAAACACCGTAAAATCCTGGAATAAACAGTAAAATCCTGGAATAAACAGAGTAAAATCCTGGAATAATAAACACAGTAAAATCCTGGAATAAACAGAGTAAAATCCTGGAATAACACAGTAAAATCCTGGAATAACACAGTAAAATCCTGTAATAAATAGTAAAATCCTGGAATAAACACAGTAAAATCCTGGAATAATAAACAGAGTAAAATCCTGGAATAAACAGTAAAATCCTGGATTAAACAGTAAAATCCTGGAATAAATAGTAAAATCCTGGAATAAACACAGTAAAATCCTGGAATAATAAACAGAGTAAAATCCTGGAATAAATAGTAAAATCCTGGAATAAACACAGTAAAATCCTGGAATAATAAACAGAGTAAAATCCTGGAATAAACAGAGTAAAATCCTGGAATAAACAGTAAAATCCTGGAATAAACAGTAAAATCCTGGATTAAACAGTAAAATCCTGGAATAAACACAGTAAAATCCTGGAATAATAAACACAGTAAAATCCTGGAATAAACACAGTAAAATCCTTGAATAAACACAGTAAAATCTTGAATAAACACAGTAAAATCCTGTAATAAATAGTAAAATCCCAGTAATAAAATACTGGAATAAACAGTAAAATCCTGGAATAAATAGTAAAATCCTGGAATAAACACAGTAAAATCCTGGAATAATAAACAGAGTAAAATCCTGGAATAAATAGTAAAATCCTGGAATAAACACAGTAAAATCCTGGAATAAACACAGTAAAATCCTGGAATAAACAGAGTAAAATCCTGGAATAAACACAGTAATATCCTGGAATAAACACAGTAAAATCCTGGAATAAACAGTAAAATCCTGGAATAAACAGTAAAATCCTGGAATAAACACAGTAAAATCCTGGAATAATAAACACAGTAAAATCCTGGAATAAACACAGTAAAAATCCTTGAATAAACACAGTAAAATCCTTGAATAAACACAGTAAAATCCTGGAATAAACACCGTAAAATCCTGGAATAAACAGTAAAATCCTGGAATAAACACCGTAAAATCCTGGAATAAACAGTAAAATCCTGGAATAAACAGTAAAATCCTGGAATAAACACAGTAAAATCCTGGAATAATAAACACAGTAAAATCCTGGAATAAACAGAGTAAAATCCTGGAATAACACAGTAAAATCCTGGAATAACACAGTAAAATCCTGGAATAAACACAGTAAAATCCTGGAATAAACAGTAAAATCCTGGAATAAACAAAGTAAAATCCTGGAATAAATAGTAAAATCCTGGAATAAACAAAGTAAAATCCTGGAATAAATAGTAAAATCCTGGAATAAACAGTAAAATCCTGGAATAAACAGTAAAATCCTGGAATAAACAGTAAAATCCTGGAATAAACAGTAAAATCCTGGAATAAACAAAGTAAAATCCTGGAATAAACACAGTAAAATCCTGGAATAAACAGTAAAATCCTGGAATAAACAGTAAAATCCTGGAATAAACACAGTAAAATCCTGGAATAATAAACACAGTAAAATCCTGGAATAAACAGAGTAAAATCCTGGAATAAACAGTAAAATCCTGGAATAAACAGTAAAATCCTGGATTAAACAGTAAAATCCTGGAATAAACACAGTAAAATCCTGGAATAATAAACACAGTAAAATCCTGGAATAAACAAAGTAAAATCCTGGAATAAATAGTAAAATCCTGGAATAAACAGTAAAATCCTGGAATAAACACAGTAAAATCCTGGAATAAACAGTAAAATCCTGGAATAAACAGTAAAATCCTGGAATAAATAGTAAAATCCTGGAATAAACAGTAAAATCCTGGAATAAACAGTAAAATCCTGGAATAAACAGTAAAATCCTGGAATAAACAGTAAAATCCTGGAATAAACAGTAAAATCCTGGAATAAAAAGTAAAATCCTGGAATAAACAGTAAAATCCTGGAATAAACAGTAAAATCCTGGAATAAACAGTAAAATCCTGGAATAAAAAGTAAAATCCTGGAATAAACAGTAAAATCCTGGAATAAACAGTAAAATCCTGGAATAAACACCGTAAAATCCTGGAATAAACAAAGTAAAATCCTGGAATAAACAGTAAAATCCTGGAATAAACAAAGTAAAATCCTGGAATAAACAGTAAAATCCTGGAATAAACAAAGTAAAATCCTGGAATAAACAGTAAAATCCTGGAATAAAAAGTAAAATCCTGGAATAAACAGTAAAATCCTGGAATAAACACAGTAACATCCTGGAATAAACACAGTAAAATCCTGGAATAAACAGTAAAATCCTGGAATAAACACAGTAAAATCCTGGAATAAACACAGTAAAATCATCCTGGAATAAACACAGTAAAATCATCCTGGAATAATCAAAGTAGAGAATCAACTGACCAATGTTTCTACACACACGGGTGTCTTGGTTTGACATTGTCCATGTGAGTGACATGCTCAACCATAAAACAGTGGAATATCCCATCACCAAACTTGACATAGTGGAATATCCATCCGTCAAATTTAAGTTTCCACTTCATAAGTTGAGATCAGCATTACACTAATTACTCCACACAGGGTCAGGAGGTCAAGGTCATAGGGACCACATATGAGCTAACAAAGTGATTTACAAATATATGTTGCTAAAACATGTGAATTAGCACATATTTATTTTTTCAAATTACTACCGATCATGATGTTACAATTGATTTTAAATGCTATTGTGTGCATGCTACATGGATTTCATTTGTTTTGGATGGTCGGGCAGTGTAGGGGGGTATGTTAAACGCAAAATTGACAAAAGGTGACACCCACCTATCACGAGGCATGCGAAAAATGGGCGTATATAAAAACCAAACAGAAGAAAGGTGTCAAAATAAAATATGACTTATAAATAAATCGGTATTCACTTTAGATGACAAGATCTAGCACTGATTATATAGACATAAATCAGATTGAAACCCGCACAGTAACAGATGTCGTCTAGCAGTAAAACCTACCTGACTGAACACAAAGCACATTCTACCATTGATAGTACCTCGACCAGTTACCACACTGTCACCAGGAAACTGAAATAGAAAGCTAGCTACAATCAAACATTGTCACCAGGAAACTGAAATAGAAAGCTAGCTACAATCAAACATTGTCACCAGGAAACTGAAATAGAAAGCTAGCTACAATCAAACATTGTCACCAGGAAACTGAAATAGAAAGCTAGCTACAATCAAACATTGTCACCAGGAAACTGAAATAGAAAGCTAGCTACAATCAAACATTGTCACCAGGAAACTGAAATAGAAAGCTAGCTACAATCAAACATTGTCACCAGGAAACTGAAATAGAAAGCTAGCTACAATCAAACATTGTCACCAGCAAACTGAAATAGAAAGCTAGCTACAATCAAACA
>CM026388.1:46788812-46877892 GCA_014843695.1 Archivesica marissinica | reverse complement strand
TTGATTCATACCTCTGTTAGCTGATATGTTGATTCATACCTCTGTTAGCTGATATGTTGATTCATACCTCTGTTAGCTGATATGTTGATTCATACCTCTGTTAGCTGATATGTTGATTCATACCTCTGTTAGCTGATATGTTGATTCATACCTCTGTTAGCTAAGTCTTTTAGGGACATTTCTACATCCCCGCGAGGGGCTCGACATTAGAGGAAGATAGATAGATAGTCTTTCAAGTTCAAAATATATACGTTGTTTTCTACATCCTCTGTTGTTTCACGCATGTGCGCTGTGCGTGTTTACATTTCGTGTGTTGATAAACAAATTAGCGTATACGACGGTTTAAATTTATTGGAATTTTATCGTTTCTGAGCGACTATTTCGATTTTTGTAAACACACACACATTAGTATTTATATTTTACCGAAAACATCCTTTATTACGCTGTAATGCTGCTTTAAGAGCTAAAATATACAACCCTCTAAATTACATTAATCATGTCACGTTTAAATTGACAAATGGTGTTCACGAGCCAAATCAAGCGCTTGAATATTATTCTGGGGACATTTTTACACATATGAATAATGATATTCCAGCCAACTCAAATATACCTATAAATGTATTTGAAAGTACTATTTTATTAACGCTATGCTATGCCTGCTGAGTAAATAAAATCACATTTGCAAACATAGATCCAGATTCATAATGCTGTGTCTGATCAGGATCTATGTTGTTTGCTATTCAGCAAAGTGTTTTAGCTCCACTATCCAAATAGCAAACAGCATAGAGCCTGATCAGACGGCTCTATGCTGTTTGCAAGTTATTTTATCTGCCGCTGGCGTGCAAAGGGTTAACTATGCGAAATGAAAAGTTGCATTTCTTTGCAATAACAAAATTCCATACTCGCCAACTCATACCTTGGGAAAATGAAACAACGGTTATCCTACTTTACATTGTTGAGGCGTGGGTTGTAGGTCACAAAAACTTCAATCTCAAGCTTGCACGATTGGACAACACTCAGTTCAACCAAGCTTGGACGATTGGACAACACTCAGTTCAACCAAGCTCGCACGATTGGACAACACTCAGTTCAACCAAGCTCGCACGATTGGACAACACTCAGTTCAACCAAGCTCGGACGATTGGACAACACTCAGTTCAACCAAGCTCGCACGATTGGACAACACTCAGTTCAACCAAGCTCGCACGATTGGACAACACTCAGTTCAACCAAGCTCGGACGATTGGACAACACTCAGTTCAACCAAGCTCAGACGATTGGACAACACTCAGTTCAACCAAGCTCAGACGATTGGACAACACTCAGTTCAACCAAGCTTGCACGATTGGACAACACTCAGTTCAACCAAGCTTGCACGATTGGACAACACTCAGTTCAACCAAGCTCGCACGATTGGACAACACTCAGTTCAACCAAGCTCGCACGATTGGACAACACTCAGTTCAACCAAGCTTGCACGATTGGACAACACTCAGTTCAACCAAGCTCGCACGATTGGACAACACTCAGTTCAACCAAGCTTGCACGATTGGACAACACTCAGTTCAACCAAGCTTGCACGATTGGACAACACTCAGTTCAACCAAGCTCGGACGATTGGACAACACTCAGTTCAACCAAGCTCGCACGATTGGACAACACTCAGTTCAACCAAGCTCGGATGATTGGACAACACTCAGTTCAACCAAGCTCGCACGATTGGACACTCAGTTCAACCAAGCTCGGACGATTGGACAACACTCAGTTCAACCAAGCTCGGACGATTGAACAACACTCAGTTCAACCAAGCTCAGACGATTGGACAACACTCAGTTCAACCAAGCTCAGACGATTGGACAACACTCAGTTCAACCAAGCTCGCACGATTGGACAACACTCAGTTCAACCAAGCTCGGACGATTGGACAACACTCAGTTCAACCAAGCTCGGACGATTGGACAACACTCAGTTCAACCAAGCTCGGACGATTGGACAACACTCAGTTCAACCAAGCTCGACGATTGGACACTCAGTTCAACCAAGCTCGCACGATTGGACAACACTCAGTTCAACCAAGCTTGCACGATTGGACAACACTCAGTTCAACCAAGCTCGCACGATTGGACAACACTCAGTTCAACCAAGCTCGCACGATTGGACAACACTCAGTTCAACCAAGCTGCACGATTGGACAACACTCAGTTCAACCAAGCTCGCACGATTGGACAACACTCAGTTCAACCAAGCTTGCACGATTGGACAACACTCAGTTCAACCAAGCTCGCACGATTGGACAACACTCAGTTCAACCAAGCTCGCACGATTGGACAACACTCAGTTCAACCAAGCTCGGACGATTGGACAACACTCAGTTCAACCAAGCTCGCACGATTGGACAACACTCAGTTCAACCAAGCTCGGATGATTGGACAACACTCAGTTCAACCAAGCTCGGACGATTGGACACTCAGTTCAACCAAGCTCAGACGATTGAACAACACTCAGTTCAACCAAGCTCGGACGATTGGACAACACTCAGTTCAACCAAGCTCGGACGATTGGACAACACTCAGTTCAACCAAGCTCAGACGATTGGACAACACTCAGTTCAACCAAGCTCAGACGATTGGACAACACTCAGTTCAACCAAGCTCGCACGATTGGACAACACTCAGTTCAACCAAGCTCGGACGATTGGACAACACTCAGTTCAACCAAGCTCGGACGATTGGACAACACTCAGTTCAACCAAGCTCGCACGATTGGACAACACTCAGTTCAACCAAGCTCGGACGATTGGACAACACTCAGTTCAACCAAGCTTGCACGATTGGACAACACTCAGTTCAACCAAGCTTGGACGATTGGACACTCAGTTCAACCAAGCTCGGACGATTGGACAACACTCAGTTCAACCAAGCTTGCACGATTGGACAACACTCAGTTCAACCAAGCTTGGACGATTGGACACTCAGTTCAACCAAGCTCGCACGATTGGACAACACTCAGTTCAACCAAGCTTGCACGATTGGACAACACTCAGTTCAACCAAGCTCGGACGATTGGACAACACTCAGTTCAACCAAGCTCGGACGATTGGACAACACTCAGTTCAACCAAGCTTGCACGATTGGACAACACTCAGTTCAACCAAGCTTGGACGATTGGACACTCAGTTCAACCAAGCTCGGACGATTGGACAACACTCAGTTCAACCAAGCTCAGACGATTGGACAACACTCAGTTCAACCAAGCTCAGACGATTGGACAACACTCAGTTCAACCAAGCTCGCACGATTGGACAACACTCAGTTCAACCAAGCTCGGACGATTGGACAACACTCAGTTCAACCAAGCTCGGACGATTGGACAACACTCAGTTCAACCAAGCTCGCACGATTGGACAACACTCAGTTCAACCAAGCTCGGACGATTGGACAACACTCAGTTCAACCAAGCTTGCACGATTGGACAACACTCAGTTCAACCAAGCTTGGACGATTGGACACTCAGTTCAACCAAGCTCGGACGATTGGACAACACTCAGTTCAACCAAGCTTGCACGATTGGACAACACTCAGTTCAACCAAGCTTGGACGATTGGACACTCAGTTCAACCAAGCTCGCACGATTGGACAACACTCAGTTCAACCAAGCTTGCACGATGGACAACACTCAGTTCAACCAGCTCGCACGATTGGACAACACTCAGTCAACCAAGCTTGCACGATGGACACCACTCAGTTCAACCAAGCTTGGACGATTGGGACACTCAGTTCAACCAAGCTCGGACGATTGGACACTCAGTTCAACCAAGCTCGGACGATTGGACAACACTCAGTTCAACCAAGCTCGGACGATTGGACACTCAGTTCAACCAAGCTCGGACGATTGGACAACACTCAGTTCAACCAAGCTCGGACGATTGGACACTCAGTTCAACCAAGCTCAGACGATTGGACAACACTCAGTTCAACCAAGCTCGGACGATTGGACAACACTCAGTTCAGCCAAGCTCGGACGATTGAACAACACTCAGTTCAACCAAGCTCGGATGATTGGACAACACTCAGTTCAACCAAGCTTGCACGATTGGACAACACTCAGTTCAACCAATCTTGAGATTGGTGAAAAGTTTTAATCCTGATATAAACTCTTATGTATAGTGGAAGTCATGATAGCGCATGGGTAGCACAGGGGTAGCGCGTTCGTTTCAGGTCCTGAGTTTGCACCCCACTGGAGTCGTTACGATTGTGCCATTATTGCGATACAAGTCATTACAACTTATATTAATCACCATGCGTGGGGGGTTAGAAAAGTGAGCTACCAGGCCTCCTCAGCTACTATAATTCCACCAAAGAGGACACTGGTAGTGTGATAAAAAAAAGGTGCAAAAACCTAACACCTTAAAAGCCCTTAAGCCTACAATATGTACATATATCTTATGAGGGGCGCGCGTTGTTTTGCACCGCGCTCGCACCAGCAGAACGGACCTATATGTCGGACTCTGGAATAAATGAAGACAAGCTTGTTGGAACTACAGAATTTATTTACGTCACTTTCCAATGTCCAGTATAAGAATGATAACTTGAACATTGGAAACGCGGTTTTCAAAGGTTCTGTGAGCACATTAGCAGGAAATGCCAAACAAGCTTGTCTATCACCTTTGGTAGTCTTAATCGCCTTGATAATCAAGAATTCTTTTGATACAAGCCTAATAGTCCGGTAATTAAAGGTGGCGATATGCAGTGAGGTTAAAACAAATTGATGGGAAAGGTTGTTCAATGGATATGAGTTCATTCATACCTCTATAGTGTGTAAAAAAAAGTCCCACAAAATCCAGCTATGGAAAATACCTTAAAATTGACGAAATCCAAGATGGCTGCCATCCGGATGACGGAAATAGGAAAACGGTCATAATTATGTATCTAATCATGATACAATCAAGTGTAATATGTCTATTCGTACTAGTTTCTCATGAGGCATGAGATGGACACTGTGTTGGCTTCGTAGAGCCAAGCAAAAACAAAATGGCGGCCATATATGACCTAAATGGCAAGTTTTAAACCTTGGTACAATACACACATTTTTCAAAAATTTTCAATATGTTTATCATGTTCAATACTGTATACAACTTGTTAATACTAGTACAACACGTTATGTTTCAGAGTCAGTGTCCGAGTAATCATCAATTTTAAGGTATTTTCCATAGTTGGATTTAGTGGGACTTTTTTTTTACACACTATAGAGGTATCATTGAAGTCATATCCATTGAAAAATCTTTCCCATCAATTTGTTTGAACCTCTGTACTTTAATTACCGGACTATAAATAGTGATTACAATGTAAGTAGCAGATTAATAATTGATAACTGACATGTTGTTTGGGTGTTTATCAAAGGTAGTTTGAACAACATGTCACAGCTGTTTTCAACATCTATCTATCTATCTTCCTTTAATGTCGAACCCCTCTCGGGGACGTAGACATGTTGCGCGTCAAAAACCGCAAAGAAGTTAAAAGTATGAGTAGTTAAAAGTATAATTTAAGAAGGTGTGAAAATAAGTTGTGGTAAAAGTTTAAAAGCAGCTACGCAGAACATGTCACCAATTGTAACAAGGAATGAATTTCTTTAGAAAATTAACTGAAATGTTTAAAATATCTAAATATGGGGAATATTTTCAAAATACAAAAATAGTAATATTGAATCTGAAATCTATATCAAATAACAAAACTTTTGATGTTATGCTATGATTATTTTGAAAATTGTTAAAAGTAGCTTGCAGCTTTATATATAATTATGCTTAATTATGCAAATAATGAAACTGTCTGCTATGCATTTTATGCAATATAAAATGATTGCAAACATGTAGATCATAATATATACTAGAAGTGTGCAAAGAGAGGTTAGTAGTGGAGACCTCATTCCTGATGGAATCCATCGCCACGTGAGAGAGGAGGCAATGTGGCATTTAAATAGGGCACAATCGCAACGCAACAGCTACAGCTGGGCAAGAACTCAGGGATTTTGCATCTGAAGCAAATTTGCACTATAACTAAACTGAACATGTAGGCGGTGACTATTCAATTTATTGTAATACTCCATGTCGTTATCGGTCATATATCTGGTTGCCAAAATGGCGCTATGGGACCTTAATGGGCATGGGAAGGGTGACTTAATGTAGAGTGGTGGAACCTATGCTCGGCGTATTCCTATGCTCGGTGTATTTTCTATTTTCATCTCTATTTAAAATACTTATATAGTTCTAGGCTAATATAGCTGACAGAGCTGAAGCATGATCCATTTTAATAACCCTAAATTAGTCATAAATCTGTGATTTTTTTAAAAAGAAGCTAGTTTCAACTGATTTTGGTGGGTATGGGTATGCACAACTTCCAAAAAAAAGTATGGGCGGATAGGGGTTGGGGTCATTTTTTTAATTAGAGGTCAAAGGTCATTGACCCCTGCCTAAATCACTAAAAATAATATTTCAGCAACAAAACATGATATATTATATATATATATATATAGATGATCTTGGTGTCAAAATGCAAAGAATTACAAAAGAAGATGACATAAGATAAGAATTGATCCTTGGGACCAAATCCTGACTTCTGAAAATGAGGTCAACGGTCAAAAAAGATGTTTTATCACTAAAATGTCATATTTATAACAGGAAAATTACAATATTATATAAAAATGAGCAAAACACAAACCGAAGAGGTTAATTAGTTTATACAAATTTATTTTAGCTCGATTGCGAAACAAGTTCTTTCAACTTATATTAATCACTCTCGAGGCTTCATTCCTGATGGAATCCATCGCCATAAAGGAGAGAAGAGGCAATGTGGAATTTAAATGCATTGCCTAAGGGCACAATCGTAATGGCTCAAGCGGGGCTTGAACTCCGGACCTTTCGCACCTGGAGCGAACGCGCATCCACTGCACTATCACGACTTCCAGGCATCTCAAATTGTTATGGATCAGAAGTTAGAAGTTGTTGTGAGACTTGGAGGATTTCACTTCCTGCATTGGCTACATCATGGAAGGCAGTGGTTTGGCAGAAGCCATGCAAGTCATCTATGGACCTAATACAGTCCAGTACATCCTGAAAGGTGCAGCATACTCAAAGGACTTGAGAGCACATTTCTTAACAGATGCCACGCTGGTGAAACACATGGTGGGTGAAAGTGACAGCGAAAGTCTGGATGAGAGACTCAAGGACTTGCAGGAAACGTCAAGAACTGCAAAGCTGTGGGTTCTGTACCACCAACTTGTAAGAACAGCACAATATTTCATATTGGCAGAAAGACTCCATGATTGGCATGGACATCTGAATGCCATTTCTAGCATGATTGGTATATTTGCCACAGATGGACATGGGCAGTATGCCAAATTTGACGCATGTACTTGCAAGAGATACTTAGACTTCCAGAAGATTATCCTCAGGTTAGTATAATTATGTAAACTCAATGCGATCTTATTGTAAATAAATTTATTATCTGGAAGCATGTGTTTTTTCATGAATGTCGGACTTCAGCAAAAGCATTTCAAATCTGTCTGTCCACCTTTAATTTGTCGTAAATCATGCCAACTTAATCCTGTATATTCTCTTTTGAGTTCGAAGTAGTATTTAGTGAGGTGGTTGTCCTCTTGCCCTCTTTCCATGTTTGAGCTGGCATCATCTCTCATTGCACACATCTACATATTTTAGTCTTCTTATGTTTCCATACTACTCCCTATAGGTGAGATACATTTTAAGGATGTTCTTTTCATTTGCAGGTGTATGAAGCTTTCATGGAGGGCAATCACACAACACGCTACAGCGATGAGCAATTTTCTGGACAATTTTCTGACCAGACAATCGAAGAGACACTCGTGCGGAAAGCCAACTCGAATGGCGGCTTAACAAGAGGAAGAATGCTCAACGAGAGCTCTGTGAAAGTATGGACTGGTACATTTCCACATCTCAAGCTTCTAGGGGACCTGATGGAAGGAATGATTGGTGGAAAGCAGAGTAAGAGGACCCACACATACCTTGGGACAAAGCGTCTAGAGAAAGACAGCCAGCACGTCAAGTTGATTTCTGCATGGGTTTCAACTCATAACTCATAAAGGTTAGTATAGATCTGTTTCATTTACTGATAGTAGCACAGAAATCATTCCACATTTCAGTTACTATTTTTGGAACATTTACTTATCATCTTAGCTATGTAAAATAATATTTCATTTTTCATTTCAGGTAAAAGACCCCAACACCATTACTTCGCTGTCTAGTGGAGTAATAACTACCGACAAGTCAATTGTCAACTGTGACCCGGTCGATCTCCTCACGACGTGCACGTCGTGACCGGGGCACATTCCGCAGCAGCAGCGTAGGATTCTGGGATCTTCTGGTCGTCGATCTTGTGAAGGGGAGGCTCGCCAGCATGTGGATCCATGGCTACGGCACATCAGGACAGATCCACCAGCTCTTCTAGATAGTGGGGCTTTTCGACGCTATATCTTCGCCGGCTCGTTTCGACACTTTCTCTTCCTTCTTTTACTTCTCCGGCGGATAGACGAGACGGCGGACCTGAGGGAGCGGCAACAGTCATGGATCCACGCTCCCCCGAGCTACACCGGAGTTTAGTAGACTCGTTTGCGACAATCGACGACCAGATGTCTAACTGTCAGATCCGTATTAATGCTGCTGCGGGGTGACCAACAGTGAGGAGTGTGGCACTACAAAGGACCACGTACAGACCAGGCCTTGTCAACCTGGCCGGCACAGAAAGAAGTAACCACCTGATGACGTCTTCATAAGCCACACAGAATACAGAACCTTCAGAGAATACCGAACTAATCAACGTAGAAGAACAGGAATAATCATCATAGAAGCATAGGAATAATCATCACAGAACACGTATAATCATCATCGAATAACCACCACAGAAGAATCACCTTAGGACAAGAAGAATCACCTTAGACAAGAAGAATCACCTTAGGACATAACCATCTTAGAAAATACAGTCGCCCAAATGCATTCATGCGGTGGCGACTATAAACAAAATTACATCGTTCGTCGTCAACTGTGATGATGTAGTGAGGATAGGCCATGCAATGCAAAAGCATCTTGATAATGAGTCACCGATTAAGAGCATGAAGACAGCAAAGAAATGCAAAAATCTTGATGAACTTCAGAAGAAAGTAAAGATAGGCGACAAGAAGATCTACATCGAAAAGACCCGTCTTTTCAATAGGCTGATTTTCATGGCAGAGAGAGATGAAGGGATCGAACACATGTTCAAATTTGAGCTGATCCCAGTCCCAACATCTCTCGTCACAAAGGATAGCATGATGAGAAAACTCATAAAGCATGCATTTGGCAAGATGCTCAAGAAAACAGCTACAAAACTTGACGTGAACATAAACAGCACAAGATGCATGTTGTTGATGGAGGGTGGCTACTTAATCAGGTAAAGTGGTCCAGCGGTGCTAGTTGATACATATGTCAGATATGTTGACAACAAATTCAAGGATGCTACTGTAGTGTTTGATGGCTACGGGGAGGAATCATCACCGAAACAACATGAACATATGCAGCAGATGACTGGGAAGAAGGTTTCTTCGGACAT
Source organism: Archivesica marissinica (assembly GCA_014843695.1). NCBI lineage: Eukaryota > Metazoa > Mollusca > Bivalvia > Venerida > Vesicomyidae > Archivesica > Archivesica marissinica. Next base: position 46,868,278 of record CM026388.1, on the reverse strand, counting down.
GAGGGTCACACCGGCATTGACTATATCATGTGACAGAGAGGTTTTCCTGGCAAATGAGAAGAACAAAGGCACCTTAATCATGATGATATCTGCAGAGATGGCAAGCCACAATATCACTGTACGCCAAACAAATGATGATGGTGACACGCTGATTGTTAGGTCTGCAATGGACTTGGTCGCAAGTGTTGTTGTCGCCCAGGACATTGATATTTTGATATTGCTCTGCTATCATAGGCCTATCCACTGTACTAATTTGTATTTACAAGCAGATTTTGGTGGTCTTTACGACATCTCTAGCATACACTTCGGAGACAAAGAAGACTTCCTCTTCAAGTATGGCTGGTCTGAAAACGACACTGTTTCGTGTATTCATGGACATACCAAATGTGCTCTCTACAAATGCAGATTTCCCGCCAGTGTCATTACTGCCTTTACAAGTCCCACTTCAACCGACTCCATAATTCGAACAGCTGGATTAAAAGCCATGCATATCACATATGGCTGTGGGGATACTCCCCTAGAAGAGTCTCGCTACATGAAGTTCAAGAAGCAAGCAGCCAAGGGAAAAATCGCTCCTGACCGCCTATCACCAACGGAAGATGCAACAGCTCAACATTCCCTTCGTGTCCATCTTCAAGTTGTGGTATGGAAGCATCTTGACACCTTTATTCTTGATCCCAAAGGAAGAGGATTGGAGTTAGATTCCAACAGAAAACTTAGACCAAAAATGCTATCTGTTGGTATGGCGCCAGATAACCTTCTGAAAGTAATTTGTTGCAACTGCAAGGAAGGGGAGAGGCAATGTCAAACAATGATATGCAGCTGCATGAAAGCTTGCATGTCGTGTGTATCTGCATGTGGAGTGTGCTGTGGCATTGCGACAATGGAACAGATAGCATAGATGCAGAAGAAGAAATTGGTAGCGATGAAGAGGAAACAGACTGAGTATTATTAATTTGTTGTTGCCGATAGATACTGTAAGTTCTAAGTTGTGAGTAGTATTCTGCAAATTCACACTTTACCCCCCCCTGCTTATTTTGACCATTAAACTCGTATTTTGGTGGTGAAGAATCCATTTCATATTTAGTTTGTATCTTGGTACAATTCTGTTACTGTTACCAATATGATATGATTTTAGTGATAAGACGTCTATTTTTGACCGTTGACCTCATTTTAGGAGATCAGGAATGGGTCTGTAATTATTCTATGTCATCTTCTTTTGCATTTTGACACCAAGATCATCTATATACCATATTGTGTTGCTGAAATACAATTTTATATGATTTAGGCAGAGGTCAATGACCCTTGACCTCTAATAAAAAAGGTTTCCCCAACCCCTATCCCTCCTTACCTTTTTTTGGTACTTGTCCATATCCATACCTACCCAAATCAGTTGAAATTAGCTTCTTTTAAATATTTTCAAGTTATGGATACTAAATAACAAGTTTTCAAGTTATGGATACTAAATAGCATTCAGTTGTGTGCATCGTTAGGCTGATGCAACTACCACGTGACTGGTCCAGCAAACGAATATAAACAAACAAATCATTGAGAGAATATTTCCACCGAAACTAATACGGTGTATGAGCAATATAGGTAGCTATCCGAATTTTAATTATCTACACCTAACCCGAAAAATAGTTTCACTCCAGTGACGTCTCGGCCCCAGACACCTCGGCCCCATATATTTTTGTATAGGGTATTTTTTTAATAAAAAATATATCTATTTAATGGGCAGAAGGGTATGAAATTGTATTTTTTTATGAATAATTACACCAAATTCGATATCCACGCCAAGGTATTTGGCTGAGGTGACCGACTCAAGTAGGACTCCATGGAGTTTATAATGACTGGAAATAGGATGTTTACTTCTGGTGACGTGGATAACTTAACATTTGGAGGGGTTAAAGTCCATGTCCCACCCCAACTCTTCTAATATCTTAAGATCGTTTTGTAGTGTGACCGTTTCATTTTCAGATTTCAGTGATAGATAGACTGCAGTATCATCTGCAAAGATACGGACTTTGGAACTGATGTTTTGTGGGAGGTCGTTTATGTAGGCTTGGAAAGGCAGGCAGGGCCTGCTCTGGCTTTTATTTTTTTGTAGCCAATTATTTTTAGCCAAATCTGTGCTTCCTTTAGCAAATTCCAGCACACTGCATTATTTCCTAAACAGAGTTTTTATAGTATATTTATTATAATATACTTTAATGTATCTTGCAATTGTACCACTTAAATGCTGTATGCACATATACTACAACTGAGGTAAGAGTTACATTTGCAGTGATAGGTTACTTGACAAGTTGTGTCAACTTTCATTTTCAGAATCATTTTAAAATGCATTCCCAGGGTTAGACTAGTGCTGCATGTCAACTGTGCAATTTTTATTACATCACATACAAGACCTTTGATCTCTTGGGTTCTTTGTGTAAATTATTTGATTGACAGGTTACTGCTGTAAAGCTTTGAGTAGTTGGCGGCATGCCAACAATGACTTGTAATCGAGGTCAATTAACACCTGCACTTATATTGCTAATACCATTGCTCTATGCCCAAATAAACATCCTGTCTTGATGGGAATACTAGGACTAGCTGTCAGGTTTAAACTTGGAATATTAAATATAATAAATGCCATGGCATAGGGTAAATATCTATTATTTCTTTGATCACAATCTTGGCTTCGGATATCTTGGTTTAAATACATGAACCATCGGTAGTTTGTAGAAAAGTAGATTTGCACTTTATAATAGCATCTGTTCATAATAATTGTCAGTTGGGCATGGTGCATGTTTTGTATTGTATGATTCAAATACGGGCTATCTATTTTATATACACTGCATACATGTAAGCATTGAAAGAATTGGTAAACCAATCCGATAAACTTAGTCACGAGAATGTTACCTTGACCTGAGTAATTTTCCGTAAATAGCTTTGGGATTTTTTTCATTGGAAGTTAATTTTTTCAGGAAAAATCAAGTTCTGACTTTGAAGCTTAGGAATCCCTCCCCAATTGTTGGTGTCCTCGGGATCGCGTTTGTGTCGAACCCTGCATTCCTGATTAAAATGCTCATAAATAACACAAAGATATATAAAAGTGTGTCGCGTGTTTGCATACTAATCAAACATGCCTCCATTAAATAAACAAACAACAAGCTTGTATGATTCTTCAGCTCGTTATCGATTTTTTAATTGTACTTCATAGGCTAGCGAGATCATTGCTATTTATAGATGCATGATAAGCATGAAAATGTTTGAAAAACAGTCCGAAATATCAGTCACGCGTGATACGATTCTACCTTGACCCGAGTAATTTTTCACAAATAGACTGGGAATTTCCAATTTTCGAATACTTGAGTTTTTGTTAGCCAATTTTAGCCAATGGCTACTCTGGCGATTGCCAGCGCGGGCCCTGGCAGGGGTCCAAGTACGGATCCCTGTGGGACTCCAGAATGGCCTCTAAACTAATACCATTAAGGACAACTGACTGGAGTCTATTATCTAGAAAACTCTTAATCCACCTTAATGTTTGACCTCTGACTCCATGCATTTTTAGTAGTACTTTTTCGTGATTGACCTTATCGAAAGCCATACTGAAGTCAAATAGGATGAGATCTACCTGATGCTTATTGTAGACAGAGGTAACCAAGTCATTGACTAGCATTACTAGTTGGGTCACACATGACCGTTTTTCTCTAAAACCATGCTGCAAATGGTACAGAATACTGTGTTTAGTAAAGTGTTTTACTATCGAGGAGGAAACTATATGTTTATTGATGATAAGCCTCTTTGACCTTTTTCCGCACGACTTAAGAAAATAATAATATACGGCAAGTGCAATTAACATTGAATACTGGTCATTATATGTGGGAACTACGTCGAGCATAGGTTCCACCACTCTATGTAATTGGGACCTTTTGATGTTGTTTTTCTATTCTCTTCGGTCCACCACCCAACAAGGAGGCCTCTCTGGTTTTGTCAATCCGTCTTTTTACACTCAATGTGTGCTGTGTACTTCCAGCGATGACATTGCTGCATCTTGCATGCTTAACAATTACGCTCGGAGGAGCAAGAAGTCTGTTTCTCAGCAAAAGATGCTGTGCAAATCGACCAAAACCAGCCATTTTGTTTGCGAGGTCGCATTCGAGTATCCTCTAATATGAGATGTCCAGTGAATAGCGGAGAAAACAAAGTTTTCCGATTTATTGAAAGGTTTACGGCCAAATATTTGTTCATATGTAGGGGTGAAGGTCGTGATCAATACTTTCAACCAATTGCTAAGCATCTGTTATGCATCGGTTGCATCTGGGTAAAAACATGTCCGCCTCCGCAAAAAGGAGAAATGCCGGGGAAAGAAAATCTATCAAAGAACTGGCTGCTCTGTCTAAAGTGAAAGAAAAGTGAGTGCATTTGACTTCTTTACCACACACAATTAGGCGCAGGTCATTTCATACCATGGATGTTCGTACCCAATTTATATCTGGCAACTCGTACCCAAGTCAACTCGTACTCGTTTTGGTCAACTCGTACCCATAGTCATTTTGAAATTGGTCAACTTGTACCCATTTTGAAATTGGTCAACTCGTACCCATTTTTTTTCTATATCGAAGTTGTCTATTTTGGACACATTTTCCAATTTGCATTCAAGCATTATGTTTTCATAATAACCGTAGTACAAGAGTAACACCACAATGATGACAATCCGACATTTTACTTTAAAATTACAAAGCAAATACATTTAGATAAGACTACGAAGTTTAAAATATGTGTACTATCGTTATACCACGAATATTTAGAATAAGTGGGTCTGTGTAAAATGCAGATATGTCTGCAGACAGATATAGGTGTATAAAACGCAGACCACAGACGGATCTGTAGTCCAGTGGTAACACACTAGACTGGTAATCCAGGGATCGCAGGTTCGATCCGCCGTCTGACCCTAATAAAATTAACATTTTCAGATGGGACGTTAATCCGAGGTCTCGTGTCGGTGCTTTACACCGTAAAAGAACCAGAGGAGATTCTGTCTATATCATGCACTATCCTCCAAAATCTGAAATAACTAATCTCTTCAGGAGGCGTCGCTCATATGGGCAACCGGTAGCGATGATATATAAACGTAAAACACACACATGTGCAGACCAGTTATTGATTTTCTACAAATTTACAGATAGATTCTACTTATTACATACTTTTCTCAAAATATGTATATAACCGTCATTGCTTGTGTTTCAAATGCCGATAATAATAAGAAACAATTTTATTAGAGTTGTTACAGTTTTTCGCCTTTAACATAATTATGTGCAACGAAATTATTAACAATCCGAATAGTATATAAATATATAAAGAAAATAATTTGATATGATAATCAAATATTAGGATTAGATTAGGGTGGGGATGGGCTATATATATATGAATTAGTCCTATAAATAAGATCTTGTATGTAAAAAATGGTTTCTGTTATTTCGAGGTATTATCGTTCAAAACTCATTTTCGCATAGCACTTTCTGACCAATATTTTGAAGCTTTTCGGACATTAACAGTTATAAATGTGTGCATCGGTGTTAAGAATAATCATTAATATAGATATTAAGAACGTTAAAAATATATTGTATTACCGTTGTGCATGTCATTTAGCTGTTTGAAGTCGACAGGTGAAATTCTCCCATTTTTTCTGCGCAATCTTCACAAAAGAAATCCGAATGAATTATTGGCTCAGACTAAAACGCAGACGCTTATGCAGATGATATGTATTATCTATCTTCCTCTAATGTCGAACCCCTCGCGGGGATGTAGACATGCTGCACGTCAAAAACCGCAAAGAAGTTAAAAGTATGAGTAGTTAAACGCATAATTATAAGAAAGTAATGAAAAATAAGTTGTGGTAAAAGTTTAAAAGCAGCTGCGCAGAACAACTAGGGACTGGCATGATCAATATGGCAAACTGCCGTATTGAATTGCTCTATGGTAGGGAGATGGACAATGTCAGGAGGGAGATGGTTCCAATGGTAGATTGTTCTTGGAAAAAAGGAAAACTTGTAGTAGTCTGTAGTTGCTGTAATTAACCTATAGCTTAAGGAATGGCGAGCAGGTCGGGAGAGGGGAACTAGGTAATTTTCAATAGGGATAGCAACAAGATCATTATGAATTTTATACATAAGGGATAACCTATTGTCAATACACCGTTTATCTAGTCTGCCTATATTTAGGGAATGTAGCATGTCTGTAACACTAGAGGTATGATAGAAGTCAGCCATTATCCAACGGGCTGCTCTTCGCTGGACACCTTCAATTTAGTCTATCAATGTTTGGGTATGGGGCGACCAGATCTCGGAGCCATATTCAAGCTGGGACCTCACTAGTGTTTGGTAAGCCATGAACTTAAGGGGTTCGTATTTAACCTGGGGAGATTTCTACGTAGAAATCCTTGTTTGGTTTACTTTTTTAGTTGACCTTTTTATGTGAGTGTCCCATACAGGTTATTCGAGATATCCACGCCAAGGTATTTGGCTGAGGTGACTGACTCAAGTAGGACTCCATGGAGTTTATATTGACTGGGAATGGGATGTTTCCTTCTGGTGACGTGGATAACTTGACATTTGGAGTGGTTAAATTCCAGGGCCAGTGCTGGCAATTGCCAGAGTAGCTATTGGCTAAAATATGGCAACATTGGCTAATAAAAACTTAGTTTGGCTAAAATGATAAAAACGGCAAAAATCTGTAAAATATTCGAAAATTGGAAATTCCCCGAGTCTATTTGTGGAAAATTACTTGTGTCAAGGGAACATCGTGTCACGCGTGACTAATATCTCGGACTTCTTTACAAACATTTTCATGCTTATCATGTATCTATAAATAGAAATGATCTCGCTAGTCTATGGAGTACAATTAAAAAATCGATAACTAGCTGGAGAATCATACAAACGTGTTGTTTGTTTATTTAATGGGGCATGTTTGATTAGTGTGCAAACACGGGACACACTATGAATGCTTATTATATATCTTTGTGTTATTTATGAGCATTTTAATCAGGAATGCAGGGTTCGACACTTAACAAGATCCCGGGGTGGGATTATTAAGCTTCAAAGAGCAGGTGTTCCGTCGTGACTGTTTATTTTTCCAGAAAAAAATTAACTATTCCAATGAAAAAATCCTAAAGCTATTTACGGAAAATTACTCGGGTCAAGGTAACTACCGGTATCAATGTACATGTATTTAAACCGGAAGATATCCGAAGCCAAGATTGTGATCAAAGAAAGAAAAAGAAAATAGATATTTACCCTATGCCATGGCATTTATTATATTTAATATTCCAATTTTAAACCAGACAGCTAATCAGAGTAATCACATCAAAACAGGATGTAACCTGTCAATCAAAGAAATCTTGTTTACCTAAATAACCCAAAAGATCAAAGGTCTTATGTGATGTAATAAAATGTGCACAGTTGACATGCAGCACTAGGCTAACTGTCTAACCCTAGGAATGCCTTTTAAAATGATTCTGAAAATGAAGTTGACACAACTTGTTAAGTAATGTATCACCGCAAATGTAATTCTTTCCTCAGTTGTAGTTTATGGGCATACATCATTTAAGTGGTACAATTGCAAGATGCATTAAAATATATTATAATAAATATACTATAAAAACTGGGGGAAATGGCGCGCTCCGGAATTGGCTAAAGGAAGCACATATTTGGCTAAAAATAATTGGCTACAAAAAAATAAGAGCCAGAGCAGGCCCTGAATTCCATGTCCCATTTGCATTCATTTGCAGATGTCAGTGATAGATAGACTGCAGTATCATCTGCAAAGATACAGACTTTGGAACTGATGTTTTGTGGGAGGTCGTTTATATAGGCTAGGAAAAGCAGGGGTCCTAGTACGGATCCCTGTGGGACTCCAGAGGACACCGGAATGGCCTCTGAACTAATACCATTAAGGACAACTGACTGGAGTCTATTATCTAGAAAACTCGTAATCCACCTTAATGTTTGACCTCTGACTCCATAGTCGTGCATTTTTAGTAATATTTTTTCGTGATTGACCTTGTCGAAAGCCATACTGAAGTCTAATAGGATGAGATCTGGCTGATGCTTATTGTAGACAGAGGTAACCAAGTCATTGACTAGCATTACTAATTGGGTCACGCATGACCAATTTTCTCTAAAACCATGCAAATGGTACAGAATACTGTGGTTAGTGAAATGTTTTACTATCGAGGAGGAAACTATATGTTCTAGTACCTTGCATAGAACACATGTCAGTGAGATAGGCCTATAGTTGGCGGGGTTTGACTTGTCCCCTTTTTTGTCAATGGGAGCAACATTTACTGACTTCCACTGGGCCGGCAGTGATCCTTCGTTGAGGGATTTTTGGAATAAGACTTCAAGGATAGGTGAGAGTTCTTTAGACAGGGTTTTAAGTATGATTGGCTTAATTTGGTCAGGACCACTAGCCTTATGGGGGTTCAGGTTATTGAGAAGTTTCTCTATGCCATTTGAACTTACTGTGATCTCATTCATGTTTGGCATGGATTGACCATTCAGGTTTCCATTTGTGTCCTGAATTTTCATTTTACAAATGGAGGTAAGTCTTAGTGGGGATTTGGAGCTGAAGACAGACTGAAACTGTTTGTTCAGTGCTGTGGCTTTAGCAACTTCTTCATGATGAAATTTGTTTTCATTCTTTAGTGGTGTCATTGATTTGGAGTCTTGCTTGGAATGCTTAAGGAGGGAATAAAGTTTCTTGGTGTTTGGTCTGTAAGGATGGGAGGCATCAGCACTGTTTAGATTTAGGATGTTTTCCAGATTTTGGTGATACGCCTCTTTGTCATTTTTCTGCACTAAATGTTTGAGATCCAGGAATTTCTTGCGATTTGAAGGCGTACTTGACTTCCTAGTATTTTGGCCCTATTTGCCTTCTTATTATTCTCTAACACTCTGATTGACTCAGGGTAGGTGATCTCTTATCGATGACTGTTTGGATGGAATCCATTTATCTGTAAGGGTATTTAGAGCATAAGAAAAGTGTTCCCATAACTCTTCAGTATTTAGTGCGGAATATTTACATACGGTGATCATAACCTGGTGATAGTCATATAATGACTGTCTAATTGCCTGTTAGTTTGCTTTCTTAAAGAGTGGAATCCTGCGAGGCTTTTGATTAACGTATCCTTGCGGATGTGTCGACTACATTATGATCACTGATGCCGGGTAGAGTATTGACCTGATTTACTAAGGGGTTATTTGTAAGGAATAAATCCAGGATATTGTTTTCACGGGTGGGGAGGTTAACCATTTGGGTGAGGTTTGAATCATTAAACGTTTCAATGACCTGCCTATAGAAGGATGGGTGTTTGCAGTCAGTGGATGTGCTAGTAGTGTCCCAGTCCATCTTGGTAGGTTTAGGTCCCCAGTCACCCAGATGTTGGAGAAACGTTTATTTACCTTTTCAATAGACTTACAGAATTGATTGAAACTGTCTATATCAAGCTCATGGGGTTTATAATAAGCTCCAATCACAAGAGACTTAGTTCCTACAAGGTCTAATTTTACCCATAGGTCCTCACATTCAGACTGTAGGTTGGGCATTTCCTGGGCTGTTATGCAGTCCCTTATGGCAATAAATATACCTTCGCCTGCCTGATTGATACGGTCAATAGAGTAACCTGCAGTTGATGATTTGGACTTTTAGTAACTCTTTATGTTATTTTTTTTTACCTATTCTGGACTTAGAGGGGTTGCACTTGGGTGTGGACGTTGGGCCATGGATACATTGCTCATGTTTGAGCTGCCAAGGTTGGCGAAGGGATTCGAAGTTTCGAAGGAGTCCAAGCTCGGGACAGAACTGTTTGAAATATTTATGTTTTCACATATGGCACACTTCCAGACTGCAATCCCAGCTGAAGAATCTCCGAGTCTGTCGTATAGGGAGTCAATTATGTTTTGGCAATCAGCATGGAACCAGACCGTACACGTGTCACACTGGATACCCTTGCAAGTCAAGGTGACGGGCTGTTGACAATTTCCACACGGAAAGATTGTAGAGTTTCCTTCCAAATACATGTCCGTTTGGATGGTGTTTTGTTTTGCTCTCGATATCATGGGATAGTGCAAGTAGGAGGAGGTATAATTGGGTGATACAGATGGGAATTGGAAAATGTATATTATATAGGAAAATGCTATTTTTTACAATGCCGCTTGTTGTAAATAAATAAAACAGATAAATGTGCTCTATGTTCAACTGGTCTGCGTTTTCCCTATATATTCCTTTTGTCTGCGTTTTCCAATATCACTATATACCGTTGTTGTCTGCATTTTCCTATATAATACAAATCGTCTGCGTTTTGGTCTGAGCCAATAATTCATTCGGATTTCTTTTGTGACGACTGCGCAGAAAAAATGGGAGAATTTCACCTGTCGACTTCAAACAGCTAAATGACATGCACAACGGTAATTTATCAACACACGAAATGTAAACACGCACAGCGCGCATGCGTGAAACAACATGGGTGTAGAAAACAACATATATATTTTGAACATGAAATACTATCTATCTATCTTCCTCTAATGTCGAATCCCTCGCGGGGATGTAGAAATGTCCCTAAAAGACTTAGCTAGCAGAGGTATGAATCAACATATCAAGTAATTTAATTAAAAAGACAACGTGGGACAAATGGGGACGATGCATTCTGAATGTAAACAAGTGCGGACGATGCGTTCCGGTTGTAAACAAGTGCGTGACCGATCGACTCGGAAAGTCCTACTTTCGGTTTCTAGTTTGTTTTATCGCAAAAAACACTGTTTACCAAATGAACATACCGTAAGCATACAAAGTATAATGTTAGAATGTGTAGCAGCATTGCTACCCATACGTAAAATTTGAATTTTTCAAATATCTTTTATCTCATACGATGTAATGCTGCTTTAATGATTATTATATAACACCAATGCCCACATTTATCCGTTCATGTCCGAAAAGCTTCAAAATATTGGTCAAAAATCCTGCCATCGGATGAGGGCGGAAAGTGCTATGCGAAAATGACCTTTAACGCTAATACCTCGAAATAACAGAACTTTTTTTATGTAGAGGTCTTATTTATAGGACTATATATGAATTGGCATTGTAAAATGTCTTTGCCAATACAATGTCTTGATTAATTGATTGATTGTAAAATGATTACTTGATGACGAATGGCCACTGTTCTTGTCCAAATACGCCACCATTGACAAAAATATCATAATCACTGGAGATTTAAACTTTCATTTGGATAACTACTCTGACCGTGATGCGATAAAATTTAACAGTACTTTACAATCCTGTGACATGACACAACATGTGAAAGAGCCTACCCACGTCCGTGGTCACATCCTGGATGTGGTCATTACTAGGGAAAATGACAAAACTGTGTCAGAAGTTCAAGTAGTGGTCACTGATCCAGGTTGTTCAGATAACTCGGGCAAAGTGACAAGAGACCACTTCACGCCCCTTTACGTACAAAAACGATTACATTAAGGCCTTCATGTCCCTGGAACTCCACGATGCCAAACATGTAAAGCGTATATTTGAACGCAAGTGGAAAAAATCAAGATTAACTGTCGACCATGAAATATACAGGAGTCAGTGTGCCAAGGTTAATGAAATGTTGAAACAAGCTCGGCTTGACTACTTTTCTGATATAAAGTAATATCTTGCGGTCGTGATCAAAAAAGCATGTTCAAAATCACTAAACACCTGCTTGAATGCGATAGTGAAATAGCACTTCCATCAGGCAAAAATCCCAATAAACTTGCACAGGAATTCAGTGACTTCTTCATTTCTAAGGTTAGAAATGACATTAGAAATATCATTAGAAATGACATCTTCAAACTCCCAGTCAGAACTGGGTCCATTGAACATTGAAACAGAGAAACTCCCTCACATAAGCTGCTTGAACAATTTCAGTCCTTCATATTATACAGATTACGGTCTCTATAAAATATTCACATAATTTTATTATGACTACCTTTGTATAAACACCCAAATCAGGGCCTCGTCCATTTTCCGCGGTATACTCGGAACTAATGACTACATAACTGCTGACATGATGGCGCCAAAACATGATAAACACAAGTGATTCCCAATAGTATTTCTTCTTTGTGTATTTGTAATGTTGAAGTGGAGAAGTCATAGGATGAAGCTAAATGAGTTTTAAATTCAGGTACATAATAGTATATCAGTGGTTTCGTTTTTAATAGCTAGTACCGCGATATATGTATACCCATAATGCATCCTATCTAACCCGTGACCTTTGATCCCAAATCCGACACACTAGCACTGAACCATGGACCAACCGTACTGGGTTTCCACTGTCGAATGCCAATCAAAATACTGGCGCTAAGCTTTATGAATTGCGAAAATATTTGGCACCTATAGTTTTCATCCGTAATTGACATTTTATTGGGATCATAATTATGCTATGTGTAGTTAGTTTATCAGTCAATAAATTAATTGCAGATGATCCAGCCATTGTGAAAGGTGACACAAAGTTATAATTTGGATTATAAACTGGTGTGGGTCTGTGACATGATGAGAAACTGGTTGATCATTTGTTAATTAATATGTACTTGTTTTAATAGGTCCGCCTCTGTGGTCGAGTGGTTAAGGTCGCTGACTTGTATACCACTGTAACCTATCATCACTGATGGTCACGGGTTCAAGCCCCTCTCAGACCATGTCTCATTTATATGAAAAAGTTGGCAGTTTCTTACATAGGTTGGTGCATCCAATTACTGGTTAACCGCTGGAGCCTGCCCAGGAAAGGTGTTGTTAGGTAAACTGCCCGCCGGCGATATAGCCCAAAATGGTGCTGATGCAGGCGTAAAACCCGAAATATAATAATAAATATTGTTTTAATAGATCGTCTCCAATTTAATAGGTCAATGGTGTTTTAGAAACATTAGTCAGTTACTGCCCCTGAATACTCCTAATAATATACTGTTTTTATCGTTGTTTCCTTTGCACCACATTCCATTCTCATCCGTATTCTCGTCTTATAATTATGAAATTATTAAATCTCGACATATATCCTTTATCCAATGGATACCTTACAGTAAAAATTGGTTCAATCAAGTTACACGATTTTGATCAAATTACATTTATCCTAACGCAACATCCGTTTAGACAACAACAGTAAAAACAAAGGATTCCAATTAAAAGGACCAATATACATTTAGGGATAAATCTGACTTTATCCATCAAGGGAGGTAATAGAAAAACCAGTAATGACTCTCATTATTGATAACAGGATTATGTCGTAGTGGTTTTGCTCAGGTATCTGTCATACGTAATAAGTTTGAATTACGAAATAAGAGAGAAAATAATACAAACAATTCTATGAGTTTTGGCAATTTGCATGCAATATTAATTATTATGCAATATACAAATGCTGATTAAACAAGGTAAATAACAGGATCACACTCGTTAGTCTGGGTGCCAGTCTGTCGATTTTTAACTTCTGGCAAAATGACAGCCTGGGGGAACTTGATTTCCGATCGTAGCGCTATATTTATCTTCTTCTTGTCGTTCGCGAATCACATGGACAAGCCGGCAGCAAACACGAAATGGGCCATCCTCAGATCCTCCCGGCAGCCATGTAACTTCGTCTGGAGAGAAGTATCTGTTGCCCAGGTTGTTTTCCTCAGCCCATGAAGATTGGGACACTCCTGGAGGATGTGTTCTGCAGTCTGGTCCCCTACGTTGCAGCTGCAGGCAGTTGATGGAGCTAGTCCAAGCTTCCGACACATATGGAAGTTCAGGCGGTTATGTCCTGTTCTAAGCCGGAATATCGTGACTTGCTCCTGTCTGGTGAGAAGGTGGTAGTCATCCTTCTCAACTGTTGGCTTTGATGCAGATTTGATTATTGTGCATTTCTCCTTGTAAGTCAAATCTTTGTCTGGTTGCCTCTCGTAGAACCTTGCTTGGTAAGCAGGTCAGCGGCTTCATTGCTATGTGTGCAGGTACTCACTGGAGGACAGTTCTTTTAGTTACGCTGACTGTTCGAAGGGCTTCCATCAGGTGGGGTTCTTTGTTGTTAGACAGGGCATCCAGAACTGAGAGCGCATCAGTCAGGAAGACAACCTGGGCACACTCCACAGTGTTGTGTACTCGAGATGCTGCTGTTTCAAGGGCCTGTACTTCTGCCCCATAGTTGCTGCAGTGTACTCCAGTAGGTAGAGCAACTGACTGTGTGTGTCCATCTGGGTGTCGGACATACACGCCTGCTCCTCCGTTTGCTACTGCTATTGTGGCTGAACCATCTGTGTAGACTTGTAGCCATGCTTCTCCAGGATAACTATTGTCGATGTGTGCTAGTGTGAGGGCACGTTTGACGTCATCATGTTGTCTATCTCTGGATGTCATGTATGGGATTGTACTGCAGATGGTAACCTTGGATTCATCTCTAGTCAACCATGGCTTGGATAGAAATGGCGTTGGAGGCAATGTCTTGGCTGGGAGATGGCTGGTGTGCTTTCGAGCAAGCTTCTTGGACTGGTGGATGAAACTGCTTCGCTTTAGACGATTCTTCGTTAGTGCCTCAACTCTCTGCCTCATCGGTTGTTCTTCCTGACATCGAAACTTCTCTGTCTGTAGAAGAATTCTTGTGTCGCGACGTTCTTGCAGTGGCTGGATGGAAGTAATTTTCTCCATGGCCTTGATTGGAGTGCTCTTCATTGCACTTGTGATCAGCCTGAGAGCCTTGTTCTGAACCTTGTCGAGTGTCTGTTGGTTGGTCTTGGCTGATGATGTCCAGGCGGTGGATCCATAGTCCAGGTGAGGCCTGACCACACCTTGGTATATAGTCTTCAGGATGTGATCATTGGCACCCCATGTGGTGCCAGCAAGCTTCCGAAGGATTGCAAGCTTGCGCTTGGCTTTGGCCTCTGCTTTCTGGATATGTGGCTTCCATGTCTGCCGTCTGTCAAATGTCACCCCCAAGTATGTTGGCTCGTCCGTCTTCAAGGCAGTTCCACCGACTTTGATGGTTCCAGCTTTCTGTTTGGTGGAAAGTGTGAAGAGAGTGGTTGACGACTTCTCCTTATTAATAGAGATGCACCAGTCTTCTGCCCATGCTGTGAGCTTGTCTGCGGCCATCTGCATTCTGTATGTGGCAGTCGTTGCATATTCTTCAACACACCACATGACCAAGTCGTCAGCATAGAGTGCTGCTTTGATACCATGTGGTAGCTCTGCAAGCAAGTCATCGATGAAGATGAGGAACAGCGTAGGCGAGATCACTCCTCCTTGAGGAACACCATGTCGGATGAGGAATTTCTTGCTCTTCTGGTTGTCAACAAGTACTCTGGCTCTGCAATTGTGTAGGAAGGATTTGGTCCATCGGAGCATCTTGTCGGCAATTCCGCATCGTTGCATCTTGACCAGCAGCCCATCAGTCCAGACTTTGTCAAAAGCCTTCTGGAGGTCTATCCAGGTTGCAAAACTACCTTCTGGCCTTGGAATGCATCCTCAACTTCTTGAGCGAGGTATGTTGCCTGGTCCTCTGTGCATCTGAACTGTTGGAATCCTGCTTGTTCCTTGGATAGGAGGTTTTCTGTCTCAAGGTACCACATGAGTCTCTTGTTAACTATCCTCTCCATTGTCTTGACCACACAGCTAGTGAGACTAATAGGGCGATAGCTGGAAGCTTTCTTTCTATCCTTGCCGTTCTTGTAGATTGGAATAACATTGGCTTCCTTCCAGATCTGCGGAACTATGCCTTCTTTCCAGCTAAGATTGAAGATGTCAAGAAGTTTCAGCATGGCTGAGCATCCAAGATGAGTTAGCATCTCATTGGAGATTCCATCTGGTCCAGGTGACTTCCTCTTTTTCAGTTGTCTGTGCGCTGTGTACAGTTCCTGGTATGTAAGTGGCAGTTTCATGGAGTCTTGTTCCGTATGCCTTTTACTTCTATCCTTCTGTTCTTTCCGTGCCTCTCTTTGCTGTTGGCGTGTGACTGATGTTGCCCTCTTTCTGGTAGGCTTTGGCGAGACAGTCTGCAGTTTCCCATCCTCATCCAACGTGATTTTCTGTCTGTTATTTTCTTCATCAGTTAGCTGTTTCGTGAGCCTCCACAACTTCCTCCCGTCCTTCTCAAGGTTCAGGGCAGCAGTTTTCTCCCTCCAACTTCGTCGTGTAGCTTCCAGTTTAGATTTTTGAAACTGTGCCTTTGCTTTCTGAAGTTGTTCATGGTTTTCTTGTGATGGCTGTTCTTCTGCCCTGTTCCTTGCTTCAGTGAGTTCATCTTGGAGGGTCTGCAACTGATTGGTCCAGTAGGGCTTGTATTCTCTTCTTGCACCTCTAGGTATGGTTTCATGGGCAGTTTTGAGTATGCAGCTGTTGAACTCTTCCTTGTACCTGTATGCCTCGAGTAAGAGAATTGGACCGAATAGCAGAGACTCCACTTGGCTCTCTTGTAGTTCCATCTAGGGTAGGGATGGTCTGTCTGTATCACTTCACTGCTGAGTGTGAGGAACACTGGTTTGTGGTCACTTCCACCAAGTTGATCGCCAACTTCTCTAACCATACCTTTCTGGATGTCCTCTGTGCAGAATGCTAGATCTGGAGAGGTAGTAGTGTGCCATCGCCTAGAGTAGAAGGTTGGTACATCATAGGGCTGGTTGACGAGAATCAAGTTGTGCTCATCCTGCCAGTCCTCCACTTCATCCCCACGCCTATCAGACTGTGCATATCCCCAACTCTGGGAATGACTATTGAAGTCATCAACAACCATGTATCGACTGTTTGAAACTCCAATAGTGTCAAGGGCAAGGGCTTTGTCATTTGGGCAGTAGTAGTTGACGAGGTTCAACTCAGTTGAGTTGGTCTTGATCTTGAACTCCTGGTATTCCGCTCCTTCAAGGTAGGTTTTCACTTCGCTCGCATTGATGTTGTTCCGGACTAGAGTGAGCACACCACCCTTGTGTCTGTCTTGTCGGTCTGCTCGGAGGCACTGGTAGCCTCGTACTTTGAACGTCTTGTCTTTGTTCAGGTGTGCTTCCTGTATGCAGCAAACACTTACCTCTTTGTCCTGTAGTACTTGCTCAAGTTCAGTCTTTTTGTTAAAGACTCCTTCAGCATTCCACTGCATGAGCACAAGAGGTTTCTGCTTCATGTTTCGGCCAGTAGCTGTCCTTCGTCGTCCCCTGGCTCCACAGGGCGGCTTAGGGTGACCTCCAGTAGCTAAGGATGGGTTCCTTCGAGGTATGGAACCCGGCACTGTACCTGCCTGGCGGGTCTTCACAGGTCCAGCACCATCTCGGTTTACTCTTTCTGTCATTGTGATTCATGTTGTTTTATGCGTAGTACCGTGGTTTATTAGAATGCGCCGTGCGGCCCAGTACTTCCGGCTTCAGCATTCGAGGTTTCTGTTGGGGTTACCTCACCCTTAGGCTAGGACTTTTAAGACGGTCCATATATTCGCCTGATGCACCCGTTGTGGGACACGTGGAGTATTTAATAGGAGTAGCTTTGCCATGTGCTATCCTGCCCCGTCCTGGTAGGTACACCGCCATATGGTCCGGGACTGCTTATTTGATTCACAGCTAACCCCCATATCTGAGGGCCGTTTCCCCTATCCGCCACCTGAGGACCCGCTGGGTAGGGGATGGTCGCCCCACTACTGAATTGGAAGCAGCATGGACCCAGGCTATATTTATGAGGGTGTACATTTGAAGAACGACAACTCTTCTCTACAAGATAATATCGCTAAATATAGAAACGGAATTCTATCGGAAATCGCCGAACAGGCACGATTATACACGATCATTTCTGAATATACACAAATGCTCCCGTAGACTCATTTACATTGCAAACATATAATTTCCGTGTCTGTGTTATATTGACGAGATGGCGGATTTTAAATATGTCAAATCGTTCCGTTGACCCGTAAACAATGGCGGCCAATTATAAAGTTTTATCAACATTGCAGTGCCTCGCTTTCGATTCAAGTACGTCATTAATTAAGTCACGTGTTAATAGGCCTATTAATAGAATTATTGCTAGTCAATAATTACACGGACAATCCCTCAAGTTTCCCCAGGCTTTGATATGATCAGAAACTCAATATGCCCCAATTAATAGTCTCAGTATTAAAATATATTTATTTGACTAACCAGGTAAAATATATCTGACGCCTGTTCCCAGGTTAGTTACTCGGTACTGTTGCACCTGTGTAGCAGTCATCTTCCCCTCCCCACCATCCAAACAAAGGTACACGTAACATGTTCAAGAGAAATAGAAAATGTGTCATTACCAGTTTTGTTAATGCACATGTGACCAGTAGAATTGATTTATTATTGTAATTTAATTATATTCATGACATGTGAAGTATTCATATTCGAGGGTGCTATCTCCCTTGAGGGGTTTCAATTAAAGCACGTATGTACGTACGTACGTACATGGCATCAAATATTTGATATCATTCGTTGGCTGTTAGTTGGCTCCAAGTTGGCTCCAAGTTTTTCAATTTGGCGACAGAAGTTGCGTAGACAAAAATTCGGGACAGAGGGAACCCTGTAGTACTCTATATATATATACACTGCGCCACCCATCTTACGAGTATCAACCCTGATGTAACCCACCCAGAAAGTGAAAGACAATGTGGAATTAGGTGCCTTATTTAAGAGTAGGAGCACCATTGGTGCGGCTACAGCTGGGCACAAGCCCAAGGCCTCATACCTGAAGCGAATGTGCTTCAAGTACGAACTTGATACAGAATTGTTGATTCATTTAATATGTGGCGTTTGCTTCAAAGTAAATGTAACACTACCTGTATTTACATCTTGGTGGCCCACTTACTTACAGAGAGGTGATTAAACCTCCAGTGCCCACAGTTGTGTATGATGAAGCTCCATGGACACCTGGGGCTTATACAGTATTCAAGATTGTCATGTCAGCTCGACTATGTGCTGCTGCGTGGAACATTGTGGGAGACTGTGATGAAACATTCAATTACTGGGAACCGGTTAGTATTCTGCTGCATGGAATATTGTAAGTGACTGTGATGAAACATTCAATTACTGGGAACCGGTAAGTATTCTGTTGCCTGGAACATTGTAAGAGACTGTAATGAAACATTCTTCAATTACTGGGAACCGGTAAGTATTCTGTTGCCTGGAACATTGTAAGTGACTGTAATGAAACATTCAATTACTGGGAACCGGTAAGTGTTCTGTTGCCTGGAACATTGTACATGTAAGTGATTGTGCTGAAACATTCAATTACTGGGAACCGGTAAGTGTTCTGTTGCCTGGAACATTGTACATGTAGGCGACTGTGCTGAAACATTCAATTACTGGGAAGTGGTAAGTGTTCTGTTGCCTGGAACATTGTACATGTAGGCGACTGTGCTGAAACATTCAATTATTGGGAAGTGGTAAGTGTTCTGTTGCCTGGAACATTGTACATGTAGGATGTGCTGAAACATTCAATTATGGGAAGGTAAGTGTTCTGTTGCCTGGAACATTGTACATGTAGTGATTGTGCTGAAACATTCAATTACTGGGAAGGTAAGTGTTCTGTTGCCTGGAACATTGTACATGTAGGTAAGTGTTTGTTGCCTGGAACATTGTACATGTAGGCGACTGTGCTGAAACATTCAATTATTGGGAAGTGGTAAGTGTTCTGTTGCCTGGAACATTGTACATGTAGGCGACTGTGCTGAAACATTCAATTATTGGGAAGTGGTAAGTGTTCTGTTGCCTGGAACATTGAACATGTAAGTGATTGTGCTGAAACATTCAATTACTGGGAACCGTTAAGTGTTCTGTTGCCTGGAACATTGTACATGTAGGCGACTGTGCTGAAACATTCAATTACTGGGAAGTGGTAAGTGTTCTGTTGCCTCGAACAGTGTACATGTAAGTGACTGTGTTCACACATTCAATTACTGGGAACCGGTAAGTGTTCTGTTGCCTGGAACATTGTACATGTTGGCGACTGTGTTCACACTTTCAATTACTGGGAAGCAGTAAGTGTTCTGTTGCCTGGAACATTGTACATGTAAGTGACTGTGTGCACACTTTCAATTACTGGGAACCGGTAAGTGTTCTGTTGCCTGGAACATTGTACATGTAGGTGACTGTGTTCACACTTTCAATTACTGGGAAGCAGTAAGTGTTCTGTTGCCTGGAATTCAGGTACTAGAATTGATGTATCACCAGCATGGTATGATATATCACTATATGGTATATTTGCTCTCTGTTTTCAGACCCATTACTTGCTGTTTGGTAAAGGATTTCAGACCTGGGAGTATTCTCCGGTGTATGCAATACGGTCATATGCTTACTTGATGCTTCACACGTTGCCGATGAGGTTGTATGGACTACTAGTGACACCTAATCCAGTCAGTTTCCTTTATCATGATTTAATTTTGTTGATATTAATGAATTTAACATAGGCTAACATTATTAATTAATTAATTAATTAGTATTAATAGAACTTTAAAGCGACACTATATCACAATAAAGGATGTATTTTGGTAACCTTTTCGAATTTTTGGGAGAAATGAGAAAACATGCGATCACGTCCTTATATCGTATTATTTAATAATTTTCAACAAAATATTGTTAAAATGCACAGAATCACCATTAAATACAACATTTTAATAGAAGGGAGTGCTTTATAATCGGCCAGTGTGTTATCTTATTGGCCATAATTTTGTATGAAAATTGTAAAAAAAATTATGGGAGAAGTGGGGTCCCAGAGGGCGTAGTCAGGGTCCCTAGGGCGACTATTTCGTCCACATCGACCTCTAGAATGATCCCTGAATGACAGTGTGTTTAAAAAATACAAATATTCGCACAGAAGCAAAATAAATATAGCAACGTCGTATATGCGAATTGTTTATCAAGAATCGTATATAACTAATGCTTCATGCGCAAGGAAACAACAGATGTTGAAACAATTGTCTTCGATAGTTGTTCTCATTGTTAAGTAATGGTAAATTTATTCCGCTATTTCACAGGTGATGCTGTTCTTTATCACCCGGTGTGTTTTAGCTTTTGCCTGTGCTCTGTGTGAGGTGTATTTCTACAAGTAAGTTATACCACTGTCTTTGTTTTTATATAAAACTGTTTAACTTGGTGTGAACGGACGTTTTGGCCAGCGGACGTTTTGGCCAGGACGTTTTGGCCCGGACGTTTTGGCCAGCGGACGTTTTGGCCAGCTGGGTTTCAGGGTAGGACGTTTTGGCCAAAATGAGTTTTTGAGGGGAAATTTTCTGTTTTGGTTGTTAGAAGTATAAGATGTATTTCATTTATTAAAAGTCAAGTACATAATACATTCATACATTTGGTTGGCCAGCACGGAGGTTATGGGAAACACCTCGCAGGAATTGGGGGATGGTTTTTCTGCCGGATGCTATGTCTTGGCACAGGTTGTGGAGACGGTTTTGAAGTTCAGTGTAGACCTTTTTGGTGCGCTTCTTGGGTCTGATGCCACGGTCATCTTGCAGCATCACAGTGGAGACACGGGCACACTCAGCTTGAAGAACTTCGATTAGCTTCCAGATGGTGGGGTGATCTTGGCCGACCAGCTGCATGAACTTGTTGTTGAACCCCTCACAGATGTTGTTGGTTCTGGGTTGGTTGGCAAGTGTCACATCATGCTGGTTCCAGCGAGCGGGTTGGAACATCGGTGGTGTGCGTCTGAAGGCTAGGCGAAGCTCATCTTGTTGCCGCCGCGGTCTGAGTTGGCCAGAGACATAGGTGGAATCAAAGTAGTCAAGGAGGTCGGCAGCTTCATCTGGGCAGTTGTCTCTGAGGTAGGACATCCCCTCTGCAACGTCATCAACTGGAAGAAAGGCAAGAGCATCAATCTGACCACAGAACAATCTAAAATCATCATCATTTACATACATTTCAGTGAGACCTAACAATTGGATTTTACGCCAGATACATTGAGTGAGATGATAGAAACAAAATTGTACATTGACATGTTCACCAAAAATAGAAGTAATTGCATTTTCTACACTACGTTCAAAGTCTATGATTATCACAGAGGGATCACAGCCAGCCTGGTCGAGAACGTTGAGAAGTGTCTCGTAGGTTGTCTGGGTCTTGCGTTGGAGGAGGGCATAGACGAGTGGCAGGAAGACACCGTTGACAGAACCGTGGATGACATAGAGTTGGCCGAAGAGGTGAGGAGCCACTGCAAATGTACCGTCCATACACCAGGTGTCACAGGATGCAAGGCGTTGAAGATGGTCTTGTGTAGAAAAGACGACAACTCTCTCGTCAGCATCAGGGCCGTTGTCAAAGTGCAAGAAGGCAGTAGGAGCATCACCGGCAGTTTGGGTCCACTGGTTCTCATCACCAAGTCTTGTAGTCGTTGTGGATCTTTGGGTCGATGTGCTGCTCTGGTGCGTCGCAGGACTCTCTTGACCGTGTCTGCAGTGGGGAGTCTGGTCTTGACTTCGTCAGGAGCCGCAGCAGTAGAGAAGGTGAAGATCTGGTTTGGTTTGTCGTTGGTGGTGCAGGCTTGCTCTTTCATACCCTGACGCAACTTTTCTACAGCTACTGATGTGTGGTCTGCAAGATGATTGTGTTCTTTGATGACTTGGGGCTGCTCGAAGCCTTTGGTCGTCTGTAGAATTGCACAGCAGGAGTCAGCTACTCGACGGACACATCGCCATTTGATTTCATCTTTGGTTTTGGACTCGACCTTGACAGTGTACATCAAACCATCTAGACATAGTTTTTTGCCGCCGCGTTTGGTGTTGATGATCTCCATTGTGGAACAGTAGAGATTGTTATGAGAAAGTTGTGAGAGGGCTGAGAATTTATAGTGTTCCTACCCAAAAATTATGGATATTTAGTAATTGCATTTATCTCAAAGTAGTTCAATTGAGTAGATCAAATACTTCAAAGGTTTCACATTATTGGAATTGCAATTCGTAATTAAATTCAAAGTAGTTCAACTGAGTAAATCAAATACTTCAAAGGTGTTACATTAACAACCAAAACAGAAAATTTCCCCTCACATTATTGGAATTGCAATTCGTAATTAAATTCAAAGTAGTTCAACTGAGTAAATCAAATACTTCTGAAAGCACAGCATCACCCACTTGCTAAATAGAGCCATCCTGGGCCGTATTCTCGAAATTACTTAAGTTTTTGTTTTAACTTAAATAAAAAATTTCCCCTCAAAAACTCATTTTGGCCAAAACGTCCTACCCTGAAAACCCAGCTGACCAAAACGTCCGCTGGCCAAAACATCCGGGCCAAAACGTCCTGGCCAAAACGTCCGCTGGCCAAAACGTCCTACATTCTAACTGTAGATATACATGATAGGATAATGTACCTGATCTCCATGCTCTATGCAGTCAAACCGTGTTAGTGGTCACTTCCATTAAGCAACCAAAACGGTATTAAGCAGGAAGTTACCTATTTTATATCTGTTACCTATATTACAAATAGGTTGTTTTATTATATATTTGATCTCTATTAAGCAGCCACATGTAGCCTCTTTCTGTGCTTCTCTTTGCTGACTGCTTGAGGCAGATAAATGTGACAACTACGATGCAGTATGATCTCCATGCTGTTAAACCTATTGATAAGTTAACTACTTCAGCAATTTGAAACTATTTTAAACATGTATTACTGTATTTCTGTTTCATGTAGATAGTTTGGGAACAATGTTGCGCATGAATGACTGTATTTCTGTTGTTACATGTGACCCACCATGACAAAATCAGTCTTAAGTTGGAAAAAATAAATAATGAGTTAACTATACCATCATATAGGTATAAGTATAAGCTTTCTAGTGATATCAGTATCATTCATGTAGCTTGTTTCAATCCAAAGTTATGACCATTTGAATAATGGATTAATATTCCGAGAAAACGGCTATCAAAGATTTTCAGAAATTCTGACTTATTTTAACAAAATTTGGAGACGCAGTGAAATCAAAACACCATAGCAACCAATATGTTCCACATGACACAACTAGTCATGTTTGGTATCAAATTAAAGGTTAATGTCCATTCTTTAAAATGCCACTTTGCTGAACTTAGTTATACATAGTGGTTCAGCTGTTCTAGTATAAATACAATAATAATAATTAATAAGAAAATAATAATAAAAATAAATTTAAAAATATTTTTTATTGACTTAAATTTTATTTACTTAAACCAATATATCCTGAAAGGATTATTCTGACTTTTCAGAGTACATGTAGCAATCTCCATGTCTTTGTAGATATTCTAGTTTTATGGCCCCTGTATATTGACTCCTTTGATTAGTCTGATCAGACAGTGCCTAGGGCATAAGTGGACACCTGCTGTTATATAATCCTGTTTATTGGATCATAGGTTTCATTGATCAATTAAAATGCACAATTCCCCTATCAGTTTTGTTGTTTTAGGAAAGGATTAGGGGGTAATTTATGGCTTTTTGTGGGAAGTAAAGTAACCTTGTATATTGTGCTGGTTCACAGTTATTTTGTAATATTATGAAACATAAAAGCTGAATTAAGTCATAGTTATTAAAAAATGAATGAACTTTTGGATTCAGGTGAAGTATTATTTTAGAATTTATATTAAATACATGTGCGTCCGAAATACTGGTCTACACTGAACACAGGTGCAGATAACGGTGTGTTAAAATTTCACACAACAAATCAGCAGATAAAGGTTCTACACTTGTCTAGGTTTACCATTTACCTATATATGACTGATTTGCATCGAAATAAATCTAAATATTAAGCTCTATAATGAATAATCGTCATGAAATCACACCGAAAATCGTTTTGTTTCTATCCAATCGTCTGTGAACATAGGAACAGGTGCACACTTGCAGATCACGTGGTGTTTATCGGCCAATGGATGAGTGGGAATCACGTTTACGTCGCAACCAAAGAGATAATGACATTTTATAATCATTTATCTGTATAATAAATGTGATAGAAGCATGTATTTGTGTTATTTAAGGCATTAAAAACACATTTTAATTAGCTTGGTGTTAATTGTTATTGATCGCAGTGAAACAAAAGATCTAAGCCGGGTAGGTGGTGTTTTCCGATGGCCTTCAATGATACTGTCCCACGATTTGGCCCCATGTATTTGGTACCGAAATAAACTAGAGATGACATATTTTCAGCTGATGCTATTTTTGAACTAAGATCTTATATGCTTCCAACTAATCAACGGCTTTAAAGCATTCGTATTTTGTTCAAAAATATCTCGGTTGCAACGTAATCGTGATTCCCACTCATCCATTGGCCGATAAACACCACGTGATCTGCAAGTGCGCACCTGTTCTTATTTTCACAGACGCTTGGATAGAGATAAAAAGATTTTCGGTGTGAAATCATGACGATTATTCATTATATAGCTTAATATTTATTTCGATGTAAATCGAGTCATATATAGGTAAATGGTAAACCTAGACAAGTGTAGAACCTTTATTTGCTGATTTGTTGTGTAAAATTTCAACTCACCGTGTCTGTACCCGTGTTCCGTGTAGCCCAGTATTTCGGACGTACATGTATTTGTGGCATCCAGTAGATTTTTCAAAATTGAATGAAATATAATGTTTGTGTAATGTCCGTCACACTCAGTTATTCTCATTAAATGCAACATTTCACACCAAAATCTGACTAATTAACCTCAATTTATTGTTATTATCTTATACATGTTTTACCTTATAATGCGCAGCATGCACCACAATCATACCATACGAAAAATAAATTCTAAAATAATACCTCACCTGAATCCAAAAGTTCATTCTTTTATAACTGTGACTGAATTCAGCTTTTATGTTTCATAATATTACAACAGATTTTTTACTTCTCATGGTGAACCCCAGCTTTTCACCCCTTTTCTAATTCAGAGCTGCACAATATACAAGGTTACTTTACTTCCCACAAAAAGCCATAAATTACCCCCTAATCCTTTCCTAAAACAACACAACTGATAAGGGGAATTGTGCTAAAGTAAACATTTTAATTGATCAATGAAACACTGCTACTGTGTACTATGATCCAATTAACAATTTTATATAACACAAGGTGTCCACTTATGCCCTAGGCACTATCAGATCAGACTAATCAAAGATTGCTACGGTCATTTGCTATGTATGACATGCACTTTTATTACTGAAATCCTTGAGGAATTTGTCTGGTGCGCATTATATACGGGTACAGCCTTCACAACATTTTTTTCCAGGCGAAAATTTCGACCCACATCGCCCCCACCACTTTTCAATAAGTAGGTACGTTTGGCAACGTTATAAAATAACTGTTCTAACAATGTACAGATGATATATATATAATGGCATTGATTTAGACCAACTATGAATTTAGATAGCATTTATTTGCTTTGAATTTGGGAAATTTCATCAAAAACGTAAATGCCAACAACAATGGCGGATGTTGAAACATGATTTTATTGTTTATTTCCCGTACATTCTCGTACTATATCGTATAAAGCGATTCTTCGGTGGTATTGAGCTCTAGGTCTAACAACAGAACGTTGGAATTTATAGTTTATCTGAGATATTGAGATCATATACTGAGTCAAAAAAGAAACGATACCAAACTAAAAATGTCGTAAAACGGATAAAACCAATGAACGGTTTAATATATTATTACATATCAGTACCGGGTATCTTATTGCAACGTCAGCCAACCATAAACACAGGTAAATAAACACCCGATAATCCTGGAACGCCGAATTTCCGATTTGCACGTGCTCCTCAACAAAGACAACTTCCTGCACATGTACAAATCGGAAAACCGGTTTATTGTACTGGTATTGCATTATCATCGAGGAAAAACACCTTACATACCCATTGTTACCTCTAACAAAATGCCTAGGCTAAACCGCAATCAGAGAATGCGTGCCATTGGCATGATTGACGGCGGTTTACGTCAGCGTGACGTCGCAAATCGACTGGGTTACGCGGATCACGATAACACGTCTACTTCGACGTTATCGAACACATGGATCGGTGGACGACCGTCCAAGATCTGGTCGACCACGTGTGACGACGCGTGAACAGGACCGTCGCATTCGGACGTCACATTTACGTGACCGAACACAGCTGCCGTTACTCCTGGGATGACCAACAATCGCATCAGTGCACAAACAGTCAGGAACCAGCTCGGTGAACGTGGCATTCGTGCCTATCGGCCATACGTTGGACCCATCCTGACTGTTGCACTGAACTGTTAGTGGTGGACGGGAACCTAAACGCCCAGCGGTACTGTGATGAGATCCTTGCGCCAGTTGTTGTGCCGTTCTTTAACGCCAACAGAAACGTCACACTGTTCCAACAGGACAACGCCAGGTGTCATACTGCTCGGATTTCCACCACATTATTGGAGCAGAACAATATTGAAACCCTGCCGTGGCCTGCTTTGTCACCAGACTTGTCACCCATAGAACATTTGTGGGATACGTTAGACCGCCGCATCAGACGACGTCAGTCGGTAACGTTAAACCAACTGAGGGATGTTTTGCATCAGGAGTGGACAAATATTGACCAGCAAGAGATTCAGACACTCTTCTGTTCGATGCGACGGCGGTGCATTGCAGTGAGAGACCATACTCGGTATTGACGTCTGTGTGAAAACTCCATTAGACCCCTGTCCGACGAATTACGTCATCACGCAGCAGACAGTTTCGGAGGCTCATTATGCTTTATGTGCTCCTCTTTCAAACATGGACTATCATCTTATGAATTTTCAAAGAATTTTCTTAATAAATGTTGAAATTATAGACACAAACAACAGGTATCGTTTCTTTTTTGACTCAGTATATATCATATGTTTTAAATATATTTATTTGTTTCTTTATTAGAAATATTAAAATGTAATTCTTAAAAACAAATACAAATAATGTGTTAGCTTTTAATAAATTGTTTGTGAATGTTTATGAACCCAATACAATGGGACCCCTGTTAATTAGTTTGACGGATTTTGAAGTTTGCATGGACATATTTGAGGTGTTAAGAAATTTAAGCATGTGTTGAGAAGATTGAGCATGTGTTGACAATGTTGAGAAAATAATTATCGCTTGATTCATATTTAATTCAATGTCATAGAAGCTGTCATTGGACTGGTAATCCAGGGATCGCAGGTTCGATCCCCCGTCTGACCCTAATAAAATTAACAGTCTTTCAGATGGGACATTAAATCGAGGTCTCGTGTCGGTGCTTTACACCGTGCACGTAAAAGAACCAGAGGAGATTCTGGAATGGGTCTGTATCTTGCACTATCCTCCAAAATCTAAAATAACTAATCTCTTCTAATCTAATTCTCTTAAATAAACGTAAACACACGCGCTGTCATTAGACAAGCAGTACACTCCGTTGATTGATATCTATCACTCAAAATACAACTCAGAATTGTCAAATCTCAGTTATTGTCACAGTACTTATAATTCAGAAACCCCTACACTGCTAGAGATAAGCTCTCCATTATCAAGTATGCAGAGGCTCGTGGCAGTCGCAAGGTCGAAACACAGTACGGTGTTGGGGATTTATCAAAACCATGCACTTCCGGACATAGGCCCGCACGATTTTTTCTTTTTGTACGAGAATACAAAAATCATGGAGTATGATTATATTTCAGAACCATGCACAACGTAGGCCTCCACGATTTCTTCTTTCTCTATCGAAATATATAAACCATAGAGGGAAGTCAATAACAAATATTTTTTTTAATTTTTTTTATTATTTTTTATTAATTGTTATTATTGTATTTATACTAGAACAGCGGAACCACTATGGATACTACTAAGTTCAGCAAAGTGGCATTTTAAAGAATGAACAATTACCTTTAATTTGATACCAAACATATTGTTGTGTCATGTGGAACATATTGGTTGCTATGGTGTTTTGATTTCACTGCGTCTCCAAATTTTGTTAAAATAAGTCAGAATTTCTGCAAATCTTTGATAGCCGTTTTCTCGGAATATTAATCGCGTGAAGTCCATTATTCCAATGGTCATAACTTTGGACTAGAACAAACTACATGAATGATACTGATATCACTAGAAAGTTTATACAATTGACCTTTCTGCCGATTTTGATTGACAGCTGGCGTTAGCCAATCGCATCGCACCATTCGCGCACACCCCCGGCAACGGTTTATCGCCGCCATCTTGTTAGACAAACAATGCATATTAGACAAACTAGTAACGAGTAGACAAATTTGAAAAGGCGTGAATTTGATCGAAAATACGGGTTTTAAATTGTTTTAATGATGTTGAAACTGTGTAGCGTTGGTGTGTGGGTTAGTTATAGTACAAAATTAGTCGATATCCTGGTGATCGACGTTAAATTCAACCCATTTCAAAATCCTTGGACAAATCTAAAAGTGTGTATATGAACCACAAAATACCAGACAACTGCTTTAAAAACAATGCATCTATAAAAACACCGACTGACCCCATATAGTCATTCTTTTATCGCAAACACAGCAATCAAATTTAAGCGTGTCACACTGTTTATTGGAAGTAATCAACCAACTTACCGGTACATCACAGAGACCGCGAAAACATAATATCCCGTTAGGGGCCTACTGTCAAGATCAAAGTGTTGCACATCGGAATTTAGCACTGATTGTGCTAATAATTGGTCAATTATAAAATGTGTGCACACAATTATAGTATTGATTACTACACCGAGTCATTGTTTTATCGTTCTGTCAGACAAACGAGTTATTTAGTAAAATTTTAATCAAATCTGATAACGAGTGATCGTGATCTGAAATTATTTTTTGAAAAATAATTACAAATTAATTAATGCTGTCTGTCATTGACAATGGTGAAAAGATGTAGTTACGGGCTGTTTTATTAATTTATGCTGTGTGACAGTGATAGTAGATATCCAGATCGATTAATAGGTGACGTTTAATTCGTGTCATTTCCAAAACGTAAGACAAATCTTGAAAAATGTCTAAGGTGGATTAAGTTGTGTGGACGAGCAGCTGAATACATCCAAAATTAATGCAAACAGATATATTTGCACACAAGTAAGTTGAAATTAATTATTTATGCATAATAAAATATTTCGAAAAAATATATTCTGCATTTATAGATCTACTGTTCACAAGAGATATGTGAGTATAATGGTGATTAAAATTATACATGTGGGTCATACATATTGTCGTGGATGGTGGACTAGGGATCAGATAGAAGTAATAGTACCCATGCATGTGCAGAGCTGTGGGATTCCCATATTAGCTCAGTGAACGTACTGGTGTTCAGTTTTTGGGCCTAATGTTCGAGTCTTCTAGGAGGCATAGGGTCGAGTCTCTCAAGACGGTGGCATATTTCATTTCTTTTAATGTCAAAGTTGACACGATGTGGTTGTTCATTCAGAATTCAGGTGGTTTCGTATAATCTCTTGTTCGTCTAATGGTAGTTTCGTACACTAGTGCATTCGTATAATCACAGGTTCGTATAATTGATTTAATAGTACTGCACTATACAGGCTCATTATAATAATGCTATTATTAGCTATTTAGGTAATTAGACACAATTATGAATGGGACTATGTAGCCGTGTGTTTGCCATACCAGGAGTGATTATCTATCTAGGTTTCAAGCCACTAATCAAGATTAATTAAAGTGAACGGGGGAGAATAAATAAATCATAGACCGTCATTAAAATAATATATTTATTGTACATCAAAACATTAAATTATTTACAATGACATAAAAAAGGTACATAGATTAATACAATGACAATGCAATTTACAGTGTTTATCTATTTTTTATTGTATTTGTATTGTATAATCAGCAAAAAACGCATGGAAATATAGACGCCATGGTTGTAATGAAATTGATGTGAAGAGCATGATATTTATACATGATGCAAGGGCTTGGACATATGGCACGGCTCAGCTCTAAAGCTGATACAACACGGGCATACAAGCCAGCATCACAGATGTTTGAGCCGACCAATCAAGGTGTGAAAAATAATATATTCTCCAGTAATTGATTAATTTGTCAACAGCCCATCTCATAATTGGCGTAGGCGTGATAATATACTATTAGACGAATCCACCACAATGTTTCACTCTATATTGCCTTGTATACGAAGAAGAAGTTATACGAAACCTCCTCCGTTGACTGCGAAAACATTTTCCACGAACACTTAACACGTCCTCACCCGTTAAATATATCTGTATATTAGAGAAATAACCTTCACTATTTAAAGAACCTAAACACTTGTTGACTTGCTTTCAACAAGATATTAATATCTGGGTAAAATAAAACTGAGAAATTCCACGGAATTTTATCTAGATTAACTCGATGCAGGTCTGCGTTAGACGCCATTTTGTTAGATAGCTTGTCTCGCGTAGTTACAGCGAGCACCTGTAACTATGGGGGGCGTGCCTAAGTAGCGTTTGCAGAAAGGTCAATTACCTATATTCAGATTCAATTACCTATAAAGTTAACTTCATTATTCTTAGACTTAAGACTGATTATGCCATGGTGGGTCACATATGTAAGCAGTTTGGGAACAATGTTGTACGTATATTACTGTGTTTTATTGTTACATGGGTGTATGTAATAAGCAGTTTGGGAACAACGTTGTACATATATTACTGTGTTTTATTGTTACAGGGGTGTATGTAAGCAGGGTGGGAACAATGGTGTACGTATATTACTGTGTTTTATTGTTACAGGGGTGTATGTAATAAGCAGTTTGGGAACAACGTTGTACGTATATTACTGTGTTTTATTGTTACAGGGGTGTATGTAAGCAGTTTGGGAACAACGTTGCACATACATTACTGTGTGTTATTGTTACAGGGGTGTATGTAAGCAGTTTGGGAACAACGTTGCACGTATATTACTGTGTTTTATTGTTACAGGGGTGTATGTAAGCAGTTTGGGAACAATGTTGCACATACATTACTGTGTGTTATTGTTACAGGGGTGTATGTAAGCAGTTTGGGAACAACGTTGCGCATACATTACTGTGTGTTATTGTTACAGGGGTGTATGTAAGCAGTTTGGGAACAACGTTGCACGTATATTACTGTGTTTTATTGTTACAGGGGTGTATGTAAGCAGTTTGGGAACAATGTTGCACATACATTACTGTGTGTTATTGTTACAGGGGTGTATGTAAGCAGTTTGGGAACAACGTTGCGCATACATTACTGTGTGTTATTGTTACAGGGGTGTATGTAAGCAGTTTGGGAACAACGTTGCACGTATATTACTGTGTTTTATTGTTACAGGGGTGTATGTAAGCAGTTTGGGAACAATGTTGCACATACATTACTGTGTTTTATTGTTACAGGGGTGTATGTAAGCAGTTTGGGAACAACGTTGTACGTATATTACTGTGTTTTATTGTTACAGGGGTGTATGTAAGCAGTTTGGGAACAACATTGTACGTATATTACTGTGTTTTATTGTTACAGGGGTGTATGTAAGCAGTTTGGGAACAACGTTGCACGTATATTACTATGCTTCCAACTATTGAGTGCTGGCATGTTTATATCCTCATCTGCCTATCTGCCTAGCAGTTTCTGTATGTACATGACATTTCTCAGCTTTGGTGGCTGGTTCCTGGAAAAATATGAGGTAAAGCAGAGTTACTTGTCTTTCACTTCACAGGTTGGTTCTCAGAAATATATATTAACAAGTTTGCTAGACTCCTTGACTGGTTCCTGGAAACATGAGCTATAACCATTTATGTTAGCCTTTCAAACTTATTCCTGGAACAATATGAGGAATTACTTGTTAATCTGTGTCAGTTTCTGGAAAATATTATGAAATATGATCACTTATTAGTCTCTGAGGCTGGTTCCTGGAGAAATAAATGATGACTATGTTTAGTTGCGCATATTACCAGGATGTTATATGGGGATAAGTTTTCATGGAATTATGGCCATTTCACTTCTAGAGGCACTAATTATTGTCTTGTGAGTTTTCAATGAGAGACATCGCTAACTATATATTACCTCCCCTCCTTTGTGTTTACTGTTGTTCCCTAACCAGATGTTGCGGTATGATAATGTTATTTTTATCAAAATCGTGTTAATTAACTGATAACTTTGCGTTACAGATTGGTATCCATTGCATATACTGTGGAAGATCGGTCGAGATATTCTAATTTAATAATTATAACAAGCGAAAGTGGACTAAAATTGCTAGCATGTTGTGCAAAGGAAATGATAAAAACAGAGGACCTATCTACTTTTAGGGAGTATTCAGGGGCAGTAACTGACCGATATGACGCATTGATTTATGAACCAAACCTTGAGACAACCATCTCATTGTAGTCTAGTTCCTTTACACTTACGAAGCTTTATTAAAATCCCTGTTGTGTGGGGGGA
This sequence comes from Archivesica marissinica, assembly GCA_014843695.1. Taxonomy (NCBI): domain Eukaryota; kingdom Metazoa; phylum Mollusca; class Bivalvia; order Venerida; family Vesicomyidae; genus Archivesica; species Archivesica marissinica. Next base: position 46,834,943 of record CM026388.1, on the reverse strand, counting down.
CATAAAATTCACTGAATGTCAAAGTGTTCATTAACATTAGCAACTTAGTACATGGTCTATATTCCAGATTGCCATCATGGGAACAGCAGCAAGTGCGATAATAGGCTGGCCGTTTGCTGCAATTATTGGGTATTTTGTTGAATTTGTAAATTATTGTTTTATGTGCAGTTTGCTGCAATTATTGGGTATTTTGTTGAATTTGTAAATAATTAGTGTTTTTATGTGCAGTTTGCTGCAATTATTGGGTATTTTGTTGAATTTGTAAATTATTAATGTTTTTATGTGCCGTTTGCTGCAATTATTGGGTATTTTGTTGAATTTGTAAATTATTAATGTTTTTATGTGCAGTTTGCTGCAATAAATGCTGCACTTATTGGGTTTATGCTTGAATTCATAAATTATTATGTGCAATTATTGAGTATTTGGTTGCTATCGAAAATCACATGGAAAGCAATTTGCTGTGTGAGAAAGCAGCCACATAGATTGACATGATCATTATAGATGGATTGCGTTTTACGATATGGCACTACCTTGTGCCAATTTAACGTGCAACTAGGGTGTACAGCTACCATTCTATATATGTTGATAAATCATGTATGTTTTATTGTTTCAGAGTACCGATGGCCTTTGACATATTGATACTAAAACGAAGATTTAAATTGTTTGCACTGTGGTGTTTTCTGGCCCTTATTACATTTTTAGTAAGTATTTAATTAATACATAATAACCGTATGAGGCTGTATGTTCTTCAGTGGATGGTAGCGTGATACAATACCCCACATGTAAAGGATACGAGTCACATGTTGATTTGTCCGCCTCTGTGGTCGAGTGGTTACGGTCGCTGACTTGTATACCACTGTAACCTATCATCACTGATGGTCACGGGTTCTAGCCCCGCTCAGACCGTGTCTCATTTATATGAAAAAGTTGGCAGTTTCTTACGGAGGTTGGTGCATCCAAGTACTGGTTAACCGATGGAGCCTGCCCAGGAAAGGTGTTGTTAGGTAAACTGCCTGCCGGCGATATAGCCCAAAATGGTGCTGATGCAGGCGTAAAACCTGAAATATAACATAACACATGTTGATTTGAAACCTGTCTGATGCTTATACATGAAATAAAAACGTTATACATTTTCGGTTGACATTTCAGTTACCTATGGTACAAATTGACCAGTATTACTACGGGAAATTGGTGGTTGCCCCCTTCAATATCTTCATGTACAATGTGTTCACGGAACATGGACCCGAGCTATATGGTAACTACTTCAGTTCATTATTTACATTATTGCTTTCTTGGGGAATAACATCTGCCAGTATTCATAAAGTATATCCCGACTCGTTAAGGCTGGAAACCTACTAAAACCAGCGTATTTCTCAATTAATTGGTCCATTCTGCCAAATGGCTGACTAATTCTTCCCGCACTCTATCCACGTGACTGCACGTCGACCGAAGCAATTCGCATGTATGGTAGTAAAGACCAAGAATCCGGTACAGGTATTGCACCTATAAATCCAGCACGTTCAACAATATTTGTTGAGTTGAGCAAAACTGTTCAATTTACGCATATGTAAAGAACAGTTTTATCTCTAGGCCTACAATTTGGTCTTCACTGAATGTTAATTGTTTTTTAATTTATGATCATACAACTCCATGGTACAGAAATACAGGTGACTTACCTTGCTAGAGTGCCCACCATGGTACAGAAATACAGGTGACTTACCTAGAGTGCCCACCATGGTACAGAAATACAGGTGACTTACCTAGCTAGAGTGCCCACCATGGTACAGAAATACAGGTGACTTACCTAGAGTGCCCACCATGGTACAGAAATACAGGTGACTTACCTAGCTAGAGTGCCCACCATGGTACAGAAATACAGGTGACTTACCTTGCTAGAGTGCCCACCATGGTACAGAAATACAGGTGACTTACCTAGAGTGCCCACCATGGTACAGAAATACAGGTGACTTACCTTGCTAGAGTGCCCACCATGGTACAGAAATACAGGTGGCTTACCTAGAGTGCCCACCATGGTACAGAAATACAGGTGACTTACCTTGCTAGAGTGCCCACCATGGTACAGAAATACAGGTGACTTACCTAGAGTGCCCACCATGGTACAGAAATACAGGTGACTTACCTTGCTAGAGTGCCCACCATGGTACAGAAATACAAGTGACTTACCTTGCTAGAGTGCCCACCATGGTACAGAAATACAGGTGACTTACCTTGCTAGAGTGCCCACCACAGATATTTTGACTGGGATTCAAACCTTCAAACATCTCTTGTGGCACACCTCCAAACTAGCAGATAACTGTGTCTTGTTAATTACTGTCTTACCAGTCCATCTTCACATTGATATTTTAATTTGCAGTGCGTATCAGTGTCATTTTACACTGTTTATGATTTTCAGGCGTGGAACCATTTTCATTTTTAAACGGTTTATGATTTTCAGGCGTGGAACCATTTTCATTTTACACTGTTAATGGTTTTCAGGCGTGGAACCATTTTCATTTTACACTGTTAATGGTTTTCAGGCGTGGAACCATTTTCATTTTACACTGTTAATGGTTTTCAGGCGTGGAACCATTTTCATTTTAAACGGTTTATGATTTTCAGGCGTGGAACCATTTTCATTTTACACTGTTAATGGATTTCAGGCGTGGAACCATTTTCATTTTACACTGTTTATGATTTTCAGGCATGGAACCATTTTCATTTTACACGGTTTATGATTTTCAGGCGTGGAACCATTTTCATTTTACTTCCTGAATGGATTGTTGAACTTCAATGCTGTCTTCTTGTGGGCACTGTGCTCATTGCCTGTTGTGGTTTGTAGAAAATCTTTAATATGTATCTTAATATTTTAACGCCAACCCCCTCACCCCTTACCTCTAAACAACAGGGATGAGAGTGGCCAGTGAAAAAAAAAACTGAAAATGAGAATTGAGTGCCAGAGGCACGTGCGGGGGTGAGTTCGAGAGGGGGGTTAGACCCCCCCTTTCGCAGAACAAAAATGACAATACATACTCCCTGAGGTGGCATTTAACACACTTTTGAGACAAAATGTTCACATATTATTCATTACTCAGTACCCACTACTATAATGTCACTTATGTGAGCCAAATCAAAATAAAATTCATATGATCTATTAGTGATGATAGTACATGGTAAAGTGTACATATAAAATGCCAGTCTTTTGTATCCACATGCTCTTGGATTTTGATGTCTGTTTAGTTTCTGATTTACAATGGCTAAAAAATCTGAATAAAATATATAACATATGAACTTCACTCAGGAATAAAAACAGGTTTGCCTAAATCAATTTAGTACACAAGCACACTATTGAACTCTTCAATGCTTCTTTGACGCCATCCTCTTCTTTGCAAGAGCAGTAAGTCTGGTTTTGGCAGCATCACGTTTAGATTTTTTTTCCAGAAACACTTTTCTCGCCCTCTGCTGCGACAACTGCAGCTTCCTGGGCTTTCCTTTTTGACTGCAGCTTGTGTTTTTGAATGCCAAGTGATAGTTTTTTCTGCTCTATTTCGCTTTTAGCACTGTCTTGTTCAGATTTAAATGATTGGTATGCACTTCTAATGTTTTGACACAGTTTGCCATCGACTGGCTCATGAATATAATCCTTCTTTCCAAAAAGTTCCACTGCAGTTTTGCCACTCGCCTTCATGGGATATCTGACACTCTGTATGGCACTGTAAGTCTTGATGCCCAATCGACTTGATTTGGCATCCAGTATATCTCCCATACTATTGAAGGAGCATTCCACTTGAGGCCCATGGAAGCAACTTAATAGAGCTTTCACAATCTTGGAAAGGGTGGGGTAGTTGCCACACTCAAACACATTTTCAGTCCACCATGTGTCCAAGCGGTATGGTCCTGTCGGTCTAACAATTTTACCACCAGTGTGCAATCTCCTAACCTCCAAATCATACATATTCTCTTCATCATTGGACAGGACTTCCTTCATATATGACTTTAGCTCTAACATGTGCTTGACAGTCACAGAGTGGCCCAGAGCTAACGGATCCAGGGCTGATAGGCATGTCAGAAGACTGTTGTTGACCGGCATTCTTTTCTGCAGCTGTTGACCACAGTCTTGGTATGCGACTTTCACCTTCTGGAGGAAGGTGACCACCGTGTTGTCAGATTTCTTCGCCTCCTGTACTACCTTGGTGTTCTGAATGCCGAGGACATGTCTTTCGCCATCATCTGGTTGGCATCTGTCAGATCCAAATGCTGCAGCTTCCGGTCTGATGTACCAGAGAGAACTTCTGCACGGATGAAGCACGAGAAGAAGTCTCGCAGCAACTGAACCTGTTCATCGTGCAGTTTGTGAACCATTGGCTCCTTCATCTCGAACCTCAGAACATACTTCTTCAGCAACGGGAACACGTTGCCATAGAGACGCAAGTTCATCTTCATCAGCTTCCTTTCGAAGAACATAAGACTTGTAATTCGGTCTTTCCTGGCCTGCCCATCTGTTGTCAATTTTTTAGAGAACAGAACTCTATGAATCTCTGCCAGCTGTGTTTTACTCGCCTCACTGACATTTTGTTTCTCATAAATGCACTTCAGAACTTTGCGTACATCTGAGGTTCGATCTCCATTTGGCAGGAATCCGTAATAAAAAACGGTATAGCCGTCCAGCATTCTCAGGGTATCGACACTGACATCGTATGCAGAGAGCTATGACTAACAAACCGAGGTGGCATGGTGAACTTCAAATTCAAGAGCAGACACATCTCTTGCATGTAGTCTCGTAGATCCGTAGACCACTTCATATCACTGTACAAGTCATAGAACAGTCTCTCAATGAAGTTTTGCCGCATAGTGCGCATGGTGGCTCGTATCACCATTAATGTCCAGTAACTGTGGTGCTACAGAATTCTGTATTCGAACCTCCAGCCCCGACTTCGAACCACGCATAACATTGCATGAATCCATCAAGATTGAAACAACATTACGCCATTTAAGGTTTCGTTTCACAAACACATCAACTAGCTCATTGTAGAGTGATTCACTGTCAACTTTTATAATGCTAATTGAACTAAGGTGATTCACTACAACTTGCTTCAAAACTGGGCAGTAGTAACTGACTAATATGGCCATAACCTTCTTCAAGCTTTCACTGGTTGACTCGTCTATGTTTAATGAGAAGTGTGTGTCATTCAGTGTGTGTTCCAACTGATTTTCAAATGTTTTGGCCAAACCAAACCGCATTTTGTAGGACGCTGATGTCCTATCCATATGTAGCCCAGCTAGAGCATTTTCATCTCGGGCAAGCGACTTTGCAAGCTGAATTAGGTCTGGAACTATTGTGAATGAAAGAGCCTTTTCTGCAACAAATCCCAGAACAGTTGCCTGTGCAGTAACGATTCTGTCGGGCAATGGAACAAGGGGCTGGACGTCTTCCTTCTTAGTGGCACCCTTGAACATGGGATGAATTCCGTATGGTGACTGCATAGGAGCGAGTAGGCTCGAGGACTGTGATTTATCGGCTGCGGATTGCCCTGAAATGGCAAAACAGTTGTTACTAGAAAACAGTCTAGATCATTATCATACTACATTGGGAGCAAGAACAATTCACACATTCTTGGATATTATTCTATATACCTGGAAAAACATGTATGTACAGTCCAACTTCTCTAGAACAAACACCATCCAGAACTATAAACTGTGTTTGTTGCAGAGAGGTTGTCAGTTTCAAGTGTTCATAAAATACTCATTTGGGACATAAATATGTAGTGTCTTTATAAAGAGGTGTCTGCTCTATGGAGGTGTCGTTAAGATAGGTTGATTGTACTAATGAATTGGTCTATTCTAAATACCTGGAAGAACATAATTGGTTCTTCTTTTCAGCTGGTCCTGATGTTTCTTAGTATTTACATGACTCTGGAAGGTCTTCCACCCACGACTTTTGTACACCAGTTCACAATCGCACCAAAGACAATATGCCTTCCCGGGAGTAGTCAGCTTTCGGATAAAGGTTGACAGGAACACGTCATCGACTTTCCTTTCAAGCCACTCCCATTTCCATTGGTTTGAAAGACCGACATCAAGTTGCTTAGCATCGCAACTGTTCCTGTCCAGGATGTCGGATCGACCCATGATGTCACGACAACACCTGTAACATACAACATTTTGACATTGCAAATATCTCCACATACAAAACAATAGTGGCTGCACAAAGCTCACAGACCCTGCTCGAAAAACGGGCCAAGTTCTAACCCCCAAGGCAAAATAGTCATGGCCCTTCTAAGCCATTTATTATTTCCAACCATGCACAAAAACACTCAAGTAAACAAGACTCAAATAAAGTTTCAAACCCCACTCAAACAATTGCAGTATGTAGCTCTACCATGAAAGAAAATAAAATGCTGCACACAAAAAAATGGCAGAGTACAGATCCAAGAAAAAATTGGGCATGACTAATCCTAGGATGGAGCCGTTGCATGTTTTTCACCACCATTTACCCAGACCTGTATAAAGTGGGGGATAAGGCAGAAAGAAAGAGGTGGGTGGGTGTACTCCATGCTCATATATATATATAAAGAAATAATAAACTACATTCATTGTCATGGAGCACACGTCTCTTTCTACTAATAGAAACTACATACATTACCGAATTTATAATAAACAATAAATACCTGTAGATCTACTGTAGGCTGTACTGTAATGTCTGTATCTACTTCGGGCCAAGCGCAAAATAAAGAATCCTCGAGATAATATGTATCACACTATTGCTGACAAACGTGTTTCAGAACCACAGGCTTATGTAAAGTGAAATTCATAGAAGTGATGGAATTCCACTCGCAGATCCAATCAAATTAACGGGCACACTTTCCATTGTTATTAACCTGAAGCTGCCGATTTGCAATGCCAATGTGGCCGGAAACAATCAAGACTATGACTAATTTCGGCGCGAGTATTCGCTGAACTTTGGTGAATGAGCTGTCAAATTGTGCCTACCCCCCCCCCCATATTTTCTCAACGAATTTACACTGATCTCAAGAACGTGTTTTTCGAGAGAGAAAAAAGCGGAAATCCGCCAAAAAACGGAGAATTCCATTCCTGTAAACAAGAGATTCTGCAGGAAGCACTTTTGTTCATATTTCCAATCCTCTGTTAAGCCAGGTTTGGATTGGAGCCCAGGTTTGGATTGGAGCCTCTGTGGTATAATGGATACGGTGTGCGCCCTGTAGCCGAGATGTTGTGAGTTGGAGCTCCATTGGTAGTGCCATTAGGCAAGATACTTAAATCCACATTGCTCTTTCTCTCCTGCCCAGGAAAGGTAAACTTCCCGCCGGCGATATAACCCAAAATGCAGGCATAAAACCCGAAATATAACATAACATATATAACTCTTTCTCTCCCCCACGTATAATGATAGTGATTAATCTAATGTTGTAAAAACTGGCTAGTGAATTGAATTGAAAACTAAAATGTGATTTGTTACATTTAATGTCAGGTAGGTATCAACATTGTGTCATCCAACCAATTGTGTCATCCAATTAATAATGTGCGGAGATATTACTGTGATGGCTGATATGTTGTAGCTCATATACACGACGGAATGCTGGGATTGTATTATGGCTCCATCAGGAGATTTTTTATAAAAACTAGAGAAATAGATTCCGATTGAGAACTCTCATTTCTATGGAGAATTGGAGATATTACTGTGATAGGTGATATGTTTGTAGTTTATGTGTAACGGAATGTTGCCATAGCATTTGAGGTCCCTTTGGTCATTGCTATTAAAAGTAGAGAATCGGTGTCCAATTGAGAACTATTTTCAGTGGAGATATTAAAATGAAAGTTGGTTTTTCTATGACTTGTAATGAAATGTTGGGATTGCATTTGGAGTTATTTGGGTCACTGTTTCTGGAATAGAACATGTTATTCCATTGGAGAACCGAACAAATCATATAGTGGCATTTGGGCGACTGGTTTCTCTAAGTAGATTACATTGTCATCTAAGTTGCTTATGTTGACAACTGGAAAGGCATCTTCGTTCTTCTCAGGGTGACAAGTCCTGTATCATTTTTCGAAGGGGTCCCTTGTAGGGCCACATCCTCCACGATTTTGTCAGCTCACAGCAGCAATAATGGTACCGGTTTCTTTGCTGGGGTCCTCACGCCCTCCCTCACTAAATCTGCGTCCCACCATCTTCCTTGAAGGACCCGGCTAAATGAAAACCAGCTATCCGTCTTCCCCAGCACTGGGTGATGCTGTCGCGCCAGGTAGGGAAGTTTGTAGTAAGTGTATTCTCTATATGTATAGTGTCACCCGACTTCTACCCGATGGCGCGGCTTCCGTCAGCGAGGTCCTTGACCCATATTCCTGCTGTGAACTGTGCCTAGGTCGCAACGTGCACGTTGTGGAGGAGAGACCTAGGGATTGGAGAACCTGGTTTTATATGCTAAATTATTATACCCCAACCAATGAAGGTCAGGATCAGCTATTCATAATGTATTCTATAATGTTTGATTACTGGGTGTTGGAACCCCCTCTATAGCATGACCAACCAACCACATTCCACCTCCCTCTCTATGTTAACCATACACTACTGCAGATCATCCCATGAACTGACCATGAAAAACCCATGAGTACAACCCATTAATAAATCCATTAAAATCCCATTAAACGGAACCATATTACGGCCCATTAATTTTGCAAAAAGCTGTGAATTTGCCATGAAATCCACATGTATGCCATGAATCAATGCCATGAAAATGACTGATATTGATGGCCATTAATACCCCCATATCAAATTCATGCCCATGAGTTATTGACCACAACTGCCATTAATTAATGCCATTAAAGTTGGAATGTCTTGATTGTTCATGGCCATTAAAGAACATGCTGAAGTCATGGCCATGAAAATGCCCATTAAACGGGACCATATTAAGGCCCATTAATTAATCCATTGATTAATTTAATGGGTTCATGGGTTATTCATGGCCATGATAAGTTCAATAATCAAGACCATGAATGAGGACCTGGTGGCATATTTAATGGCCATGAAAATACCATAAAAGACCAAATTAAGGGCAATGAATTAATCATTGGGCTGGGTTTAATCGACTTTTATGGCCATGACATAACAAAGAATTTAGTTTGTGAATGATGAAATGGATACTCCTATTACACATTTAATGAAAAAACCATGAGATATTGCCAACATTAATTAAGGGGCTTATAATAATTAATTAATATAAGCCATGCATGGTCCCTCTCTCTCACTCTCATGTAGATTAATGATATAATGTGATAACTTATTAACATCTCGGAATAAAACAAAAATGATTACCAGTATTTGTATATGATGTGCACAGGAAATAAAGTGGTATATTGTTTACAACAGTCTTGTTTTAATCTATGGCTTGCCAACAATAGTACTAGCATTGTATACAAACACAGACTGATAAAGTAAATATGATATGGGAAAGACGGCTTTTTTTCAAGTTATGTATGTAAGTGTATATGCTTTAAATAAATAGTAAAATGTACTCGTAACTCACTAACTGTAGTTTTAACGTACAGTACAACGCAACATATGGTTGTTGCACAGAGGATATTGCTATGAAGAGGTAAAATTAATAGTGAAGTGTGTCCGCCCGCCTCCGTGGTCGAGTGGTTACGGTCGCTGACTTGTATACCATTGTAACCTATCATCACTGATGGTCACGGGTTCGAGCCCCGCTCAGGCCGTGTCTCATTTATATGAAAAAGTTGGCAGTTTCTTACGGAGGTTGGTGCACCCAAGTACTGGTTAACCGCTGGAGCCTGCCCAGGAAAGGTGTTAAGTAAACTGCCCGCCGGCGATATAGCCCAAAATGGTGCTGATGCAGGCGTAAAACCCGAAATATAACATAACATAATAATAGTGAAGTGTTACTTCTGGAACAAAATGATAATTTGCTAAAGAGAGGTTGTTGCTGAAGGCCAGAAGGGAGGCAGAGGGCCGTTCTGGAGAGGTTGCCCTGTATATTTATTTTTCATAATAATAAATCAAAGTCTTATAAATATAATTAACTGACACTTATAAACAATGTGTTCATAAATTGATAAGCAAATAAATCGACTGTAATTAAGTTGCTTAAACTGTTAAATATTGAGACGAAGTCGCGAAAACATATGACAGTTATTTTAAATCACCAGAAAAGAAATATTAGGCCTACCTGATATACTATCACGCTTTAGTAGAATATTTCAATTTAAGATATCAATGGGTATTGCTTAATTATTCAGATAACGATGTTTTTCACAACAAACAAGTCGAATATTATTTCTGTAGTCAAAGCAACGTTTTGGAGGGAATTTAAAATGGCGGTTTGTGGCGGTTACAATCTGCAGTAAATGGCTTGTAAATGTGTTAAAAAACTTAAAACAATTAAACATATCAATGTAAACAATTGTAATAAATCAAAATAATATAATAGATATAACTGAATACTTATATTATATGATAATTTCGTTTATATGAAATATTATTATTCCCTGCGTTAATAAAAGACAATCCATGGTAAGACAACACGAGTTACCTACCTTGAGCTGCTATCAAAGGCGGCAAAGCTATCTCTTGCAGATGTCGGACCGATATTGAAATCACCAAGTAAAAAAAATACCGGTCTTTGCCAGCAACTACCACACCATGGGCATGAAAAATGACGCTGTGGTATATATAAGTCAACGGAAATAAAATATCATGCAAAGTTTAGGCATTGACTAATATCGGCCCGACGTCGGATCGACATCGGCAAAGTTGGCCGATATTCCGACCCTTAGCCGATATCGGGCCGATATAGGCTTACTGGCTGGGATTTGTTCAATGGCTGTGTGGTCAGTTTTCTTCATAAAGTCAGCTGAAGTATGGCGAAAACTGTCCTCTATGTGCATGGATTGACCCATGGATTTATATGAATGCTCCCAATAAATCACAGAACATTTCCCGCTGGCGTGCCTTGCGCCAGTGAACCTGAACGATCCCGTGCAGGAATTCTACTCCATCAGGCGTCACCAAAACGGCAAAAGTCCTGGACGTGAAAATCGGGAGAATGTGAACTTTTTGAGGTGGTGATATTGCATTTCATGATTTGTGTTTTGAACACGTTGAATGCCTAAAGCGAAAAGGCGATGTGGCTGTAACATATGCATAACCAGCAATGGGCTGACTGACACCCGTACGATCCGCGTAAATTTATCGCACTGCTCATGCATGTACATTATATATTAAGACCAGTTTGAGAGTTCATATTTTTTATTCATTAACTCGACAGCTGTTGTAAATTGTTTTCATGGCTATGAATTTCAATTTCATGGTGATGATATTTCCTGAGTTCTGTCTTGCATGCCATTCTTTTGATTTATGGCCATTATTAACTATGTTAATTGCCATGAAATTAATGCAGTTGAATTCATGGCCATGATTATACTTTATTAATGGCCATGACTTAACCATGAAAATATATTGATACAAATATTCATGGCCATGGTCATTGTTGAGAATCGTGATCGGTAAAATTCATGGGTATATACATGGCTGGTTCATGGCCATTACATGAAATATTAATGGGTTTTGTGTCTTTCAAACAAAAATTCATGGCTAAATTAATGGGATTTTACCATTTCACAGGTTTTTCATGGGATATCATGGTATATGGTGTGGTAGTGATACAGTATGAGACCTTCCTCCCCTATTCTGCGTCCCCCAAATTACCCCCCTACATCTTCATTTAACTACAAATTCCCACATGATGCTCTCAAGATTATGAGAATATTCGACCGTACTGTAACATTTAACATGTGCTACACCCAAAACCAATATAATTTGCAACCATTTCATAGCGCTATGTATAATTTGCAACCATTACATAAGCGCTATGTATAATGTTGCTAACATTACATAAGTGCTATGTATAATTTGCAACCATTACATAAGCGCTATGTATAATGTTGCTAACATTACATAAGTGCTATGTATAATTTGCAACCATTACATAAGCGCTATGTATAATGTTGCTAACATTACATAAGTGCTATGTATAATTTGCAACCATTACATAAGCGCTATGTATAATGTTGCTAACATTACATAAGTGCTATGTATAATTTGCAACCATTACATAAGCGCTATGTATAATGTTGCTAACATTACATAAGTGCTATGTATAATTTGCAACCATTACATAAGCGCTATGTATAATGTTGCTAACATTACATAAGTGCTATGTATAATTTGCAACCATTACATAAGCGCTATGTATAATGTTGCTAACATTACATAAGTGCTATGTATAATTTGCAACCATTACATAAGCGCTATGTATAATGTTGCTAACATTACATAAGTGCTATGTATAATTTGCAACCATTACATAAGCGCTATGTATAATGTTGCTAACATTACATAAGTGCTATGTATAATTTGCAACCATTACATAAGCGCTATGTATAATGTTGCTAACATTACATAAGTGCTATGTATAATGTTGCTAACATTACATAAGTGCTATGTATAATGTTGCTAACATTACATAAGTGCTATGCATAATGTTGCTAACATTACATAAGCGCTATGTATAATGTTGCTAACATTACATAAGCGCTATGTATAATGTTGCTAACATTACATAAGCGCTATGTATAATGTTGCTAACATTACGTAAGTGCTATGTATAATGTTGCTAACATTACATAAGCGCTATGTATAATGTTGCTAACACTGTTGCTTTCAGCTAGTGTACAATTGGTTGTTTAAGGAAAAGGAGAGAGGAATACCCTCCTTGCTAGCGTTGTCGGCTATGTATATATGGTTTATCATTTTCTTCACGAGACCACATAAGGTTAGTAAGTCATATTATTGGTTTTATATATTTTGTTTTTCAATCACATTTACATTGATATTTATTATTATTATTATATATAGAGGATTACGGTACAAGTTTTGTATTGCATATGTTATTGAAAACTGCTAAAGTTGAATAATAGTGTCTGCACTTAAGTTGAATAACATTGTCTGCACTCAACTTGAATAAGATGGTCTGCACTCAACTTGAATAAACAGTGTATACACTCAAGTTGAATAATAGTGTCTGCACTTAAGTTGAATAACATTGTCTGCACTCAACTTGAATAAGATGGTCTGCACTCAACTTGAATAAACAGTGTATACACTCAAGTTGAATAATAGTGTCTGCACTTAAGTTGAATAACATTGTCTGCACTCAACTTGAATAAGATGGTCTGCACTCAACTTGAATAAACAGTGTATACACTCAAGTTGAATAATAGTGTCTGCACTTAAGTTGAATAACATTGTCTGCACTCAACTTGAATAAGATGGTCTGCACTCAACTTGAATAAACAGTGTATACACTCAAGTTGAATAATAGTGTCTGCACTTAAGTTGAATAACATTGTCTGCACTCAACTTGAATAAGATGGTCTGCACTCAACTTGAATAAACAGTGTATACACTCAAGTTGAATAATAGTGTCTGCACTTAAGTTGAATAACATTGTCAAGTTGAATAAGATGGTCTGCACTCAACTTGAATAAACAGTGTATACACTCTAGTTGAATAATAGAGTCTGCACTCAAGTTGAATATCACTGTCTGCACTCAAGTTGAATAAGATGGTCTGCACTCAAGTTGAATATCACTGTCTGCACTCAGGTTGAATAACAGAATCTGCACTCAAGTTGAATAACATTATCTGCACTCAAGTTGAATACCACTGTCTGCACTTAAGATGAATAAGATGGTCTGCACTCAGGTTGAATAACAGAGTATGCACTCAAGTCGAATAACATTATCTGTACTCAAGTTGAATAACATTGTCTGCACTCAAGTTGAATACCAATGTCTGCACTTAAGATGAATAAGATGGTCTGCACTCAAGTCGAATAACATTATCTGTACTCAAGTTGAATAACATTGTCTACACTCAAGTTGAATACCAATGTCTGCACTTAAGATGAATAAGATGGTCTGCACTCAAGTCGAATAACATTATCTGTACTCAAATTGAATAACATTGTCTACACTCAAGTTGAATAACAGTGTCTGCACTCAGGTTGAATAACAGAGTATGCACTCAAGTCGAATAACATTATCTGTACTCAAGTTGAATAACATTGTGTGCACTCAAGTTGAATAACATTGTCTGCACTCAAGTTGAATACCATTGTGTGCACTCAAATTGAATACTATTGTCTGCACTCAAGTTGAGTAACATTGTCTGCACTCAAGGAGAATAACATTGTCTGCACGTAACATTGTCTGCACTCAAGCTGAATTACACAGTGATAAAGTGGTTAAGATGTCTGCCACACAAACGACGAGTCACGGATTTTGAAATGTACTTATTTGATCAATCTGCATGTCTCAGCCTACCTCTATGCACCACAGTGTTGAACTGTACGTATTTGATCAATCTGCATGTCTCAGCCTACCTGTATGCACCACAGTGTTGAACTGTATTTTGTTGTTGAAACTAAGCAAACACATTGTTCATCTCATTACTTTAAATATATTTATTTTCGATCATGTACATAGTTATTTACAAATATTTTATGAAGGAATTGGACAGAAAGCTATACAGCTTACCGATGCCATCTCCTACCTAAATAATTTACACATGGCATGACTACTTACAAGTTCAATAATCTTTTTGTTATACAGTCAAACCTGTGTTAGTGATCACCTGTATTAAGCAGCCAGTTTTCAGGTTCCCAATATGTTATTTTAGTAAACATTTGACATCTATTAAGCAGCCACCTGTGCTAAACAGTCACTTTCTGTGATTGGCTTGGATGGCTGCTTAAGAGAGGTTTGACTGTATATATACATGTAGCTTATAATATGCATACTTGTAAATTAACATTAGAAGTGTGTACAATATATAAGAGTACAGAGCTTGAAAGGTTGTGAAAAAATAATCAAAAGAAAATCAACAAATGGAAGATGAGAAAAAAGAGAAAGAGAAAAGAATTATAATGTATGGAAGAAAACACACTGCGGTGGTTGTTAGGCAATGACAGACGAGAATCTCGTCACAATACAAAGCTTCATCTGATTGGTCATTTTATAGCGAGGAGATCCACTGCATGTCACCAATTATCATAATGTTTCTCTTACAGGAAGAGAGATTTTTGTTCCCCATCTATCCGCTCATTGGTCTGTGTGGAGCAGTTACAATAGATTATATACAAGTAGGTGGAGCATTGGTCTGTGTGGAGCAGTTACAATATATTATATATAAGTAGGTGAAGCATTGATCTGTGTGGAGCAGTTACAATATATTATATATAAGTAGGGGGAGCATTGGTCTGTGTGGAGCAGTTACAATAGATTATATATAAGTAGGGGGAGCATTGGTCTGTGTGGAGCAGTTACAATAGATTATATACAAGTAGGTGGAGCAGTTACAATATATTATATATAAGTAGGGGGAGCATTGGTCTGTGTGGAGCAGTTACAATAGATTATATACAAGTAGGGGGAGCATTGATCTGTGTGGAGCAGTTACAATATATTATATATAAGTAGGGGGAGCATTGGTCTGTGTGGAGCAGTTACAATATATTATATACAAGTAGGTGGAGCATTGATCTGTGTGGAGCAGTTACAATATATTATATACAAGTAGGTGGAGCATTGATCTGTGTGGAGCAGTTACAATAGATTATATACAAGTAGGTGGAGCATTGATCTGTGTGGAGAAGTTACAATAGATTATATACAAGTAGGTGGAGCATTGGTCTGTGTGGAGCAGTTACAATAGGTTATATACAAGTAGGTGGAGCATTGATCTGTGTGGAGCAGTTACAATAGATTATATACAAGTAGGTGGAGCATTGATCTGTGTGGAGCAGTTACAATAGATTATATACAAGTAGGTGGAGCATTGGTCTGTGTGGAGCAGTTACAATAGGTTATATACAAGTAGGTGAAGCATTGATCTGTGTGGAGCAGTTACAATAGATTATATACAAGTAGGTGGAGCATTGGCCTGTGTGGAGCAGTTACAATAGGTTATATACAAGTAGGTGAAGCATTGATCTGTGTGGAGCAGTTACAATAGATTATATACAAGTAGGTGGAGCATTGGCCTGTGTGGAGCAGTTACAATAGATTATATACAAGTAGGTGGAGCATTGATCTGTGTGGAGCAGTTACAATATATTATATACAAGTAGGTGGAGCATTGATCTGTGTGGAGCAGTTACAATAGATTATATACAAGTAGGTGGAGCATTGATCTGTGTGGAGCAGTTACAATAGATTATATACAAGTAAGTGGAGCATTGGTCTGTGTGGAGCAGTTACAATAGATTATATACAAGTTGGTAGAGCATTGGCCTGTGTGGAGCAGCTACAATAGATTATATACAAGTAGGTGGAGCATTGGTCTGTGTGGAGCAGTTACAATAGATTATATACAAGTAGGTGGAGCATTGGTCTGTGTGGAGCAGTTACAATAGATTATATACAAGTAGGTGGAGCATTGGCCTGTGTGGAGCAGTTGCAATATATTATATACAAGTAGGTGGAGCATTGGTCTGTGTGGTGCAGTTACAATATATTATATACAAGTAGGTGGAGCATTGGTCTGTGTGGAGCAGTTACAATAGGTTATATACAAGTAGGTGTAGCATTGGCCTGTGTGGAGCAGTTACAATAGGTTATATACAAGTAGGTGGAGCATTGATCTGTGTGGAGCAGTTACAATAGATTATATACAAGTAGGTGGAGCATTGATCTGTGTGGAGCAGTTACAATAGGTTATATACAAGTTAGTAGAGCATTGGCCTGTGAGGGGGAAATAACTTACAACTATGAGGGGGAAATAGCTTACAGCCATGAGGGGGAAATAACTTACAACCATTAGGGGGAAATAACTTACAGCCATGAGCGGGAAATAACTTACAGATATGAGGGGGAAATAACTTACAGCCATGAGGGGAATAACTTACAGCCATGAGGGGGAATAACTTACAGCCATGAGGGGGAAATAACTTACAGCCATGAGGGGGAAATAACTTACAGCCATGAGGGGGAAATAACTTACAGCCATGAGGGGAAATAACTTACAGTATGAGGGGGAAATAACTTACAGCCATGAGGGGGAAATAACTTACAGTTGTGAGGTGGAAATAACTTACAGCCATGAGGGGGAAATAACTTACAGCCATGAGGGGGAAATAACTTACAGCCATGAGGGGAAAATAACTTAGTCATGAGGGGAAATAACTTACAGCCATGAGGGGAATAACTTACAGCTATGAGGGGGAAATAACTTACAGCCATGATGGGGAAATAACTTACAGCCATGAGGGGAAATAACTTACAGTTATGAGGGGAAATAACTTACAGCCATGAGGGGGAAATAACTTACAGCCATGAGGGGGAAATAACTTACAGCCATGAGGGGGAATAACTTACAGCTATGAGGGGGAAATAACTTACAGCCATGAGGGGGAATAACTTACAGCCATGAGGGGGAAATAACTTACAGCCATGAGGGGGAAATAACTTATAACTTACAGCCATGAGGGGAAATAACTTACAGCCATGAGGGGGAAATAACTTACAGCCATGATGGGGAAATACCTTACAGCCATGAGGGGAAATAACTTAGTCATGAGGGGGAAATAACTTACAGCCATGAGAGGGAAATAACTTACAGCCATGAGGGGGAAATAACTTACAGCCATGATGGGGAAATATCTTACAGCCATGAGAGGGAAATAACTTAGTCATGAGGGGGAAATAACTTACAGCCATGAGGGGAATAACTTACAGCTATGAGGGGGAAATAACTTACAGCCATGATGGGGAAATAACTTACAGCCATGAGGGGGAAATAACTTAGTCATGAGGGGGAAATAACTTACAGCCATGAGGGGAATAACTTACAGCTATGAGGGGGAAATAACTTACAGCCATGATGGGGAAATATCTTACAGCCATGAGGGGGAAATAACTTACAGTTGTGAGTTGGAAATAACTTACAGCCATGAGGGGGAAATAACGTACAGCCATGAGGGGAAATAACTTACAGCCATGAGGGGGAAATAACTTAGTCATGAGGGGGAAATAACTTACAGCCATGAGGGGAATAACTTACAGCTATGAGGGGGAAATAACTTACAGCCATGATGGGGAAATATCTTACAGCCATGAGGGGGAAATAACTTACAGTTGTGAGTTGGAAATAACTTACAGCCATGAGGGGGAAATAACTTACAGCTATGAGGGGGAAATAACTTACAGCCATGAGAGGGGAATAACTTACAGCTATGAGGGGGAAATAACTTACAGCCATGATGGGGAAATATCTTACAGCCATGAGGGGGAAATAACTTACAGCCATGAGGGGGAAATAACTTAGTCATGAGGGGGAAATAACATACAGCCATGAGGGGAATAACTTACAGCTATGAGGGGGAAATAACTTACAGCCATGATGGGGAAATATCTTACAGCCATGAGGGGGAAATAACTTACAGTTGTGAGTTGGAAATAACTTACAGCCATGAGGGGGAAATAACTTACAGCCATGAGGGGGAAATAACTTAGTCGTGAGGGGGAAATAACTTACAGCCATGAGGGGAATAACTTACAGCCATGAGGGGGAAATAACTTACAGCCATGATGGGGAAATATTACAGCCATGAGAGGGAAATAACTTAGTTGGGGTACTTAGCCATGAGGGGAAATAACTTACAGCTATGAGGGGGAAATAACTTACAGCCATGAGGGGGTTTGTGGGGGTTTGGGGGAAATAACTTACAGCCATGAGGGGGAAATAACTTAGTCATGAGGGGGAAATAACTTACAGCCATGAGGGGAATAACTTACAGCTATGAGGGGGAAATAACTTACAGCCATGATGGGGAAATATCTTACAGCCATGAGGGGGAAATAACTTACAGTTGTGAGTTGGAAATAACTTACAGCCATGAGGGGGAAATAACTTACCGCCATGAGGGGGAAATACTTAGTCGTGAGGGGGAAATAACTTACAGCCATGAGAGGGAAATAACTTACAGCCATGATGGGGAAATAACTTACAGCCATGAGAGGGAAATAACTTAGTCATGAGGGGGAAATAACTTACAGCCATGAGAGGGAAATAACTTACAGCCATGAGGGGGAAATAACTTACAGCCATGATGGGGAAATATCTTACAGCCATGAGAGGGAAATAACTTAGTCATGAGGGGGAAATAACTTACAGCCATGAGGGGAATAACTTACAGCTATGAGGGGGAAATAACTTACAGCCATGATGGGGAAATATCTTACAGCCATGAGGGGGAAATAACTTACAGTTGTGAGTTGGAAATAACTTACAGCCATGAGGGGGAAATAACGTACAGCCATGAGGGGGAATAACTTACAGCATGAGGGGACGTACAGCCATGAGGGGAAATAACTTACAGCCATGAGGGGAAAATAACTTAGTCATGAGGGGGAAATAACTTACAGCCATGAGGGGAACTTACAGCTATGAGGGGGAAATAACTTACAGCCATGATGGGGAAATATCTTACAGCCATGAGAGGGAAATAACTTACAGTTGTGAGTTGGAAATAACTTACAGCCATGAGGGGGAAATAACTTACAGCTATGAGGGGGAAATAACTTACAGCCATGAGAGGGGAATAACTTACAGCTATGAGGGGGAAATAACTTACAGCCATGATGGGGAAATATCTTACAGCCATGAGGGGGAAATAACTTACAGCCATGAGGGGGAAATAACTTAGTCATGAGGGGGAAATAACTTACAGCCATGAGGGGAATAACTTACAGCTATGAGGGGGAAATAACTTACAGCCATGATGGGGAAATATCTTACAGCCATGAGGGGGAAATAACTTACAGTTGTGAGTTGGAAATAACTTACAGCCATGAGGGGGAAATAACTTACCACCATGAGGGGGAAATACTTAGTCGTGAGGGGGAAATAATACAGCCATGAGAGGGAAATAACTTACAGCCATGAGGGGGAAATAACTTACAGCCATGATGGGGAAATACCTTACAGCCATGAGAGGGAAATAACTTAGTCATGAGGGGGAAATAACTTACAGCCATGAGAGGGAAATAACTTACAGCCATGAGGGGGAAATAACTTACAGCCATGATGGGGAAATATCTTACAGCCATGAGAGGGGAATAACTTAGTCATGAGGGGGAAATAACTTACAGCCATGAGGGGAATAATTAGCTATGAGGGGGAAATAAGCCCATGATGGGGAATAGGGGGAAATAACTTACAGCCATTAGGGGGAAATAACTTAGTCATGAGGGGGAAATAACTTACAGTATGAGGGGAATAACTTACAGCTATGAGGGGAATAACTTACAGCTATGAGGGGGAAATAACTTACAGCCATGAGGGGAAATAACTTACAGCATGAGGGGGAATAACTTATAGCCATGAGGGGGACATAAATTACAGCCATGATCATGATGAGGGGAAATAACTTAGTCGTGAGGGGGAATAACTTACAGTTGTGAGGTGGAAATAACTTACAGCCATGAGTGGACATAACTTACAGCCATGAGGGCGAATAACTTACAGCCATGAGGGGAAATAACTTACAGCTATGAGGGGAAATAATACAGCCATGAGGGGAAATAACTTACAGCCATGAGGGGGAAATAACTTACAGCTATGAGTGGGAAATAACTTACAGTTGTGATGTGGAAATAACTTACAGCCATGAGGGGAAATAACTTACAGCCATGAGGGAAATAACTTACAGCCATGAGGGGGAAATAACTTACAGCCATGAGGGGAAATAACTTACAGCCATGAGGGGGAAATAACTTAGCCATGAGGGGGAAATAACTTACAGCCATGAGGGGGAAATACTTACAGCCATGGGGGGTTTCCAGGGGGTTTGTTGGGGGGTTTTGGGGGAATAACTTACAGCTATGAGGGGGAAATAACTTACAGCCATGATGGGGAAATATCTTACAGCCATGAGGGGAAATAACTTACAGTTGTGAGTTGGAAATAACTTACAGCCATGAGGGGGTGATGAGGGGGAAATAACTTACAGCCATGAGGGGGAAATAACTTACAGCCATGAGGGGGAAATAACTTACACATGAGGGGGAATAATTGTTGTGGTTGGTTTACAGCCATGAGGGGGAAATAACTTACAGCCATGAGGGGAATAACTTACAGCCATGAGGGGGAAATAACTTAGTCATGAGGGGGAAATAACTTACAGGGAAAACTTACAGCCATGAGGGGAATAACTTACAGCTATGAGGGGGAAATAACTTACAGCCATGATGGGGAAATATCTTACAGCCATGAGGGGGAAATAACTTACAGTTGTGAGTTGGAAATAACTTACAGCCATGAGGGGGAAATAACTTACCGCCATGAGGGGGAAATAACTTAGTCGTGAGGGGGAAATAACTTACAGCCATGAGAGGGAAATAACTTACAGCCATGAGGGGGAATAACTTACAGCCATGATGGGGAAATACTTACAGCATGAGAGGGAAATAACTTAGTCATGAGGGGGAAATAACTTACAGCCATGAGAGGGAAATAACTTACAGCCATGAGGGGAAATAACTTACAGCCATGATGGGGAAATATCTTACAGCCATGAGAGGGAAATAACTTAGTCATGAGGGGGAAATAACTTACAGCCATGAGGGGAATAACTTACAGCTATGAGGGGGAAATAATACAGCCATGATGGGGAAATAACTTACAGCCATGAGGGGGAAATAACTTAGTCATGAGGGGGAATAACTTACAGCCATGAGGGGAATAACTTACAGCATGAGGGGGAAATAACTTACAGCCATGAGGGAATAACTTACGCATGAGGGGAAATAACTTACAGCCATGATGGGGAAATAACTTACAGCCATGAGGGGGAAATAACTTAGTCATGAGGGGGAAATAACTTACAGCCATGAGGGGAATAACTTACAGCTATGAGGGGGAAATAACTTACAGCCATGATGGGGAAATATCTTACAGCCATGAGGGGGAAATAACTTACAGTTGTGAGTTGGAAATAACTTACAGCCATGAGGGGGAAATAACGTACAGCCATGAGGGGGAAATAACTTACAGCCATGAGGGGAAAATAACTTAGTCATGAGGGGGAAATAACTTACAGCCATGAGGGGAATAACTTACAGCTATGAGGGGGAAATAACTTACAGCCATGATGGGGAAATATCTTACAGCCATGAGAGGGAAATAACTTACAGTTGTGAGTTGGAAATAACTTACAGCCATGAGGGGGAAATAACTTACAGCTATGAGGGGGAAATAACTTACAGCCATGAGAGGGGAATAACTTACAGCTATGAGGGGGAAATAACTTACAGCCATGATGGGGAAATATCTTACAGCCATGAGGGGGAAATAACTTACAGCCATGAGGGGGAAATAACTTAGTCATGAGGGGGAAATAACATACAGCCATGAGGGGAATAACTTACAGCTATGAGGGGGAAATAACTTACAGCCATGATGGGGAAATATCTTACAGCCATGAGGGGGAAATAACTTACAGTTGTGAGTTGGAAATAACTTACAGCCATGAGGGGGAAATAACTTACCACCATGAGGGGGAAATACTTAGTCGTGAGGGGGAAATAACTTACAGCCATGAGAGGGAAATAACTTACAGCCATGATGGGGAAATAACTTACAGCCATGAGAGGGAAATAACTTAGTCATGAGGGGGAAATAACTTACAGCCATGAGAGGGAAATAACTTACAGCCATGAGGGGGAAATAACTTACAGCCATGATGGGGAAATATCTTACAGCCATGAGAGGGAAATAACTTAGTCATGAGGGGGAAATAACTTACAGCCATGAGGGGAATAACTTACAGCTATGAGGGGGAAATAACTTACAGCCATGATGGGAAATATCTTACAGCCACGAGGGGGAAATAACTTACAGTTGTGAGTTGGAAATAACTTACAGCCATGAGGGGGAAATAACGTACGGCCATGAGGGGGAAATAACTTACAGCCATGAGGGGGAAATAACGTACAGCCATGAGGGGGAAATAACTTACAGCCATGAGGGGAAAATAACTTAGTCATGAGGGGGAAATAACTTACAGCCATGAGGGGAATAACTTACAGCTATGAGGGGAAATAACTTACAGCCATGATGGGGAAATATCTTACAGCCATGAGAGGGAAATAACTTACAGTTGTGAGTTGGAAATAACTTACAGCCATGAGGGGGAAATAATTACAGCTATGAGGGGGAAATAACTTACAGCCATGAGAGGGGAATAACTTACAGCTATGAGGGGGAAATAACTTACAGCCATGATGGGGAAATATCTTACAGCCATGAGGGGAAATAACTTACAGCCATGAGGGGGAAATAACTTAGTCATGAGGGGGAAATAACATACAGCCATGAGGAATAACTTACAGCTATGAGGGGAAATAACTTACAGCCATGATGGGGAAATATCTTACAGCCATGAGGGGGAAATAACTTACAGTTGTGAGTTGGAAATAACTTACAGCCATGAGGGGGAAATAACTTACCACCATGAGGGGGAAATACTTAGCGTGGGGGGAAATAACTACAGCCATGAGAGGGAAATAACTTACAGCCATGAGGGGGAAATAACTTACAGCCATGATGGGGAAATACTTACAGCCATGAGGGGAATAACTTAGTCATGAGGGGGAAATAACTTACAGCCATGAGAGGGAAATAACTTACAGCCATGAGGGGGAAATAACTTACAGCCATGATGGGGAAATATCTTACAGCCATGAGAGGGAAATAACTTAGTCATGAGGGGGAAATAACTTACAGCCATGAGGGGAATAACTTACAGCTATGAGGGGGAAATAACTTACAGCCATGATGGGGAAATATCTTACAGCCATGAGGGGGAAATAACTTACAGTTGTGAGTTGGAAATAACTTACAGCCATGAGGGGGAAATAACGTACAGCCATGAGGGGGAAATAACTTACAGCCATGAGGGGAAAATAACTTAGTCATGAGGGGGAAATAACTTACAGCCATGAGGGGAATAACTTACAGCCATGATGGGGAAATAACTTACAGCCATGATGGGGAAATAACTTACAGCCATGAGGGGAAAATAACTTACAGCCATGAGGGGGAAATAACTTACAGCCATGATGGGGAAATAACTTACAGCATGATGGGGAAATATCTACAGCCATGAGAGGGAAATAACTTACAGTTGTGAGTTGGAAATAACTTACAGCCATGAGGGGGAAATAACTTACAGCTATGAGGGGGAAATAACTTACAGCATGAGGGGGAATACTTACAGCTATGAGGGGGAAATAACTTAGCCATGATGGGGAAATATCTTACAGCCATGAGGGGGAAATAACTTACAGCCATGAGGGGGAAATAACTTAGTCATGAGGGGAAATAACTTACAGCCATGATGGGGAAATATCTTACAGCCATGAGGGGGAAATAACTTACAGTTGTGAGTTGGAAATAACTTACAGCCATGAGGGGGAAATAACTTACCACCATGAGGGGGAAATACTTAGTCGTGAGGGGGAAATAACTTACAGCCATGAGAGGGAAATAACTTACAGCCATGAGGGGGAAATAACTTACAGCCATGATGGGGAAATACCTTACAGCCATGAGAGGGAAATAACTTAGTCATGAGGGGGAAATAACTTACAGCCATGAGAGGGAAATAACTTACAGCCATGAGGGGAAAAACTTAGTGGGGGAAATAACTTACAGCCATGAGGGGGAATAACTTACAGCCATGAGAGGGAAATAACTTACAGCTATGAGGGGGAAATAACTTACAGCCATGATGGGAAATATCTTACAGCCATGAGAGGGAAATAACTTAGTCATGAGGGGGAAATAACTTACAGCCATGAGGGGAATAACTTACAGCTATGAGGGGGAAATAACTTACAGCCATGATGGGGAAATATCTTACAGCCACGAGGGGGAAATAACTTACAGTTGTGAGTTGGAAATAACTTACAGCCATGAGGGGAAATAACGTACGGCCATGAGGGGGAAATAACTTACAGCCATGAGGGGGAAATAACTTAGTCATGAGGGGGAAATAACTTACAGCCATGAGGGGAATAACTTACAGCTATGAGGGGGAAATAACTTACAGCCATGATGGGGAAATATCTTACAGCCATGAGGGGGAAATAACTTACAGTTGTGAGTTGGAAATAACTTACAGCCATGAGGGGGAAATAACGTACAGCCATGAGGGGGAAATAACTTACAGCCATGAGAGGGAAATAACTTACAGCCATGAGGGGGAAATAACTTACAGCCATGATGGGGAAATATCTTACAGCCATGAGAGGGAAATAACTTAGTCATGAGGGGGAAATAACTTACAGCCATGAGAGGGAAATAACTTAGCCATGAGGGGGAAATAACTTACAGCCATGAGGGGGAAATAATTTGACGTTCACGACCGTAACCACTCAGCGACAGAGGCCCCTCCGAAATCACTTTAGTGTAGTCCAGCTGGTGATTGAACCTTTGACCGTATGATTATGAGTTTAGTATCTTGTAAAGTGCCATCTGATCAGGCTCTGCGCTGTTTGCTATTCGGATAATGGAGCTAAAGCACTGAATAGCAAACTACATAGATTCCTTCCAATTCATTCAGCATTTTAAGGGTTAATTAATTGTTTAGTGCAATTTGGAACTTCCTTCTGTTAAATGAAATCACTGTTCCAAATTTATTATTAAAATTCCACTGCAGTTCCACTACGCTGTATGCGACTGCCCCATTTGTTATGTCAGCAATTTTAATAAAAACATGCTAAAAGTAATGGGTGCATAATAGTCCAGCAGCCAACTAGCTTACCCTGGAAGTGGAGTATATACAATGTTTTTTGATTGATTTGGGTCACTGAGACCATAAATATTAAAAATCCGCTTGATGACACCCTGTCAACTTTGGGCATTTTTTCTAATTTGCATAAAACCAAGATGGCCGCCAGTGTTCTAAGATATCTCGGCTTCTAGAATGGATTTTAAAACAATCTAAAATGTTTTATCAGGGCTTTAAGACATTAGGAACCAAATGGAATAATTTTTATTATGATTCGACAACTCCTTCATTTGCATAAATCCAAGATGGCCGCCGTTAAACCTCTCGGGAGACCGGTTTGATGTCACCACGTTATCTTTTTTTGTTTTGCTGAGGAACTGCTGCGTAGGATTGTATAGGAAAATAACATGGCAAGTTATGATGAACTCATCTTATTCCTTGACGATGTGGCTAGCAGCAGAACAGCAAATTTGTGGGTCGATGTGGTTATTATATGGCTGCCAGACTATAATACTTTCTCTGCTATTATGCTTTGTTACAGAGATATGTAGCTACTAAGAGAGTCTAAAGAACAACATAAGAAATCTTAGTCAAAATAAGATTACATATTTATATATGTTCAAGTATATTAAAAATGTTTTAACGGTTTGGTTTATTACTGCAAGGTCCAACTCCTCCGTGGTCGAGCTGTTGCGGTCGCTGATTTGTATACCACTGTAGCATATCGTCACTGATGGGTCACGGGTTCGAGCCCTGCTCAGGTCGTGTCTCATTGTAATTTTATATGAAAAAAGTCTGCTACAAGTACTGGTTAACCACTGGAGCCTTCCCAGGAAAAGGTGATAGAGTTCAAAATGGTGATGATGCAGGCACAAAACCCAAACAAACAAACAATTACTGCAAAACTTGTGTAATTTTGTTTTTGTAGCAAATACAATTTTAGAAATTGTGACGGTCAGTTTGAATATGACTTTAGTGCATATGTGTTACCATAGTTACCATCTGTTGTACTCGTTCAGATACATGATTTTTTGCACCAATAGAAATTGTGGAATAAATTGTTCCCGTCCAAGAACGACTATCACTATTCAGAGAACACAACCTGGATCTCCGTGGTTACAGGAATTTTCTTCTCCCTGATGTCTGTGTCCAGAATTATAGCTCTCTATCAAGGTATGTTGGATCTCCATGGTTATATGCAGAAGTATATGGCTCTCCACTTAGAGCAGTGGTTAGCAATCTAGCTTCTTACCTGGAAGTATGTAATGTGCGATGGTACTGTTGCCACCAGATGAGACAGGTGCGCTATCTCTGGCTACTCTGATTTTCTCCCACATGAATGACCACATATACGCGCTTCCACATATACACGCTTCCACATATACGCACTTCCACATATACACACTTTCACATATACACACTTCCACATATACACTCACATATACACACTTCCACATATACACACTTCCACATATACACACTGCTACATATACATATACAGGCTTTCACATATACACGCTTCCACATATACACACTTTCACATATACACACTTCCACATATACACACTTCCACATATACACTCACATATACACACTTCCACATATACACACTTCCACATATACACACTGCTACATATACATGCTGCTACATATACACACTGCTACATATACATGCTGCCACATATACACACTTCCACATATACACGCTGCTACATATACACGCTGCCACATATACACACTTCCACATATACAGGCTGCCACATATACACACTGCTACATATACACGCTGACACATATACATGCTTCCACATATACATGCTTCCACATATACATGCTGCCACATATA
Source organism: Archivesica marissinica (assembly GCA_014843695.1). Classification (NCBI taxonomy): domain Eukaryota; kingdom Metazoa; phylum Mollusca; class Bivalvia; order Venerida; family Vesicomyidae; genus Archivesica; species Archivesica marissinica. The sequence continues at coordinate 46,807,214 of CM026388.1, read as the reverse complement.
CATGCTGCCACATATACACACTGCCACATATACACGCTGCCACATATACACACTTCCACATATACACACTTCCACATATACACGCTGCCACATATACACACTTCCACATATACACACTGCCACATATACACGCTGCCACATATACACGCTGCCACATATACACACTTCCACATATACACGCTGCCACATATACACACTTCCACATATACACGCTGCCACATATACACACTTCCACATATACATGCTGCCACATATACACACTTCCACATATACACACTTCCACATATACACACTTCCACATATACATGCTGCCACATATACACACTTCCACATATACACGCTGACACATATACACACTTCCACATATACACACTTCCACATATACACACTTCCACATATATACACTTCCACATATACATGCTGCCACATATACACACTGCCACATATACATGCTGCTACATATACATGCTGCCACATATACACACTGCCACATATACATGCTGCCACATATACACACTGCCACATATAAATGCTGCCACATATACACACTTCCACATATACACACTTCCACATATACACACTTCCACATATACACGCTGCCACATATACATGCTGCTACATATACACACTGACACATATACATGCTGCTACATATACATGCTGCCACATATACACACTGCCACATATACACACTTCCACATATACACACTTCCACATATACACGCTGCCACATATACATGCTGCAACATATACACACTGCCACATATACATGCTGCTACATATACATGCTGCCACATATACACACTGCCACATATACATGCTGCCACATATACACACTGCCACATATACATGCTGCCACATATACACACTTCCACATATACACGCTGCCACATATACATGCTGCTACATATACACACTTCCACATATACACGCTGCCACATATACATGCTGCCACATATACACACTGCCACATATACACACTTCCACATATACACACTTCCACATATACACGCTGCCACATATACATGCTGCTACATATACACACTGACACATATACACACTGCCACATATACACACTGCTACATATACATGCTGCCACATATACATGCTGCTACATATACACACTGCTACATATACATGCTGCCACATATACACACTTTCACATATACATGCAGCCACATATACACACTCACATATACACACTTTCACATATACACACTTCCACATATACACGCTTCCACATATACATGCAGCCACATATACACACTTTCACATATACACACGTCCACATATACACGCTTCCACATATACATGCAGCCACATATACACACTCACATATACACACTTTCACATATACACACTTCCACATATACACGCTTCCACATATACACGCTTCCACATATACACACTTTCACATATACACACTTTCACATATACACACTTCCACATATACACGCTTCCACATATACACGCTTCCACATATACATGCTGCCACATATACACGCTGCCACATATACATGCAGCCACATATACACACTCACATATACACACTTTCACATATACACGCTTCCACATATACACACTTTCACATATACACGCTTCCACATATACACACTGCCACATATACATGCTGTTACATATACATGCTGCCACATATACACACTGCCACATATACATGCTGCCACATATACACACTGCCACATATAAATGCTGCCACATATACACACTTCCACATATACACGCTGCCACATATACATGCTGCTACATATACACACTTCCACATATACACACTTCCACATATACACGCTGCCACATATACATGCTGCCACATATACACACTGCCACATATACACACTTCCACATATACACACTTCCACATATACACGCTGCCACATATACACACTGCCACATATACATGCTGCTACATATACATGCTGCCACATATACACACTGCCACATATACATGCTGCCACATATACACACTTCCACATATACACGCTGCCACATATACATGCTGCTACATATACACACTTCCACATATACACACTTCCACATATACACGCTGCCACATATACATGCTGCCACATATACACACTGCCACATATACACACTTCCACATATACACACTTCCACATATACACGCTGCCACATATACATGCTGCTACATATACACACTGACACATATACACACTGCCACATATACACACTGCTACATATACATGCTGCCACATATACACACTGCACATAACATGCTGCCACATATAACACTTTCACATATACATGCAGCCACATATACACACTCACATATACACACTTTCACATATACACACTTCCACATATACACGCTTCCACATATACATGCTTCCACATATACACACTTCCACATATACACGCTTCCACATATACATGCTTCCACATATACACACTTCCACATATACACACTTTCACATATACACACTTCCACATATACACACTTTCACATATACACACTTCCACATATACACGCTTCCACATATACACGCTTCCACATATACACGCTTCCACATATACACGCAGCCACATATACACGCTTCCACATATACATGCAGCCACATATACACACTTCACATATACACACTTTCACATATACACGCTTCCACATATACACACTTCCACATATACACGCTTCCACATATACATGCTTCCACATATACACGCTTCCACATATACACGCTTCCACATATACACGCTTCCACATATACACACTTTCACATATACACACTTTCACATATACACACTTCCACATATACACACTTCCACATATACACACTTCCACATATACACACTTCCACATATACACACTTTCACATATACACACTTTCACATATACACACTTCCACATATACACACTTTCACATATACACACTTCCACATATACACACTTCCACATATACATGCTGCCACATATACACACTTCCACATATACACACTTTCACATATACACACTTCCACATATACACGCTGCCACATATACACGCTTCCACATATACACACTGCTACATATACATGCTGCCACATATACATGCTGCCACATATACACACTTTCACATATACACACTTTCACATATACACACTTCCACATATACACACTTTCACATATACACACTTTCACATATACACACTTCCACATATACACGCTTCCACATATACACGCTTCCACATATACATGCAGCCACATATACACGCTTCCACATATACATGCAGCCACATATACACGCTTCCACATATACACACTTTCACATATACACACTTTCACATATACACACTTCCACATATACACACTTTCACATATACACACTTCCACATATACATGCTTCCACATATACATGCTTCCACATATACACACTTTCACATATACACACTTTCACATATACACACTTTCACATATACACACTTCCACATATACACACTTTCACATATACACACTTCCACATATACATGCTTCCACATATACATGCTGTCACATATACATGCTGCCACATATACACACTTCCACATATACATGCTGCCACATATACACACTTCCACATATACACACTTTCACATATACACACTTCCACATATACACGCTGCCACATATACACGCTTCCACATATACACACTTCCACATATACACACTGCTACATATACATGCTGCCACATATACATGCTGCCACATATACACACTTTCACATATACACACTTTCACATATACACGCTTCCACATATACACGCTTCCACATATACACGCTTCCACATATACACGCTTCCACATATACACGCTTCCACATATACACGCTTCCACATATACACGCTTCCACATATACACGCTTCCACATATACACACTTCCACATATACACACTTCCACATATACACACTTCCACATATACACGCTTCCACATATACACGCTTCCACATATACACGCTTCCACATATACACGCTGCCACATATACATGCTGCCACATATACACACTTCCACATATACACGCTTCCACATATACATGCTTCCACATATACACACTTCCACATATACACACTGTCACATATACACACTTGTCACATATACACTTCCACATATACACGCTGACACATATACATGCTTCCACATATACACACTTACACATATACACTGCCACATATACACACTTCCACATATACACACTTTCACATATACACACTTCCACATATACACACTTCCACATATACATGCTTCCACATATACACACTTCCACATATACACGCTGCCACATATACACGCTTCCACATATACATGCTTCCACATATACACACTTCCACATATACACGCTTCCACATATACACGCTTCCACATATACATGCTTCCACATATACATGCTTCCACATATACACACTTCCACATATACAGGCTGCCACATATACACGCTTCCACATATACATGCTGCCACATATACATGCTTCCACATATACACACTTCCACATATACAGGCTGCCACATATACATGCTGCCACATATACACACTTCCACATATACACGCTGACACATATACATGCTGCCACATATACACACTGACACATATACACTGCCACATATACACACTGCCACATATACACACTGTCACATATACACACTGCCACATATACACACTGCCACATATACACACTGACACATATACATGCTGCCACATATACACGCTGCCACATATACACACTGCCACATATACACACTGCCACATATACACACTTCCACATATACACACTTCCACATATACACGCTTCCACATATACATGCTGCCACACATACACACTCTTCCACATATACACACTTCCAATATACATGCTGACACATATACACACTGCCACATATACACACTGACACATATACATGCTGCCACATATACATGCTGCCACATATACACGCTGCCACATATACATGCTGCCACATATACACACTTCCACATATACACACTGCCACATATACATGCTGCCACATATACACACTTCCACATATACACGCTTTTCCACATATACACACTTCCACATATACACGCTGCCACATATACATGCTGCCACATATACACACTTCCACATATACACGCTTCCACATATACACACTTTCACATATACACACTTTCACATATACACACTTCCACATATACACACTTTCACATATACACACTTCCACATATACATGCTTCCACATATACATGCTTCCACATATACACACTTTCACATATACACACTTTCACATATACACACTTCCACATATACACACTTTCACATATACACACTTCCACATATACATGCTTCCACATATACATGCTGTCACATATACATGCTGCCACATATACACACTTCCACATATACATGCTGCCACATATACACACTTCCACATATACACACTTTCACATATACACACTTCCACATATACACGCTGCCACATATACACGCTTCCACATATGCACACTGCTACATATACATGCTGCCACATATACATGCTGCCACATATACACACTTTCACATATACACACTTTCACATATACACACTTCCACATATACACACTTTCACATATACACACTTTCACATATACACACTTTCACATATACACACTTCCACATATACACGCTTCCACATATACACGCTTCCACATATACATGCAGCCACATATACACGCTTCCACATATACATGCAGCCACATATACACGCTTCCACATATACACACTTTCACATATACACACTTTCACATATACACACTTCCACATATACACACTTTCACATATACACACTTCCACATATACATGCTTCCACATATACACACTTTCACATATACACACTCACATATACACACTTCCACATATACACACTTTCACATATACACACTTCCACATATACATGCTTCCACATATACATGCTGCCACATATACACACTTCCACATATACATGCTGCCACATATACACACTTCCACATATACACACTTTCACATATACACACTTCCACATATACACGCTGCCACATATACACGCTTCCACATATACACACTTCCACATATACACACTGCTACATATACATGCTGCCACATATACACACTTTCACATATACACACTTTCACATATGCACACTTCCACATATACACGCTTCCACATATACACGCTTCCACATATACACACTTCCACATATACACGCTTCCACATATACATGCTTCCACATATACATGCTTCCACATATATACACTTTCACATATACACACTTCCACATATACACACTTCCACATATACACGCTTCCACATATACACGCTTCCACATATACACACTTCCACATATACACACTTCCACATATACATGCTTCCACATATACACGCTGTCACATATACATGCTTCCACATATACACACTTCCACATATACACTTCCACATATACACACTTCCACATATACATGCTTCCACATATACACGCTTCCACATATACATGCTGCCACATATACACACTTTCACATATACACGCTTCCACATATACACACTTCCACATATACACGCTTCCACATATACACGCTTCCACATATACACGCTTCCACATATACACGCTTCCACATATACACGCTGACACATATACATGCTGCCACATATACACACTGACACATATACACTGCCACATATACACACTGCCACATATACACGCTGACACATATACATGCTTCCACATATACACACTTCCACATATACACACTTTCACATATACACACTTCCACATATACATGCTGCCACATATACACGCTGCCACATATACACGCTGCCACATATACACACTGCCACATATACACACTTCCACATATACACACTGCCACATATACACACTTCCACATATACACACTTCCACATATACACACTTCCACATATACACGCTTCCACATATACATGCTGCCACACATACACACTTCCACATATACACACTTCCACATATACATGCTGACACATATACACACTGCCACATATACACACTGACACATATACATGCTGCCACATATACATGCTGCCACATATACATGTTGCCACATATACAGGCTGCCACATATACACACTTCCACATATACACACTGCCACATATACATGCTGCCACATATACACACTTCCACATATACACACTGCTACATATACATGCTGCCACATATACACACTTCCACATATACACGCTTCCACATATACACGCTGCCACATATACACGCTTCCACATATACACACTTCCACATATACACACTGCTACATATACATACTGCCACATATACACACTTCCACATATACACGCTGCCACATATACACGCTTCCACATATACACACTTCCACATATACACACTTTCACATATACACGCTTTCACATATACACGCTTCCACATATACACGCTTCCACATATACACGCTTCCACATATACACGCTTCCACATATACACGCTGCCACATATACACGCTGACACATATACATGCTGCCACATATACACACTGCCACATATACACACTGACACATATACACGCTTCCACATATACACGCTTCCACATATACACGCTTCCACATATACACACTTCCACATATACACACTTCCACATATACATGCTTCCACATATACATGCTTCCACATATACATGCTGCCACATATACACGCTTCCACATATACATGCTGCCACATATACATGCTGCTACATATACACGCTTCCACATATACACGCTTCCACATATACACGCCTCCACATATACATGCTGCCACATATACACGCTGCCACATATACACACTTCCACATATACACACTTCCACATATACACACTTCCACATATACACACTTCCACATATACACACTTCCACATATACACACTTCCACATATACACACTTCCACATATACACACTTCCACATATACACACTTCCACATATAAGTCCGCCTCCGTGGTCGAGTGGTTAAAGTCGCTGACTTGTATACCACTGTAACCTATCATCACTGATGGTCACGGGTTCGAGCCCCGCTCTGGCCGTGTCTCATTTATATGAAAAAGTTGGCAGTTTCTTACGGAGGTTGGTGCACCCAAGTACTGGTTAACCGCTGGAGCCTGCCCAGGAAAGGTGTTGTTAGGTAAACTGCCCGCCGGCGATATAGCCCAAAATGGTGCTGATGCAGGCGTAAAACCCGAATCATAACATAACATAAAATAACACTTTCACATATACACACTTTCACATATACACGCTTCCACATATACACACTGACACATATACATGCTGCCACATATACACGCTTCCACATATACACGCTTCCACATATACACACTTCCACATATACACACTTCCACATATACACGCTGCCACATATACACACTTCCACATATATACACTTCCACATATACACACTTCCACATATACACACTTCCACGTATACACTCTTCCACATATACACACTTCCACATATACAGGCTGCCACATATACATGCTGCCACATATACACACTTCCACATATACACGCTTCCACATATACATGCTGCCACACATACACACTTCCACATATACACGCTGCCACATATACACACGTGTCACATATACACTGCCACATATACACGCTGACACATATACATGCTGCCACATATACACACTGACACATATACACTGCCACATATACACACTGCCACATATACACACTGTCACATATACACACTGCCACATATACACACTTCCACATATACATGTTTCCACATATACACACTTCCACATATACATGCTGCCACATATACACGCTTCCACATATACATGCTTCCACATATACACACTTCCACATATACATGCTTCCACATATACACGCTTCCACATATACATGCTTCCACATATACATGCTTCCACATATACACACTTCCACATATACAGGCTGCCACATATACACGCTTCCACATATACATGCTGACACATATACATGCTTCCACATATACACACTTCCACATATACAGGCTGCCACATATACATGCTGCCACATATACACACTTCCACATATACACGCTGACACATATACATGCTGCCACATATACACACTGACACATATACACTGCCACATATACACACTGCCACATATACACACTGTCACATATACACACTGCCACATATACACACTGCCACATATACACACTGACACATATACATGCTGCCACATATACACGCTGCCACATATACACACTGCCACATATACATGCAGCCACATATACACACTTCCACATATACACACTTCCACATATACACGCTTCCACATATACATGCTGCCACACATACACACATACACACTTCCACATATACACACTTCCACATATACACACTTCCATATATACATGCTGACACATATACACACTGCCACATATACACACTGACACATATACATGCTGCCACATATACATGCTGCCACATATACACGCTGCCACATATACATGCTGCCACATATACACACTTCCACATATACACACTGCTACATATACATGCTGCCACATATACACACTTCCACATATACACGCTGCCACATATACATGCTGCCACATATACACACTTCCACATATACACGCTGCCACATATACATGCTGCCACATATACACACTTCCACATATACACACTTCCACATATACACACTGTCACATATACACGCTGCCACATATACATGCTGACACATATACATGCTGCCACATATACACACTTCCACATATACACACTTCCACATATACATGCTGACACATATACACGCTGCCACATATATACACTTCCACATATACACACTTCCACATATACACGCTGCCACATATACATGCTGCCACATATACATGCTGCCACATATACACACTTCCACATATACACACTTCCACATATACACACTGTCACATATACACGCTGCCACATATACATGCTGACACATATACATGCTGCCACATATACACACTTCCACATATACACACTTCCACATATACATGCTGACACATATACACGCTGCCACATATATACACTTCCACATATACACACTTCCACATATACACGCTGCCACATATACATGCTGCCACATATACATGCTGCCACATATACACACTTCCACATATACACACTTCCACATATACATGCTGACACATATACATGCTGCCACATATACACACTTCCACATATACACACTTCCACATATACATGCTGACACATATACACGCTGCCACATATACACGCTTTCTCAATTGTTTCTCAATCATTGTATATGGAATATTGTTCTCTATTGTTTTGTATTGTGTTGTAATTATTATTTGGACTCGCATTTGTTCAAAATCAGAATTTCTAAGAACTTTGTTAATATGTCATTGTATTCATTATAAAACCATTAATATGTCATTGTATTCATTATAAAACCATTAATATGTCATTGTATTCATTATAAAACCATTTGTGTCTCAGCAAATGAAATCAAAGACATTTGAAAATTATAAAATCTTTTTGGACTATCCTGGTCTTTTTTAGAAAAAATTCACGAATTGAGGTGAAAATCGTTCTACTTTATCGTTAACCACTCGCATTCTAGTCACGTGATCGTGTGGCTTGTCAATGGCGGGGGTTTCAAAACTTTAAATATTTGTATCCATTCCATCCACATAGTAAATAACAATAGTAAACAAATGAATGTGCGTAAATCATTATTAGGTGTCTTATTCGCATTACAAGTAAAACACGGGGGGGGGGTACACTCGCATTACAAGTAAACAGGGGGGTACACTCACATTACAAGTAAACAGGGGGGTACACTCGCATTACAAGTAAAATAGGGAGGGGAGGGTACACTCACATTACAAGTAAAACATGGGTGGTACACTCGCATTACAAGTAAAATAGGGAGGGGAGGGTACACTCACATTACAAGTAAAACATGGGTGGTACACTCACATTACAAGTAAAACAGGGGGGTACACTCACATTACAAGTAAAACAGGGGGGTACACTCGCATTACAAGTAAAACAGGGGGGGAGGCTCACATTACAAGTAAAACAGGGGGGTACACTCGCATTACAAGTAAAACAGGGGGGTACACTCGCATTACAAGTAAAACAGGGAGGGGAGGGTACACTCACATTACAAGTAAAACATGGGGGTACACTCGCATTACAAGTAAAACAGGGGGGAGGCTCGCATTACAAGTAAAACAGGGGGGTACACTCACATTACAAGTAAAACAGGGGTGGTACACTCACATTACAAGTAAAACAGGGGGGGGGGGTACACTCACATTACAAGTAAAACAGGGGGGGGTACACTCGCATTACAAGTAAAACAGGGGGGTGTACACTCGCATTACAAGTAAAACAGGGGGGTACACTCGCATTACAAGTAAAACAGGGGGGGGTACACTCGCATTACAAGTAAAACAGGGGGGGGTACACTCGCATTACAAGTAAAACTGGGGGGGGGGGTACACTCGCATTACAAGTAAAACAGGGGGGGAGGTACACTCGCATTACAAGTAAAACAGGTGGGGGGTACACTCGCATTACAAGTAAAACAGGTGGGGGGGTACACTCGCATTACAGGTAAAACAGGGGGGGTACACTCGCATTACAAGTAAAACAGGGGGGGGTACACTCGCATTACAAGTAAAACAGGGGGTACACTCGCATTACAAGTAAAACAGGGGGGGGGTACACTCGCATTACAAGTAAAACAGGGGGGAGGTACACTCGCATTACAAGTAAAACAGGGGGGGGTACACTCGCATTACAAGTAAAACAGGGGGGGGGTACACTCGCATTACAAGTAAAACAGGGGGGGAGGTACACTCGCATTACAAGTAAAACAGGAGGGGGGTACACTCGCATTACAAGTAAAACAGGGGGGGTACACTCGCATTACAAGTAAAACAGGGGGGTACACTCGCATTTCAAGTAAAACAGGGGGGTACACTCGCATTACAATAAAACAGGGGGGGTACACTCGCATTCAAGTAACAGGGGGGGGTACACTCGCATTACAAGTAAAACAGGGGGGGGTACACTCGCATTACAAGTAAAACGGGGGGGGGGGGGTACACTCGCATTACAAGTAAAACAGGGGGGGTACACTCGCATTACAAGTAAAACAGGGGGGGGTACACTCGCATTTCAAGTAAACAGGGGGGGGGGTACACTCGCATTACAAGTAAAACAGGGGGGGTACACTCGCATTACAAGTAAAACGGGGGGGGTACACTCGCATTACAAGTAAAACAGGGGGGGGTACACTCGCATTACAAGTAAAACAGGGGGGGGTACACTCGCATTACAAGTAAAACAGGGGGTACACTCACATTACAAGTAAAACAGGGCGGGTACACTCGCATTACAGGTAAAACAGGGGCGGGGTACACTCGCATTACAAGTAAAACAGGGGGGGTACACTCGCATTACAAGTAAAACAGGGGGGGAGGGTACACTCACATTACAAGGTAAAACAGGGGGGGGGGGTACACTCGCATACAGTAAAATTTCGTCTTTCTTGAACAGGAATATATCTTTAATATTTATCAAAGACATGCAACCCATTATAGCAAATTGTTATAGCAACCCATTATAGCAAATTGTTATAGCAACCCATTATAGCAAATTGTTATAGCAACCCATTATAGCAAATTGTTATAGCAACCCATTATAGCAAATTGTTATAGCAACCCATTATAGCAAATTGTTATAGCAACCCATTATAGCAACCCATTATAGCAAATTGTTATAGCATCCCATTATAGCAAATTGATTTTTAATGTTGGCGAAACTTGGCCCAAACCATCAATTTACATGTAGTACCATTCACTGCATTGTAGCTAAATTATACATGTAATTGATAAATGCAGTAAATTATACATGTAATTGATAAATGCAGTAAATTATACATGTAATTGATAAATGCAGTAAATTATACATGTAATTGATAAATGCAGTAAATTATGATTAAATCTATTTTGACATTATTCTGTATATATAACGAGCACCTCTCAAAGGATTGTCTTTCTAATTGCCTGTCTCCTAGCATACCATGCGCCACTGGATCTGTTTGTGGAACTGAACAAGATAGCCACGGATTCCAAGATACACACACTGTCCGAGGATAGACTCGTGAACGTGTGTATCGGCAAGGAATGGTACCGCTATCCCAGCAGCTTCTTCCTGCCCGGACCAAAGTATGTTATCACCAAATTTTGCATTTACAGTAAACCATGTGATACGTATGCTACGTGTACCATACATGTCCGTGTACCATACATGTCCTTGCACCATACATGTCCTTGCACCATACATGTCCTTGCACCATACATGTCCGTGCACCATACATGTCCGTGCATCATACATGTCCGTGCACCATACATGTCCGTGCACCATACATGTCCGTGCACCATACATGTCCGTGTACCATACATGTCCTTGCACCATACATGTCCTTGCACCATACATGTCCTTGCACCATACATGTCCTTGCACCATACATGTCTGTGCACCATACATGTCCGTGCACCATACATGTCCATGCACCATACATGTCCATGCACCATACATGTCCGTGCACCATACATGTCCATGCACCATACATGTCCATGCACCATACATGTCCGTGCACCATACATGTCCGTGCACCATACATGTCCATGCACCATACATTTCCATGCACCATACATGTCCGTGCACCATACATGTCCAAGCACCATACATGTCCGTGTACCATACATGTCCGTGCACCATACATGTCCGTGCACCATACATGTCCGTGCACCGTACATGTCCGTGCACCATACATGTCCGTGCACCATACATGTCCGTGTACCATACATGTCCGTGCACCATACATGTCCGTGCACCATACATGTCCGTGCACCATACATGTCCGTGTACCATACATGTCCGTGCATCATACATGTCCGTGCATCATACATGTCCGTGCATCATACATGTCCGTGCACCATACATGTCCATGCACCGTACATGTCTGTGCATCATACATGTCCGTGCATCATACATGTCCGTGCACCATACATGTCCGTGCACCGTACATGTCCGTGCACCATACATGTCCATGTACCGATCAGTGCCGCAGGTCAAGTCTCCATATTACCTAGGCTATTGATGAACCCCCCCCAAACTCACAAACTGATTTCCTATCAGCCTGATGCCTGATCAGCAAGGATAGGATTTGGGAAGTACTGAGGTTCATAAGAGCCGGGGTCCCCCTGTCTGAATTTTTGTCTGCGCCACTTCTGTAGCCAATTGAAAAAAACTGGAGCGAATTTGAAAAACTGGAGCCAACTAAGAGCCATGTAGTTCACATATAAATATTTGAAGCCAAAAAAACCCAAAAATGTTAAAACAAAGTTGCACCAATTATTTTCGCCAATTCACAAACTTTATCGTTTGTATTTTTGGAGCCATTGGCGACCAACAGCGGGAACCCTGAAGAGGTGTCTCATCAGTTTGAAATGTGATGCCCTTTCGGTAGGGCTGACACTATAATAACACTTTACTTTACATTTAGTTTAAACTGTATTTATTCAAGTATAAATTTTACAAATAAGTATATTTATCACATAAACTACGGCGCGGGAGTTTAATAAAGCCATGTCATAAATTCGGTAATGCAAATGAGGCAAATGCGTGGGCGAATCACATAGCGATTCGCAGTGACATACAGTTTTACATCACTAGCACGCGCTGTGTAACTTTGATTGTGACGTCATTTGCCATAACATTTGTGTACATTTTGTATTTGTATTTGTTAAAAAAGACTGTTTGAAAATAATTTAAAAGTGTTTAATATTGAATTGATACATGATATGTTGTGATAGTTTAAAAACTGTTTACAAAGGAAGAAAATAAAAAAATTGGAGTATTTAGTGTCGCACTATTTTCTTGGCCCATTAAGTAGAAACCGCAGTACTACTCTGGCTTTCATTTGCTAAAGGGAAGTGTGTTCAATCGTGACACACTTTTACTGCGTATTTGGTTTATGTGATCAAAAGAATCTTACATTCGTGTCTTTCCATATTGAATTTATTAAACTTGTTGAATAAAAATGATAAAATGCTCGGCATTTTATTCAACTCGTTTAATAAATTCAATATGGAAAGCCACTCATGTAAGATCCTCTATATAATATACACACATTACATAATGTAATTATTGGATTGGAAATCAAGTTTTAACTTTACTTTACATTTACAGATCAATAATCGTATAAATTTCACTCAGAAGCATTGAAATGGCGCGACTTGTGATAATATTGCTTTCGATGTTTATTTGATAATATATACTATATATAGTCTATTATGAACATAATAATTGTTGTTTTATTGGAACTTGTGTTTTTACAGCTGGAATCTACAATTCCTGCAATCCGAATTTAAAGGTCAGCTCCCTAAGGCA
Organism: Archivesica marissinica; assembly: GCA_014843695.1. Lineage (NCBI taxonomy): Eukaryota > Metazoa > Mollusca > Bivalvia > Venerida > Vesicomyidae > Archivesica > Archivesica marissinica. Next base: position 46,791,805 of record CM026388.1, on the reverse strand, counting down.
TATTCTACAGAGCCGCAGGCTACAAAACTGATCCCTACAGAGATGAATAATATAAACAAAGAAGAACCGTCCAGATACGTGAGTTGTTAAAGTCATTGACTCCAAATCGCCTGCCCCTCACTGCTGTAGGTTCCCATCCCCTCACCGCTGTAGGTTCCCATCCCCTCACCGCTGTAGGTTCCCATCCCCTCATCGCTGTAGGTTCCCATCCCCTCACCGCTGTAGGTTCCCATCCCCATACTGCTGTAGGTTCCCATCCCCTCACCGCTGTAGGTTCCCATCCCCTCACTGCTGTAGGTTCCCATCCCCTCACTGCTGTAGGTTCCCATCCCCTCACTGCTGTAGGTTCCCATCCCCTCACCGCTGTAGGTTCCCATCCCCTCACCGCTGTAGGTTCCCATCCCCTCACTGCTGTAGGTTCCCATCCCCTCACTGCTGTAGGTTCCCAGCCCCTCACCGCTGTAGGTTCCCATCCCCTCACTGCTGTACGTTCCCAGCCCCTCACCGCTGTAGGTTCCCATCCCCTCACTGCTGTAGGGTCCCATCCCAAAGGGGGTGTCGAAATCTTTCAAGTGAGGAAATACTGCCCAGAGAGACACACTTACTCCGTCAATAAATAGCTGGAGAGTCGCCACATGACCGCAGCAGAATAGTGTACAGTGACTAATAAAATGGTGCCAAATGCTTAGGGATTGAGCTATAGGGTGATATGGGAAGAAGAGACACACCTGAATTCTGTTTTTTTTTCATATAAAGTAGTTAAGAGGATACCGAGTCTAGAAACTTCACCCTTTTATCAAGCTTAGCTGATCAACACAATCACATCAGTCTGTCTGCACACTATCACATCAGTCTGTCTGCACACTATCACATCAGTCTGTCTGCACACTATCACATCAGTCTGTCTACACACTATCACATCAGTCTGTCTGCACACTATCACATTAGATCATATTAAAGAAAGACTGGGATATTTAAAAAATGACGTGACATGTTAGTGTAACACTTGTTGTATAGATAAATGAATGATTAAATTGATTTTGCTTTGCAGGTAAATATATCAAAGTGCCACTACCTCGTAGACCTAGATCTCCCAAATGAGACGGATCTCGAACCACGGTATTCAGGGAGTACAGATGAATGGAAGATTCTAGTATCTATACCGTTCCTAGATGCATCAAGGTAAATATGTATGCATGTTGGCATCACATTTTAAGCAGATAGGAGATTATGATATTATTATTAATCAAGAATTTTTGTCGTTTTCATACCAACAATAAAACATGTGCATGTTACTATGGGGGTCCTCCGTGGCTGAGTGGTTACGGTCATTCAGATCACTTGCCCATCACCGCTGCAGGTTTGAATCCCACTGGGGGGTGTTGAATTCTTTCAAGTGAGGAAGCTGGCTTACCAATGGTTGATGGTTCTACCCGGGTGGCCATCTGTGCATTAAATATCGGAGAGATATCTGGGGTCTTCCTCCGCCAGTAATGTCCGGAGAGTCACCCGGGGTCTTCCTCCGCCAGTAATGTCCAGAGAGTCACCCGGTGTCTTCCTCCGCCAGTAATGTCCGGAGAGTCACCCGGGGTCTTCCTCCGCCAGTAATGTCTGGAGAGTCACCCGGGGTCTTCCTCCGCCAGTAATGTCTGGAGAGTCACCCGGGGTCGTCCTCCGCCAGTAATGGCTGGAGAGTCACCCGGGGTCTTCCTCCGCCAGTAATGTCTGGAGAGTCACCCGGGGTCTTCCTCCGCCAGTAATGTCTGGAGAGTCACCCGGGTCTTCCTCCGCCAGTAATGTCTGGAGAGTCACCGGGTCTCCTCCGCCAGTAATGTCTGGAGAGTCACCGGGGTCTTCCTCCGCCAGTAATGTCTGGAGAGTCACCCGGGTCTTCCTCCGCCAGTAATGTCTGGAGTCACCCGGGGTCTTCCTCCGCCAGTAATGGCTGGAGAGTCACCCGGGGTCTTCCTCCGCAGTAATGTCGGAGAGTCACCCGGGTCTTCCTCCGCCAGTAATGTCTGGAGAGTCACCCGGGTTTTGGTTGTGGGTGGTCTTCCTCCGCCAGTAATGGCTGGAGAGTCACCCGGGGTCTTCCTCCGCCAGTAATGTCTGGAGAGTCACCCGGGGTCTTCCTCCGCCAGTAATGTCTGGAGAGTCACCCGGGGTCTTCCTCCGCCAGTAATGTCTGGAGAGTCACCCGGGGTCTTCCTCCGCCAGTAATGGCTGGAGAGTCACCCGGGGTCTTCCTCCGCCAGTAATGTCTGGAGAGTCACCCGGGGTCTTCCTCCGCCAGTAATGTCTGGAGAGTCACCCGGGGTCTTCCTCCGCCAGTAATGGCTGTAGAGTCACCCGGGGTCTTCCTCCACCAGTAATGGCTGTAGAGTCACCCGGGGTCTTCCTCCGCCAGTAATGTCTGGAGAGTCACCCGCGGTCTTCCTCCGCCAGTAATGGCTGGAGAGTCACCCGGGGTCTTCCTCCGCCAGTAATGTCTGGAGAGTCACCCGGTGTCTTCCTCCGCCAGTAATGGCTGGAGAGTCACCCGGTGTCTTCCTCCGCCAGTAATGTCTGGAGAGTCACCCGGGGTCTTCCTCCGCCAGTAATGTCTGGAGAGTCACCCGGGGTCTTCCTCCGCCAGTAATGTCTGGAGAGTCACCCGGGGTCTTCCTCCGCCAGTAATGGCTGTAGAGTCACCCGGGGTCTTCCTCCACCAGTAATGGCTGTAGAGTCACCCGGGGTCTTCCTCCGCCAGTAATGTCTGGAGAGTCACCCGCGGTCTTCCTCCGCCAGTAATGGCTGGAGAGTCACCCGGGGTCTTCCTCCGCCAGTAATGTCTGGAGAGTCACCCGGTGTCTTCCTCCGCCAGTAATGGCTGGAGAGTCACCCGGTGTCTTCCTCCGCCAGTAATGTCTGGAGAGTCACCCGGGGTCTTCCTCCGCCAGTAATGTCTGGAGAGTCACCCGGGGTCTTCCTCCGCCAGTAATGTCTGGAGAGTC
>CM026388.1:46762900-46787812 GCA_014843695.1 Archivesica marissinica | reverse complement strand
GAGTCACCCGGGGTCTTCCTCCGCCAGTAATGTCTGGAGAGTCACCCGGGGTCTTCCTCCGCCAGTAATGGCTGGAGAGTCACCCGGGGTCTTCCTCCGCCAGTAATGTCTGGAGAGTCACCCGGGGTCTTCCTCCGCCAGTAATGTCTGGAGAGTCACCCGGGGTCTTCCTCCGCCAGTAATGTCTGGAGAGTCACCCGGGGTCTTCCTCCGCCAGTAATGTCTGGAGAGTCACCCGGGGTCTTCCTCCGCCAGTAATGTCTGGAGAGTCACCCGGGTCTTCCTCCGCCAGTAATGGCTGGAGAGTCACCCGGGGTCTTCCTCCGCCAGTAATGTCTGGAGAGTCACCCGGGTCTTCCTCCGCCAGTAATGTCTGGAGAGTCACCCGGGGTCTTCCTCCGCCAGTAATGTCTGGAGAGTCACCCGGGGTCTTCCTCCGCCAGTAATGTCTGGAGAGTCACCCGGGGTCTTCCTCCGCCAGTAATGTCGGAGAGTCACCCGGGTCTTCCTCCGCCAGTAATGTGGAGAGTCACCCGGGGTCTTCCTCCGCCAGTAATGTCTGGAGAGTCACCCGGGGTCTTCCTCCGCCAGTAATGGCTGGAGAGTCACCCGGGGTCTTCCTCCGCCAGTAATGTCTGGAGAGTCACCCGGGGTCTTCCTCCGCCAGTAATGTCTGGAGAGTCACCCGGGGTCTTCCTCCGCCAGTAATGTCTGGAGAGTCACCCGGGGTCTTCCTCCGCCAGTAATGTCTGGAGAGTCACCCGGGGTCTTCCTCCGCCAGTAATGTCTGGAGAGTCACCCGGGGTCTTCCTCCGCCAGTAATGGCTGGAGAGTCACCCGGGGTCTTCCTCCGCCAGTAATGTCTGGAGAGTCACCCGGGGTCTTCCTCCGCCAGTAATGGCTGGAGAGTCACCCGGGGTCTTCCTCCGCCAGTATTGTCCGGAGAGTCACCCGGGGTCTTCCTCCGCCAGTAATGTCCGGAGAGTCACCCGGGGTCTTCCTCCACCAGTAATGTCTGGAGAGTCACCCGGGGTCTTCCTCCGCCAGTAATGTCTGGAGAGTCACCCGGGGTCTTCCTCCGCCAGTAATGGCTGGAGAGTCACCCGGGGTCTTCCTCCGCCAGTAATGTCTGGAGAGTCACCCGGGGTCTTCCTCCGCCAGTAATGTCTGGAGAGTCACACGGGGTCGTCCTCCACCAGTAATGTCTGGAGAGTCACCCGGGGTCTTCCTCCGCCAGTAATGGCTGGAGAGTCACCCGGGGTCTTCCTCCGCCAGTAATGTCTGGAGAGTCACCCGGGGTCTTCCTCCGCCAGTAATGTCTGGAGAGTCACCCGGGGTCTTCCTCCGCCAGTAATGGCTGGAGAGTCACCCGGGGTCTTCCTCCGCCAGTAATGTCTGGAGAGTCACCCGGGGTCTTCCTCCGCCAGTAATGGCTGGAGAGTCACCCGGGGTCTTCCTCCGCCAGTAATGTCTGGAGAGTCACCCGGGGTCTTCCTCCGCCAGTAATGTCTGGAGAGTCACCCGGGGTCTTCCTCCACCAGTAATGTCTGGAGAGTCACCCGGGGTCTTCCTCCGCCAGTAATGTCTGGAGAGTCACCCGGGGTCTTCCTCCGCCAGTAATGTCTGGAGAGTCACCCGGGGTCTTCCTCCGCCAGTAATGGCTGGAGAGTCACCCGGGGTCTTCCTCCGCCAGTAATGGCTGGAGAGTCACCCGGGGTCTTCCTCCGCCAGTAATGTCTGGAGAGTCACCCGGGGTCTTCCTCCGCCAGTAATGTCTGGAGAGTCACCCGGGGTCTTCCTCCGCCAGTAATGTCTGGAGAGTCACCCGGGGTCTTCCTCCACCAGTAATGTCTGGAGAGTCACCCGGGGTCTTCCTCCACCAGTAATGGCTGGAGAGTCACCCGGGGTCTTCCTCCGCCAGTAATGGCTGGAGAGTCACCCGGGGTCTTCCTCCGCCAGTAATGTCTGGAGAGTCACCCGGGGTCTTCCTCCGCCAGTAATGTCTGGAGAGTCACCCGGGGTCTTCCTCCGCCAGTAATGTCTGTAGAGTCACCCGGGGTCTTCCTCCACCAGTAATGTCTGGAGAGTCACCCGGGGTCTTCCTCCGCCAGTAATGGCTGGAGAGTCACCCGGGGTCTTCCTCCGCCAGTAATGTCTGGAGAGTCACCCGGGGTCTTCCTCCGCCAGTAATGGCTGGAGAGTCACCCGGGGTCTTCCTCCGCCAGTAATGTCTGGAGAGTCACCCGGGGTCTTCCTCCGCCAGTAATGGCTGGAGAGTCACCCGGGGTCTTCCTCCGCCAGTAATGTCTGGAGAGTCACCCGGGGTCTTCCTCCGCCAGTAATGGCTGGAGAGTCACCCGGGGTCTTCCTCCGCCAGTAATGTCTGGAGAGTCACCCGGGGTCTTCCTCCGCCAGTAATGTCTGGAGAGTCACCCGGGGTCTTCCTCCGCCAGTAATGGCTGGAGAGTCACCCGGGGTCTTCCTCCGCCAGTAATGGCTGTAGAGTCACCCGGGGTCTTCCTCCGCCAGTAATGGCTGGAGAGTCACCCGGGGTCTTCCTCCGCCAGTAATGTCTGGAGAGTCACCCGCGGTCTTCCTCCGCCAGTAATGGCTGGAGAGTCACCCGGGGTCTTCCTCCGCCAGTAATGTCTGGAGAGTCACCCGGTGTCTTCCTCCGCCAGTAATGGCTGGAGAGTCACCCGGTGTCTTCCTCCGCCAGTAATGTCTGGAGAGTCACCCGGGGTCTTCCTCCGCCAGTAATGTCTGGAGAGTCACCCGGGGTCTTCCTCCGCCAGTAATGTCTGGAGAGTCACCCGGGGTCTTCCTCCGCCAGTAATGTCTGGAGAGTCACCCGGGGTCTTCCTCCGCCAGTAATGGCTGGAGAGTCACCCGGGGTCTTCCTCCGCCAGTAATGTCTGGAGAGTCACCCGGGGTCTTCCTCCGCCAGTAATGGCTGGAGAGTCACCCGGGGTCTTCCTCCGCCAGTAATGGCTGGAGAGTCACCCGGGTCTTCCTCCGCCAGTATGTCGGAGAGTCACCCGGGGTCTTCCTCCGCCAGTAATGTCTGGAGAGTCACCCGGGGTCTTCCTCCGCCAGTAATGGCTGGAGAGTCACCCGGGGTCTTCCTCCGCCAGTAATGTCTGGAGAGTCACCCGGGGTCTTCCTCCGCCAGTAATGTCTGGAGAGTCACCCGGGGTCTTCCTCCGCCAGTAATGGCTGGAGAGTCACCCGGGGTCTTCCTCCGCCAGTAATGTCTGGAGAGTCACCCGGGGTCTTCCTCCGCCAGTAATGGCTGGAGAGTCACCCGGGGTCTTCCTCCGCCAGTAATGTCTGGAGAGTCACCCGGGGTCTTCCTCCGCCAGTAATGGCTGGAGAGTCACCCGGGGTCTTCCTCCGCCAGTAATGGCTGGAGAGTCACCCGGGGTCTTCCTCCGCCAGTAATGTCTGGAGAGTCACCCGGGGTCTTCCTCCGCCAGTAATGTCTGGAGAGTCACCCGGGGTCTTCCTCCGCCAGTAATGTCTGGAGAGTCACCCGGGGTCTTCCTCCGCCAGTAATGTCTGGAGAGTCACCCGGGGTCTTCCTCCGCCAGTAATGGCTGGAGAGTCACCCGGGGTCTTCCTCCGCCAGTAATGTCTGGAGAGTCACCCGGGGTCTTCCTCCGCCAGTAATGTCTGGAGAGTCACCCGGGGTCTTCCTCCGCCAGTAATGTCTGGAGAGTCACCCGGGGTCTTCCTCCGCCAGTAATGGCTGGAGAGTCACCCGGGGTCTTCCTCCACCAGTAATGTCTGGAGAGTCACCCGGGGTCTTCCTCCGCCAGTAATGGCTGGAGAGTCACCCGGGGTCTTCCTCATCCAGTAATGGCTGGAGAGTCACCCGGGGTCTTCCTCCGCCAGTAATGGCTGGAGAGTCACCCGGGGTCTTCCTCCGCCAGTAATGGCTGGAGAGTCACCCGGGGTCTTCCTCCGCCAGTAATGGCTGGAGAGTCACCATTTGACCTAAGCTGTTGGTGCGACTTTAATCTATAAGTTGATCATGTTAAACTGTTTCCGATATTTTGTTTCTATTTTTAGATCTCACCGTGTGTTCCGAGCATTTTACATTCCATTTGTATCCAGTAGATACTGTGTCTATGAGAACTTCAATCTCTTGAAAACGACTCGCACGAAGAAACCTGCAAGGCAGACTACTGGCAAGAGATAGCACAACTGTGTAGATTGTTTATTTTTATGTTTAAAATATACTGTTGCTGCGCATTAAATTCGCACAACATTAACGCTGTATGAGGTTAGCCCAATGTAAAAATTATAGTAAAATAAATCATTATTTCATGTGAAATCCTTGACACAGTATTTCCATAAGAAATGTGTTATTAGACATCGTATGGAAACTATTTCACTCCGTGAAAATACAGAAATATGAAAATTCAGGAAATATAGAAATCTGAAAATGATGAAATGTAAAAATACAGAAATTGTGAAAGTAGTGAAATCGTTTGAGCTTATCGCCTATCACATACAACAGTACTTTACTGTCAATGTATTACTTGGCAACTGTACAACAGTGTGTGAAATACATTGTTCACTAGGCAACCAGGGTCCTCATGATAATTGTGAGTGGAAAGAAAGAGAAACACAAGAATACAAGACATAAGAAGCTGAAAGAATTCTGGGTAACAAGTTGTATGCAATAGTCCCCAGTTACCTTGTACTTTGTTTATCCTTTCAACATCACACACCTCTAAATAGGCTTAAAAATGTAGATCCAGATGAGCTGGCTTGTGATGAGCTGTCTCATCAGGATCTGCACTTGTTGCCAGTAATATTGTATGTTTAGACTTTAAGATTACCCATTTTGATAAATGAACTGGTCCAAATGTAATTTTCTTATTAATTTATTCGTCTAAAAATATGATGCACCAGTCCATGTCCGTTACTTGGTGTTGAATGGGTTAAAGTTGTCCTGCACCAGTCCATGTCCGTTACTTGGTGTTGAATGGGTTAAAGTTGTCATGCACCAGTCCATGTCCGTTACTTGGTGTTGAATGGGTTAAAGTTGTCCTGCACCAGTCCATGTCAGTTACTTGGTGTTGAATGGGTTAAAGTTGTCCTGCACCAGTCCATGTCAGTTACTTGGTGTTGAATGGGTTAACGTTGTCATGTACCAGTCCATGTCAGTTACTTGGTGTTGAATGGGTTAACGTTGTCATGTACCAGTCCATGTCAGTTACTTGGTGTTGAATGGGTTAAAGTTGTCATGCACCAGTCCATGTCAGTTACTTGGTGTTGAATGGGTTAAAGTTGTCATGCACCAGTCCATGTCAGTTACTTGGTGTTGAATGGGTTAAAGTTGTCCTGCACCAGTCCATGTCAGTTACTTGGTGTTGAATGGGTTAAAGTTGTCATGCACCTGTCCATGTCAGTTACTTGGTGTTGAATGGGTTAAAGTTGTCATGCACCTGTCCATGTCAGTTACTTGGTGTTGAATGGGTTAAAGTTGTCATGCACCTGTCCATGTCAGTTACTTGGTGTTGAATGGGTTAAAGTTGTCATGCACCTGTCCATGTCAGTTACTTGGTGTTGAATGGGTTAAAGTTGTCCTGCACCAGTCCATGTCAGTTACTTGGTGTTGAATGGGTTAAAGTTGTCATGCACTAGTCCATGTCAGTTACTTGGTGTTGAATGGGTTAAAGTTGTCATGCACCTGTCCATGTCAGTTACTTGGTGTTGAATGGGTTAACGTTGTCATGCACCTGTCCATGTCAGTTACTTGGTGTTGAATGGGTTAAAGTTGTCATGCACCAGTCCATGTCAGTTACTTGGTGTTGAATGGGTTAAAGTTGTCATGCACCAGTCCATGTCAGTTACTTGGTGTTGAATGGGTTAAAGTTGTCATGCACCAGTCCATGTCAGTTACTTGGTGTTGAATGGGTTAAAGTTGTCATGCACCAGTCCATGTCAGTTACTTGGTGTTGAATGGGTTAAAGTTGTCATGCACCAGTCCATGTCAGTTACTTGGTGTTGAATGGGTTAAAGTTGTCATGCACCAGTCCATGTCAGTTACTTGGTGTTGAATGGGTTAAAGTTGTCATGCACCAGTCCATGTCAGTTACTTGGTGTTGAATGGGTTAAAGTTGTCATGCACCAGTCCATGTCAGTTACTTGGTGTTGAATGGGTAAAGTTGTCATGCACCAGTCCATGTCAGTTACTTGGTGTTGAATGGGTTAAAGTTGTCATGCACCTGTCCATGTCAGTTACTTGGTGTTGAATGGGTTAAAGTTGTCATGCACCTGTCCATGTCAGTTACTTGGTGTTGAATGGGTTAAAGTTGTCATGCACCTGTCCATGTCAGTTACTTGGTGTTGAATGGGTTAAAGTTGTCCTGCACCAGTCCATGTCAGTTACTTGGTGTTGAATGGGTTAAAGTTGTCATGCACCAGTCCATGTCAGTTACTTGGTGTTGAATGGGTTAAAGTTGTCATGCACCTGTCCATGTCAGTTACTTGGTGTTGAATGGGTTAAAGTTGTCATGCACCTGTCCATGTCAGTTACTTGGTGTTGAATGGGTTAAAGTTGTCATGCACCTGTCCATGTCAGTTACTTGGTGTTGAATGGGTTAAAGTTGTCATGCACCTGTCCATGTCAGTTACTTGGTGTTGAATGGGTTAAAGTTGTCATGCACCTGTCCATGTCAGTTACTTGGTGTTGAATGGGTTAAAGTTGTCTGCACCAGTCCATGTCAGTTACTTGGTGTTGAATGGGTTAAAGTTGTCATGCACCTGTCCATGTCAGTTACTTGGTGTTGAATGGGTTAAAGTTGTCATGCACCTCCATGTCAGTTACTTGGTGTTGAATGGGTTAATGTCATGCACCTGTCCATGTCAGTTACTTGGTGTTGAATGGGTTAATTCATGCACCAGTCCATGTCAGTTACTTGGTGTTGAATGGGTTAATTCATGCACAGTCCATGTCAGTTACTTGGTGTTGAATGGGTTAATTCATGCACCAGTCCATGTCAGTTACTTGGTGTTGAATGGGTTAATTCAGCACAGTCCATGTCAGTTACTTGGTGTTGAATGGGTTAAAGTTGTCATGCACCTGTCCATGTCAGTTACTTGGTGTTGAATGGGTTAAAGTTGTCATGCACCAGTCCATGTCAGTTACTTGGTGTTGAATGGGTTAAAGTTGTCATGCACCAGTCCATGTCAGTTACTTGGTGTTGAATGGGTTAAAGTTGTCATGCACCAGTCCATGTCAGTTACTTGGTGTTGAATGGGTTAAAGTTGTCATGCACCAGTCCATGTCAGTTACTTGGTGTTGAATGGGTTAAAGTTGTCATGCACCTGTCCATGTCAGTTACTTGGTGTTGAATGGGTTAAAGTTGTCATGCACCAGTCCATGTCAGTTACTTGGTGTTGAATGGGTTAAAGTTGTCATGCACCAGTCCATGTCAGTTACTTGGTGTTGAATGGGTTAAAGTTGTCATGCACCAGTCCATGTCAGTTACTTGGTGTTGAATGGGTTAAAGTTGTCATGCACCAGTCCATGTCAGTTACTTGGTGTTGAATGGGTTAAAGTTGTCATGCCAGTCCATGTCAGTTACTTGGTGTTGAATGGGTTAAAGTTGTCATGCACCTGTCCATGTCAGTTACTTGGTGTTGAATGGGTTAAAGTTGTCATGCACCTGTCCATGTCAGTTACTTGGTGTTGAATGGGTTAAAGTTGTCATGCACCAGTCCATGTCAGTTACTTGGTGTTGAATGGGTTAAAGTTGTCATGCACCAGTCCATGTCAGTTACTTGGTGTTGAATGGGTTAAAGTTGTCATGCACCAGTCCATGTCAGTTACTTGGTGTTGAATGGGTTAAAGTTGTCATGCACCAGTCCATGTCAGTTACTTGGTGTTGAATGGGTTAAAGTTGTCATGCACCAGTCCATGTCAGTTACTTGGTGTTGAATGGGTTAAAGTTGTCATGCACCTGTCCATGTCAGTTACTTGGTGTTGAATGGGTTAAAGTTGTCATGCACCTGTCCATGTCAGTTACTTGGTGTTGAATGGGTTAAAGTTGTCATGCACCTGTCCATGTCAGTTACTTGGTGTTGAATGGGTTGGTGTTGAATGGGTTAAAGTTGTCATGCACCTGTCCATGTCAGTTACTTGGTGTTGAATGGGTTAAAGTTGTCATGCACCTGTCCATGTCAGTTACTTGGTGTTGAATGGGTTAAAGTTGTCATGCACCTGTCCATGTCAGTTACTTGGTGTTGAATGGGTTAAAGTTGTCTGACCTGTCCATGTCAGTTACTGGTGTTGAATGGGTAAATAAAGTTGTCATGCACCAGTCCATGTCAGTTACTTGGTGTTGAATGGGTTAAAGTTGTCATGCACCTGTCCATGTCAGTTACTTGGTGTTGAATGGGTTAAAGTTGTCATGCACCAGTCCATGTCAGTTACTTGGTGTTGAATGGGTTAAAGTTGTCATGCACCAGTCCATGTCAGTTACTTGGTGTTGAATGGGTTAAAGTTGTCATGCACCAGTCCATGTCAGTTACTTGGTGTTGAATGGGTTAAAGTTGTCCTGCACCAGTCCATGTCAGTTACTTGGTGTTGAATGGGTTAAAGTTGTCATGCACCAGTCCATGTCAGTTACTTGGTGTTGAATGGGTTAAAGTTGTCATGCACCAGTCCATGTCAGTTACTTGGTGTTGAATGGGTTAAAGTTGTCATGCACCTGTCCATGTCAGTTACTTGGTGTTGAATGGGTTAAAGTTGTCATGCACCTGTCCATGTCAGTTACTTGGTGTTGAATGGGTTAAAGTTGTCATGCACCAGTCCATGTCAGTTACTTGGTGTTGAATGGGTTAAAGTTGTCATGCACCAGTCCATGTCAGTTACTTGGTGTTGAATGGGTTAAAGTTGTCATGCACCAGTCCATGTCAGTTACTTGGTGTTGAATGGGTTAAAGTTGTCATGCACCAGTCCATGTCAGTTACTTGGTGTTGAATGGGTTAAAGTTGTCATGCACCAGTCCATGTCAGTTACTTGGTGTTGAATGGGTTAAAGTTGTCATGCACCTGTCCATGTCAGTTACTTGGTGTTGAATGGGTTAAAGTTGTCATGCACCTGTCCATGTCAGTTACTTGGTGTTGAATGGGTTAAAGTTGTCATGCACCAGTCCATGTCAGTTACTTGGTGTTGAATGGGTTAAAGTTGTCATGCACCAGTCCATGTCAGTTACTTGGTGTTGAATGGGTTAAAGTTGTCATGCACCAGTCCATGTCAGTTACTTGGTGTTGAATGGGTTAAAGTTGTCATGCACCAGTCCATGTCAGTTACTTGGTGTTGAATGGGTAAAGTTGTCATGCACCAGTCCATGTCAGTTACTTGGTGTTGAATGGGTTAAAGTTGTCCTGCACCAGTCCATGTCAGTTACTTGGTGTTGAATGGGTTAAAGTTGTCATGCACCTGTCCATGTCAGTTACTTGGTGTTGAATGGGTTAAAGTTGTCCTGCACCAGTCCATGTCAGTTACTTGGTGTTGAATGGGTTAAAGTTGTCATGCACCTGTCCATGTCAGTTACTTGGTGTTGAATGGGTTAAAGTTGTCATGCACCAGTCCATGTCAGTTACTTGGTGTTGAATGGGTTAAAGTTGTCATGCACCAGTCCATGTCAGTTACTTGGTGTTGAATGGGTTAAAGTTGTCATGCACCTGTCCATGTCAGTTACTTGGTGTTGAATGGGTTAAAGTTGTCCTGCACCAGTCCATGTCAGTTACTTGGTGTTGAATGGGTTAAAGTTGTCATGCACCAGTCCATGTCAGTTACTTGGTGTTGAATGGGTTAAAGTTGTCATGCACCAGTCCATGTCAGTTACTTGGTGTTGAATGGGTTAAAGTTGTCATGCACCTGTCCATGTCAGTTACTTGGTGTTGAATGGGTTAAAGTTGTCATGCACCTGTCCATGTCAGTTACTTGGTGTTGAATGGGTTAAAGTTGTCATGCACCAGTCCATGTCAGTTACTTGGTGTTGAATGGGTTAAAGTTGTCATGCACCAGTCCATGTCAGTTACTTGGTGTTGAATGGGTTAAAGTTGTCCTGCACCAGTCCATGTCAGTTACTTGGTGTTGAATGGGTTAAAGTTGTCATGCACCAGTCCATGTCAGTTACTTGGTGTTGAATGGGTTAAAGTTGTCATGTACCAGTCCATGTCAGTTACTTGGTGTTGAATGGGTTAAAGTTGTCATGCACCTGTCCATGTCAGTTACTTGGTGTTGAATGGGTTAAAGTTGTCATGCACCTGTCCATGTCAGTTACTTGGTGTTGAATGGCTTAAAGTTGTCATGCACCAGTCCATGTCAGTTACTTGGTGTTGAATGGGTTAAAGTTGTCATGCACCAGTCCATGTCAGTTACTTGGTGTTGAATGGGTTAAAGTTTTCATGCACCAGTCCATGTCAGTTACTTGGTGTTGAATGGGTTAAAGTTGTCATTCACCAGTCCATGTCAGTTACTTGGTGTTGAATGGGTTAAAGTTGTCATGCACCAGTCCATGTCAGTTACTTGGTGTTGAATGGGTTAAAGTTGTCATGCACCTGTCCATGTCCGTTACTTGGTGTTGAATGGGTTAAAGTTGTCCTGTACCTGTCCATGTCAGTTACTTGGTGTTGAATGGGTTAAAGTTGTCATGTACCTGTCCATGTCAGTTACTTGATGTTGAATGGGTTAAAGTTGTCCTGTACCTGTCCATGTCAGTTACCTGGTGTTGAATGGGTTAAAGTTGTCCTGTACCTGTCCATGTCAGTTACTTGGTGTTGAATGGGTTAAAGTTGTCATGCACCTGTCCATGTCCGTTACTTGGTGTTGAATGGGTTAAAGTTGTCCTGTACCTGTCCATGTCAGTTACTTGGTGTTGAATGGGTTAAAGTTGTCCTGTACCTGTCCATGTCAGTTACCTGGTGTTGAATGGGTTAAAGTTGTCCTGTACCTGTCCATGTCCGTTACTTGGTGTTGAATGGGTTAAAGTTGTCATGTACGTGAAATCTATTCATCAAGATAGATAGTGATACCTGTGATGAAAGCCCCACTCAGACTTTATGAAAGAGTTGGCAGTTTTCTTACGGATGTTGGTGAACTGCTGGAGCCTGTTATATAACTGCCGGATGTGTTAGGTAAACTGCCAGTGCGTCAAATGGGCAACATGTAGCGACGTTAAATAAAAAAAATAAAGTGAGGGGTTCAAAAAATGTCCATCAAAATGCAATAATTCCTTCTTTGTCAACATCAAGTTCTAAATCTCGTCTAGCTACACAAAGAAAGTTTACTGCATTAAATTTGAATATTGACTGATTGGAAAGTATCTGTATCCTGGCTCCTATTGACAAACCATTGGAAAGTATCTGTATCCCGGCTCCTATTGACTAACCATTGGAAAGTATCTGTATCCCGGCTCCTATTGACTAACCATTGGAAAGTATCTGTATCCCGGCTCCTATTGACTAACCATTGGAAAGTATCTGTATCCCGGCTCCTATTGACTAACTATTGGAAATTATCTGTATCCTGGCTCCTATTGACAAACCATTGGAAAGTATCTGTATCCTGGCTCCTATTGACTAACCATTGGAAAGTATCTGTATCCTGGCTCCTATTGACTAACCATTGGAAAGTATCTGTATCCTGGCTCCTATTGACTAACCATTGGAAAGTATCTGTATCCTGGCTCCTATTGACTAACCATTGGAAAGTATCTGTATCCTGGCTCCTATTGACTAACCATTGGAAAGTATCTGTATCCCGGCTCCTATTGACAAACCATTGGAAAGTATCTGTATCCTCGCTCCTATTGACTAACCATTGGAAAGTATCTGTATCCCGGCTCCTATTGACTAACCATTGGAAAGTATCTGTATCCCGGCTCCTATTGACTAACCATTGGAAAGTATCTGTATCCCGGCTCCTATTGACTAACCATTGGAAAGTATCTGTATCCCGGCTCCTATTGACTACCCGGTATATGCAAAGATTTTATTTATTTTAAAGGTATTATTATGTATATTTTACTGGTAATATGTCTCAATGGAGAGCTAGCCATGAAGGGTTTCGGATGCTTCCATCCAGATACCAGAGCAGCTGGATTGAGGGAGAGCTAGCCATGAAGGGTTTCGGATGCTTCCATCCAGATACCAGAGCAGCTGGATTGAGGGAGAGCTAGCCATGAAGGGTTTCGGATGCTTCCATCCAGATACCAGAGCAGCTGGATTGAGGGAGAGCTAGCCATGAAGGGTTTCGGATGCTTCCATCCAGATACCAGAGCAGCTGGATTGAGGGAGAGCTAGCCATGAAGGGTTTCGGATGCTTCCATCCAGATACCAGAGCAGCTGGATTGAGGGAGAGCTAGCCATGAAGGGTTTCGGATGCTTCCATCCAGATACCAGAGCAGCTGGATTGAGGGAGAGCTAGCCGTGAAGGGTTTCGGATGCTTCCATCCAGATACCAGAGCAGCTGGATTGAGGGAGAGCTAGCCGTGAAGGGTTTCGGATGCTTCCATTCAGATACCAGAGCAGGTTGATTGAGGAGAGCTAGCCACGAAGTGTTTCGGATGCTTCCATCCAGATACCAGAGCAGCTGGATTGAGGCAAGGACCTGCTAGCTCTGAAGATCCGCCCAGATACCAGAATAGGTAGCCATGAAGGGTTTGGATCCTACATTCCAGCTGTTAGGGTTGCAGGATAGATACCAACTAAAGTTAAGCTTGCATCATAAAGTCAAACTTGATTCACAAACCTCAACTCTAGTCCCGTCATGGCAGTAAGAACTACCAACTGTTCTGCAGCATGTTTATTTACTGGCTATCACAGTGACAGCCACCACATGTATATGTGTTTTCAGTGTCACTGCGTAAAATATGAATGTATCAATTGTCAGTCTTCTACATTGTACTGTGTTACATATTGTATGCTTACTGGTTTGAAGCCAATGAAGCAGCCAGCATTTTTATATGTTGAATATATCATTTATTTCATATTAAACTGCCATAGTATGTTGTCATTATGTCGCCAGCTTAGCTGGATCTCGATCTATGTTTGCTGGTTTTTGTAGTCTTAAAAATCTTAGAACTTAATGAGAGACATCGGTCAGTTATTGCCCCTGAATACTCCCTAAAAGTAGGTAGGTACTATTCAGTTTTTTCCTCTGTTTTTATTGTTTTTTCCTTTACACAACATGTTAACAATTTTATTCCACTATCGCTTTTAATGAGTATTAAATGACTATATCTTGACAGATCTCGTAAAGTATATGCAATGGGTACTTATTTGTAAAAGAATGCTATCAGTTAATTAACATTTATCATACTGCAACATCTGGTTAGGGATCAACAGTAAAAATAAAGGATTCTAACTAAAATGACTTATTCACATTTGGAATAAATCCGCTTTTATCTGCCAAGGGAGGTAATAGAATCATTAGAGACTTCGCTTGATTACCTATAATTGTTGAAGTATTTACCACAGAGATAGCTATTCCTGTTGGATTTATTATGTCTCCCCTAATGATGGGAGGCATATTGTGTTTACTGTCTGTCCATGCTTTATCTCCAGAACCCATTGTTGAATGCTCACCAAACTTGGCAGGAATCATCAGTAGGATGTCCAGTTGTGCGTATTCAAGCCCCATTCCGGTTGGATGATTTTTCTTTTGCGGATTTAAAGCCATTTGGACATTTTTATTATAACACAAAGCTTGTGTCCTTGTTAAATTTTCACCAAACTAGGCAGGTAGCATCGGTATGATGTCTAGTTGTGCATATTGTAAACCTGTTCTGGTTAGATGCTTTTTTTGTGGATTCATGGCCATTTGGACATTGTTATAACACAAAGCTTGTCAGCTCTTCATCTCCCGAAACTCCTTTTTAGCAAGCTTGGCATGAATCACCAGTATGATATCTAGTTGTGCATATTGTAATCCCGTTCTGGTTGGATGATTTCTGACAGATTTTTGGCCATTTGAACATTTTTATAACACAAAGCTTGTTGTCCATATTTCATTTCCAAAACTTCATAATACTACATAGGACTATTTATTGCAATTAATTCATATATTTAACATCCATGATTTTATTACTCCACTGAAACAAAAAAATAATCTCTTGTTCAATATTTATTTTGTATGCAGTCCTGTCTTGAGCAGGTCAAGGGTGTTATGAAAAATGTCTACTCTATGGAGATTAATTATGAATATATTGGGAATCTAGAAACTGACTACCGTAATCATCTACCGTATTTAGCTGTGTATAGTGCGCACATTTCTTACTGAAATCCTCATCCATTTTATCTACTGCGCATTATACACCAGTACAGACATCAGGACATTTTTTTCCGGACCAAAATTTCGTGAAAAAACTGAAATTCGACCCAAACGGCCCACAGTCATTCTATAAGTTGTTACATTCGACAATCGTTATAAACTAGCTATTAAAACCAGTTGCCGATAGTCTATATAAATAAATCAAATGAATAAGACCACAAAATTAGCATATATTTCGTTTATTTTGGCAAACTTTGATGAATTTAATTGAAAAGGTAAATGCATAAAAAATGGCGATTTGATAACATCACGTGGTTTTATCGTATGTAATATTTCCCGTACTTTTCGCATACTTCGCCGTACAATGTACAATGCATTGCATAAAAAAAAAACTTTTTTGGCTGCAGTATTTCAATTGATTGTAGCGATAATTAATTTCGACAAACCTTTCACAATGGGTCCCAGTTAATTAGGTAGGCTTCACGTGTTGAGAAGTTTGAGCATCTGCTGACATGTTTGAGAACGTGTTGAGATGTTTGAGAACGTGTCGAGAAATTTGAGCAGGTGTGCCCGAGTGCGTTACCGTTACTCGATGAGGTATATCTCGAGTGATTAATATAAGTTGTAAAAATCACGGAGCACAATATTTAGCGAATCTTGATAAATGTTTAATTTTGACTTGGAAAATTGCGTTTTTCACGTGCGCAGTATACATAGGAACTCAGTTTTTCCGCCGATTTTCGTGCCAGATCGTGGGTGCGCACTATACACGGTAGCGCACTATACACAGCTAAATACGGTATATATAAGACGCATGTATTTTCATCCAAAATAGTATCCAAAAGTCTAAGTCCCGTACGTGCCGTACTTGTTCTGGATTTCGTCCAGTCTAAATATCTACATCGTGTGGAAAATCATTCAAAGTTAAAAATGTTATTTAATTTAAGATAAAATATAAAAAATCTAGATAGAAAATGGATTATTTCAAAATAAAAATCATCAAAAACAGTTTTTTACCATGGAATTTCTCTGTTTTTTAGCTGCGTCTTGTACTCCAGTGCGACCTATATATAGACGATTACGGTACTTAATATATAGGTTGGATGTTTAATAGGCGGCAATTTGACTATAATCATCTCCAAAATGACTAAATAATTTGATTGAAATATCAAACTGCAGTATTAATCCAATACATGTACTTACTTCAGAATTTACAGGTTGTATTTTTTCGAAGAATGTTTCAGCAGGCCACACAATATCCTGGCTCATTTTAGGTAATAATTTTTGGGAGAAGTGAGACAGCGTTAAATTGTGTTATTTAATAAATTTCAACAAAATAGGGCTAAAAGTCATAATTTGACCATTTTGAGTAGGAGTGCGTTATAATGGGCCAGTTATTGGACAATATTTTGTATGAAGAAGTGGGATCCCTAGTGCGACTATTTCACACCAAGTCGCCCACTAGAAGAGCCCTGCTATTTCACACCAAGTCGCCCACTAGAAGAGCCCTGCTATTTCACACCAAGTCGCCCACTAGAAGAGCCCTGCAATATGCTGTGTTCTCGGGAAACAGCCATATATTTAGTTTTGTTAATAGTATTAAAAATATGCAATTGTGTAGATTACTGTTGTATTATCAGGGGTACGCATAAACGGGCCAATGTAGATGAACAATACCCAATGTGTACAATACGCAATGTGTACAATACGCAATGTGTACAATACGCAATGTGTACAATACGCAATGTGTACAATACGCAATGTGTACAATACGCAATGTGTACAATACGCAATGTGTACAATACGCAATGTGTACAATACCCAATGTGTACAATACCCAATGTGTACAATACGCAATGTGTACAGTACGCAATGTGTACAATACCCAATGTGTACAATACGCAATGTGTACAATACGCAATGTGTACAATACGCAATGTGTACAATACGCAATGTGTACAATACGCAATGTGTACAATACGCAATGTGTACAATACGCAATGTGTACAATACGCAATGTGTACAATACGCAATGTGTACAATACGCAATGTGTACAATACGTAATGTGTACTATACGTAATGTGTACAATACGTAATGTGTACAATACGCAATGTGTACAATACGTAATGTGATATTCATTTTATTGCCAGTTTTCATTAAAAACTTCAAACATAATGATTTAAAACCTACATATCGCTTGCATATGGATGGATATATAGAAAATCGTGTAGCGGTTATAATGATTTCATTTCTGGACAATTTCAGTCAAAATTTCTAATATAATGTATATCAACCTACAATAATAAATCGTAAAATAAACCTTAGTTTATACAAAACAACAAGTTCTTACAACATTAGTTAAATCGCTCTCGAGAACGCTGATGGAATACATCGCCACGAGGGAGAGGCAATGTGGAATTTAAGTGCCTTGCCTAAGGGCACAATCGTAATGGCTACAGCTGGGTGCGAACTGTGGTGACTTAAAACCTATATTGCGTACTTGACATCTCATTGTCACTTTTTCTGCCACATTTTACGCGTACCATTATTATCAGGGAGACATTATTATCAGGGAGACATTATTATCCCGGCCAAACTACAAACGATGAGGATGGTTGCGTGCTGAAGTAAATGGTAGTCGTGATGGTGTAATGGATACGGTATCCTAGTAGTCGAGGGTTGCAAGTTTGAGCCCTGTCAGAACCACGAGGCTGGGCAGATTAGGAACACATCAGACGATATGGTTACACTAGCAGTACCGTGTAACATCCAAAACTATATTGTGAATCTAGGAGGATATATTTATTGCAATGTTGTCATGCGTCTGGACAAGTAGTAGAAATAGTAAAGTAGCATAAATAAACAGATAATACAATGGTTTGGTTATTTATGTCTTTCCATTTCAAAGAAGAGCGGTATACCCCAGATGTATTCAGTAGTCGTGTATCCCATTCAGTAGTCGGTGTATACAAGATGTATTCAGTAGTCATGTATCCCAGATGTATTCAGTAGTCAGTGTATCCCAGATGTATTCAGTAGTCGGTGTATCCCAGATGTATTCAGTAGTCGTGTATCCCAGATGTATTCAGTAGTCGTGTATCCCAGATGTATTCAGTAGTCGGTGTAATCAAGATGCATTCAGTAGTCGTGTATACAAGATGCATTCAGTAGTCATGTATACAAGATGCATTCAGTAGTCGGTGTATACAAGATGTATTCAGTAGTCAGTGTATACAAGATGCATTCAGTAGTCGGTGTATACAAGATGCATTCAGTAGTCATGTATACAAGATGCATACAGTAGTCAGTGTATACAAGATGCATTCAGTAGTTGGTGTATACAAGATGCATTCAGTAGTCGGTGTATACAATATGCATTCAGTAGTCGGTGTATACAATATGCATTCAGTAGTTGGTGTATACAAGATGCATACAGTAGTCGGTGTATACAAGATGCATTCAGTAGTCGGTGTATACAAGATGCATTCAGTAGTCGGTGTATACACGATGCATTCAGTAGTCGGTGTATACAAGATGCATTCAGTAGTCGGTGTATACAAGATGCATTCAGTAGTCGTGTATACACGATGCATTCAGTAGTCGGTGTATACAAGATGCATTCAGTAGTCGGTGTATACAAGATGCATTCAGTAGTCGTGTATACACGATGCATTCAGTAGTCGGTGTATACAAGATGCATTTAGTAGTCGTGTATACAAGATGTATTCAGTGTATACAAGATGTATTCAGTAGTGGGTGTATACAAGATGCATTCAGTAGTCGGTGTAAACAAGATGCATTCAGTAGTCGGTGTATACAAGCTGTATTCAGTAGTCTGTGTATACAAGATGCATTCAGTAGTCGTGTATACAAGATGTATTCAGTAGTCGGTGTATACAAGATGCATTCAGTAGTCGTGTATACAAGATGTATTCAGTAGTCGGTGTATACAAGATGTATTCAGTTGTCGGTGTATACAAGCTGTATTCAGTAGTCATATATCCCAGATGTATTCAGTAGTCGGTGTATACAAGATGCATTCAGTAGTCGGTGTATACAAGATGCATTCAGTAGTCGGTGTAAACAAGATGCATTCAGTAGTCGGTGTATACAAGCTGTATTCAGTAGTCGGTGTATACAAGATGCATTCAGTAGTCGTGTATACAAGATGTATTCAGTAGTCAGTGTATACAAGATGTATTCAGTAGTCGGTGTATACAAGCTGTATTCAGTAGTCGGTGTATACAAGATGCATTCAGTAGTCGGTGTATACAAGCTGTATTCAGTAGTTGGTGTATACAAGATGCATTCAGTAGTCGGTGTATACAAGCTGTATTCAGTAGTCGGTGTATACAAGATGCATTCAGTAGTCGGTGTATACAAGATGCATTCAGTAGTCGGTGTATGCAAGCTGTATTCAGTAGTCGGTGTATACAAGATGCATTCAGTAGTCGTGTATACAAGATGTATTCAGTAGTCGGTGTATACAAGATGTATTCAGTAGTCGGTGTATACAAGATGCATTCAGTAGTCGGTGTAAACAAGATGTATTCAGTAGTCAATACCAAAACATAACATGGTGTCAGAAATTATGACTTTGTGGAAAAAGTAGAAATTATCGCAGTTCGAATAGACATTATTGTTGTGTGTGCAGTAATTACAGAGGGAAGAGTGTGAATGACGTAATTACTACGTTACATCGCTTCCCAGCTAATAAATTACTACAAAATGCGTGGTTGAAGCGGATTAGAACTGTGAGCTCCACATTTGTGTTCAATGGACGCGATGATCGTTTGTGTTCTGCGCACTTCATAGATGGAGATTACGATAGGAAATCAAAGGAAAACAACGTTCCATCCATTTTCGTTCTCCAGGATGGCAGAGTGAAACAGTTTGAAGCAACTTCGTTGGTGAGAATTTAGTCAATTTATATACATTTCTCAGAATTGTTTGTTCTCCTAGGCCTACATGTAGTACATTAGGTCATCCGAGAAAATAAACGCAACCCTGTCCAACAAATAAACTTTTTAATCTCGCCCCATGTTCATGATGCAGTAGTTTCGAGTGTCAGATTTGAGATAGAGGGGTCCCGGGTTCAATGCTCGGTCACAGGATATGTTTTCTCCAAAATATCCTCTTTGTCCCCGGTCGTATCGTCTCTGCATCTCAATACCCCCACCCATCCTCACTGATCAGCACTTCAGGTATTTCCAGAAACAGAGAAACGATGCTAGATAGCTTATTCTATTTTAAAATTTGATTATTATTACTATTAATCAATTAATTAAAAAAATAGTCAACTGACACCAGGGGTGTGCCTAGGCATACGCACGTATGCACGTGCGTACACTTGTCAATTGATTGGGAAAGTCCAAAACATAAAAACGCGAAATATGCAGTAAAAATCGATGCTTTACACGGGTACGGTCTCCAAATTATAATAATAAAATAAATGAATTATTTATGGGTATAATTGTGTTAATATTTACTTCGAAAATAGTGCTGGAAATAGCCTAGAATGAACCACAGGACTTCTAGATTTCAAAAAAATGTGGGGGGGGGTTGCCACCAGATCCCCATAGCTACTTCGCACCTGCGGTGCTCGATGCTGTGCGTATGACTAAAAATGCCCCTGGACACAGTCTGTGTTGCAAACTAATTTACAACTGAGTGACAATATTCAATAATACTTTTGAACGTTGTATGATAATGGTTTTCGTAACATTATTATAATTATATATATTTATGCTTTTCAGGTACATGAGGTTACCCCGGCTGAAATTGTCGAAGACATTGCAGATGAACCGTGCGACAAGGACATGGAGGAAGAGCCCAATTTCTCAAACACACCATTTTTGTCAAATTCGTCAGTGGAATTTGTGTCGGTACACTTTCATGACTATCTTCCATCTATTCCTGATCAAGCTACATTTACGGACAAATAAAGATAAAGAAACGCAAACAATTTCTAATGGCATGTGTTGTTCAACACAGATGGATATTTCTTATGATGTTCCTGAAATAAAATCTATGAGAACGTTTGGAACACAGACCGATTTCAAATAACGTGTGAAATTGGTATACAGGCACAGAAACCAGATATCACAATTGAAGACATTAAAAACAGTGAAATGTGTATGTTTTACACAGGGTTACCCAATGTTGACACGTTTAATTTAATTTTCAATGAGTTGGATGATGCCGAGGCAAATACACATCGTAATCATGGTAATAGAGAGAAGCAAGGTCGTCCAAGGAGGCTGCGATTAATCGATGAATTTTTTCTTGTACTTTTGCGGTTAAGACTTGGATTATTGTTGGAGGATTTAGCAAGAAGATTTCATGTTTCGAAATCCACATGCAGCAACATTACCAGCCAATGGATAGCGTATTTATCTATAAAACTTTCATCCCTGGTAGCATGGCCATCAAAGTCAACAATCATGGATACCATGCCTAGAAAATTCAAAAGGAAATATCCAAACTGCAGGGTCATCATTGACTGTACCGAATTTTACACTGAAACTCCACAATCATTAGCCAATAAATCTCTTATGTATTCTCATTACAAATCACATATGACTTGGAAAGCTCTACTTGGAATCAGTCCATCAGGAATTATTACGTTTGTATCAGATTTGTGGACAGGTAGCATCAGTGACAAACAAATAACGATGAAATGTGGATTACTGGACTTCTGCCAGGCAGGAGATGTGGATTACTGGACTTCTGCCAGGCAGGAGATGCAATAATGGCAGATAAAGGTTTTTTAATTTCTGATTTAACGGCACCACGGGGAATGCATCTTATTATTCCACCATTGAAAATGCAGCGTTTCAATCGGCGGCAGGTGGAAGAAACCAGACGCATAGCCAACTTGCGCATTGATGTTGAACACGCTATGGAAAGAGTGAAAAACTTTAGAATTCTTCAAGGTGTGATGCCTATCACTCTTTCACAACAAGCATCAAAAATACTGAAAATTTGTGTCGGACTTTCTAACTTGTTTCCACCACTAATTCATGATGGTGAGGATTAATTTGCAGGACCATAATCCAACAAATTATGTAAAGTTTTCAGCGATGTAAAAAATAAGACTGTTTTTATTGTTAGGTCAAAGTGTGTTACTGTGTACATGTATTATATTAAAGTATATACATGTATTTTATTCATCATGTTTTATTATTTTCTTAAGTTTGGTTAAATCACTTAACCCTCACCGCTGTCAGTTCTTTCAAGTGAGGAAGTTATCCGTTTAGCATTCAGTGGGTTGGTGGTTCTACTTGGATACCCAAAACAATGTCTGGAGGGTCATGTATCAGCTACTGTTTCAATTGGTGGGTCTGTGGTTCTACCTGGATGCCAGAAACAATGTCCGGAGTGGCATTTATAAACTACTGTTTCAATTGGTGGGTCAGTGGTTCTACCCGGATGCAATGTCCGGAGTGGCATTTATAAACTACTGTTTCAATTGGTGGGTCAATGGTTCTACCCGGATGCCAGAAACAATGTCTTGAGTGGCATTTATAAACTACTGTTTCAATTGGTGGGTCAGTAGTTCAACCCGGATGCAAGAAGCAATGTCAGGAGTGGCATTTATAAACTACTGTTTTAATTGGTGGGTCAGTGGTTCTACCCAGATGCCAGAAACAATGTCTGGAGTGGCATTTATAAACTACTGTTTCAATTGGTGAGTCTGTGGTTCTACCCAGATGCCAGAAGCATTGTCTGGAGTGGCATTTATAAACTACTGTTTTAATTGGTGGGTCGGTGGCTCTACTCGCATGCCAGAAACAATGTTGCGAGTGGTGGGGAGTATACTTGGATGCCAGAAACAATATGATATCCGGAGTGGCAGTTGAACTACTGTTGTTATTGGTGGGTCGGTGATTCTACTAGGATTAAAAACATGGAAATAATTAAAGCTAACATCAAATCAAGCTTTGAGTAAAATAGTTTTTAATTAACATTTTCAATGAAATAACACACAAGTTCTGATGAAATACTGAATATGTTAATACATGTATGTATACCTAAGGACAACAGTTTTGCACAAGTATTTTGTACATGTATATCAGCAATTAAAGTCAATAACATGGATAAAGATTATACTTTAACACACTCGGGAGAATAACATAGTTATAGTATATGTTGTATGTATCGACACAATATTATGTTTTACAAGAAACATAGACGTATTTCCTTCAGTCCATGGCATAACTAATCATTCCCGTGCAAAACTTTTGTCCATGTATACATGTATATAAATGTTTACTTATAATTCACTCGTCCAATAAAAATTGTAACACATAATTACAACATGTTTCGGCTTATCAGACATGCTATTAACCCAGCTAGCATTATGTTCTAATAACCTAGTTATACATTGTAAAGGGCTTTTCCACGTCCCACACGCTCGGAGAACACTTCTGGGATAACTGCTTCTTTATAAAACGATATCAATTTGGGCAACATTTCATTCCAAACTTGCCCATCAAACGCGATCCTTTCTGTAAAATGTCCTTTCAAAGTCCATACAAAAAAATCGCACCACTTCCTACCGGTTAATGCCATTTGGCCATGTATTTGGTAATAATATGAATGTTTCCTTTTTAATTTAATTTCATCATTGACAATTTCACAGAAGAACTGTTTGTCCTCGCAGGCTTCCTTGGGAGTGATTTGCCTGCATTTGAATGGGCACTTTATTTCCAACAAACCTTGTTTGTCCACACATTGTTGGCAGCATTCAACAATTCCGTCAGGACTGGTTCCCAGGTATGGGTGATCAGACGAAATCACTAACCCGCTCCCATAAACTTTCAAGTCTGGGTGTGATTTTTGATTCAATTTAATATAGAACCGCCGTGCTGCAGCTTCATGGGTTCTGCCCCAACGTGTTGCTGCAGAATTGAAGATGTTGTACCCCAATATTGTTTTTAACATGACATCGGGTTGTGTATCGTCCCTTTGTTTGACAATTGTTCCGAAGTTTGAACTCGTCAGTCTGCCCTGTCTGGCTTCTTTCCAAAAATGACTTGCTTTGTCCCTTTGTACTAGTTTCGATCAATACACAATCACTTTTACTGCATTTCAGGGAATTAAAGTATGATACAAACATATCCTGGCAATTTTTACTCTTCAGATCTACATTATCGTGATACATAAAGTCAACATTGTGGAGCTGGGGTATCTCATTTACCACCTTCTTTTCTGACTCTGGAATTAAGTTGCTATCACTTAAAAGTAAAGCAGCATGTGGTGCACACTTCCTTAATTTTTCAATGAATGAAACAGTATTCAAAAGTTGAACTTTATCATGTTCATGCAATTTGTGAGTTTTAATGTTGATTTCCTTCTCTGGCTTGTCTTCAAACTTCAGTGTCTTGAAAACAAGATTCTGTGACTTCTTTGGACTTAGTTTCCTTTTACGAGGTTGGTTCCATTTACATTTGGAGGATGTTGGAGCTGTTAGGCCGTCTGCCTGCTTATTGGAGATGTCCACCAAGGCATACAATAGTGCAGCTACGTGGTTGCATGACTCCCCTTCTCTAAAACAAAAGAAAACAGTACTTAAGCATAACATAATAATTTTATTTAACTCTTCGAGTACAATAACGGGACAAAAAATTTAGATTAAAATAAAACTTATTTAATTTTTTTCCGTTTACAATGTACACTACATGTAGCTCATTCCAATCAATTTTCGATTTTTTACTTCAATGCGAGATAAATAGAATAAAAGATGGTTTTTATATTGGCTGATTATTGAGTGGTCCCCGGGTGATTTTCAGGTGCGAGCATGTGGTGCCTCCTGTTTCGGCACCTTTAGGGGGACATATGCCATGGTGCACCATCTGAAAATCTATCGTGCATGTAACAAATCTACACGCTAACCACCATTGGAGATTGGGGGGTCCTGTGTTTGATACTCGGTCACGCCACGTACATGTATGTAGTGCCCTTGATCAAGACACGGTGCCCTCTCTCACATTGCTTTATATAGTACTGGTTAACCGCTTAGTAATAGTACAGACTAACCGCTTGAGGTAGGTAGAGCATGGTCAGGAAAACATGCATAATACGCCCAAAGGTTCGATATTAATTATAATGATGAATGGAATATAAATAAGCAAATGCCTTACCCGCCATCACAACTGCATCCTGCTGCATGAACCATCCCGGATACTTTTGACAGGCATACCCAAGCCATGTAGTCTGTACCTTTTTTCTTGTCATTTGGCAGTGATGGCATAACTTGTGCCTTAACGTAGCGATGAGAACATGTCCTACTAATGTCATGATATCTGACTGAATGTAAATGTCTATCCTCGTAGAACACTTTTGCTTTAAGTTGTTTCTTTGCATTCATATTTTCGGAGTCGAATGTTCTGGAATTGTTCAGCACAAGATAATTGTATAAATCCTGTGTCCTGAAGAACGGTACACGCGACAAATTACTGTCCCAAACGCCTTTCAAATCCTTGGGGTTCGGTAATTTCTCTCCAAGTGGTGTACAGAAAAGTTCCGCCTGACGCTGTTTATGTTGTTTATTGTCCTCGGTTTGTATTTCACTCAGAGTACGTGTCCTCAATTTAACTATTCCTTTAG
>CM026388.1:46719325-46761900 GCA_014843695.1 Archivesica marissinica | reverse complement strand
GGTGAACATACCTCTATATTAGACTAATGTGGAGACAAGCCGCCTACCCCTATACTCTATACTGGACTGGTGAACATACCTCTATATTAGACTAATGTAAAGACAAGCCGCCTACCCATATACTCTATACTGGAATGGTGAACATACCTCTATATTAGACTAATGTGGAGACAAGCCGCCTACCCCTATACTCTATACTGGAATGGTGAACATACCTCTATATTAGACTAATGTAAAGACAAGCCGCCTACCCCCATACTCTATACTGGAATGGTGAACATACCTCTATATTAGACTAATGTAAAGACAAGCCGCCTACCCTTATACTCTATACTGGAATGGTGAACATACCTCTATATTAGACTAATGTGGAGACAAGCCGCCTACCCCTATACTCTATACTGGAATGGTGAACATACCTCTATATTAGACTAATGTAAAGACAAGCCGCCTACCCTTATACTCTATACTGGAATGGTGAACATACCTCTATATTAGACTAATGTAAAGACAAGCCGCCTACCCCCATACTCTATACTGGAATGGTGAACATACCTCTATATTAGACTAATGTAAAGACAAGCCGCCTACCCTTATACTCTATACTGGAATGGTGAACATACCTCTATATTAGACTAATGTGGAGACAAGCCGCCTACCCTTATACTCTATGCTTGAATGGTGACCATACCTCTATATTAGACTAAAGTAAAGACAAGTCGCCTACCCAAATACTCTATACTGGAATGGTGAACATACCTCTATATTAGACTAATGTAAAGACAATCCGCCTACCCCCATACTCTATGCTGGAATGGTGAACATACCTCTATATTACACTAATGTAAAGACAAGCCGCCTACCCCCATACTCTATGCTGGAATGGTGAACATACCTCTATATTAGACTAATGTAAAGACAAGCCGCCTACCCCCATACTCTATACTGGAATGGTGAACATACCTCTATATTAGACTAATGTAAAGACAAGCCGCCTACCCTTATACTCTATACTGGAATGGTGAAAATACCTCTATATTAGACTAATGTGGAGACAAGCCGCCTACCCTTATACTCTATGCTTGAATGGTGACCATACCTCTATATTAGACTAAAGTAAAGACAAGTCGCCTACCCAAATACTCTATACTGGAATGGTGAACATACCTCTATATTAGACTAATGTAAAGACAAGCCGCCTACCCTTATACTCTATACTGGAATGGTGAACATACCTCTATATTAGACTAATGTAAAGACAAGCCGCCTACCCCCATACTCTATACTGGAATGGTGAACATACCTCTATATTAGACTAATGTAAAGACAAGCCGCCTACCCTTATACTCTATACTGGAATGGTGAAAATACCTCTATATTAGACTAATGTGGAGACAAGCCGCCTACCCTTATACTCTATGCTTGAATGGTGACCATACCTCTATATTAGACTAAAGTAAAGACAAGTCGCCTACCCAAATACTCTATACTGGAATGGTGAACATACCTCTATATTAGACTAATGTAAAGACAAGCCGCCTACCCCTATACTCTATACTGGAATGGTGAACATACCTCTATATTAGACTAATGTGGAGACAAGCCGCCTACCCCTATACTCTATACTGGAATGGTGAACATACCTCTATATAGACTAATGTAAAGACAAGCCGCCTACCCCTATACTCTATACTGGAATGGTGAACATACCTCTATATTAGACTAATGTGGAGACAAGCCGCCTACCCCTATACTCTATTCTGGAATGGTGAACATACCTCTATATTAGACTAATGTGGAGACAAGCCGCCTACCCCTATACTCTATACTGGAATGGTGAACATACCTCTATATTAGACTAATGTGGAGACAATCCGCCTACCCCTATACTCTATACTGGAATGGTGAACATACCTCTATATTAGACTAATGTGGAGACAAGCCGCCTACCCCTATACTCTATGCTGGAATGGTGAACATACCTCTATATTAGACTAATGGAAAGACAAGCCGCCTACCCCCATACTCTATACTGGAATGGTGAACATACCTCTATATTAGACTAATGTGGAGACAAGCCGCCTACCCCCATACTCTATACTGGAATTGTGAACATACCTCTATATTAGACTAATGTAAAGACAAGCCGCCTACCCCTATACTCTATACTGGAATGGTGAACATACCTCTATATTAGACTAATGTGGAGACAAGCCGCCTACCCCTATACTCTATGCTGGAATGGTGAACATACCTCTATATTAGACTAATGGAAAGACAAGCCGCCTACCCCCATACTCTATACTGGAATGGTGAACATACCTCTATATTAGACTAATGTGGAGACAAGCCGCCTACCCCCATACTCTATACTGGAATTGTGAACATACCTCTATATTAGACTAATGTAAAGACAAGCCGCCTACCCCTATACTCTATACTGGAATGGTGAACATACCTCTATATTAGACTAATGTGGAGACAAGCCGCCTACCCCTATACTCTATACTGGAATGGTGAACATACCTCTATATTAGACTAATGTGGAGACAAGCCGCCTAACCCTATACTCTATGCTGGAATGGTGAACATACCACTATATTAGACTAATGTGGAGACAAGCCGCCTACCCCTATACTCTATGCTGGAATGGTGAACATACCTCTATATTAGACTAATGTGGAGACAAGCCGCCTACCCTTATACTCTATGCTGGAATGGTGAACATACCTCTATATTAGACCTATGTGGAGACAAGCCGCCTACCCCTATACTCTATGCTGGAATGGTGAACATACCTCTATATTAGACTAATGTGGAGACAAGCCGCCTACCCCTATACTCTATGCTGGAATGGTGAACATACACTATATTAGACTAATGTGGAGACAAGCCGCCTACCCCTATACTCTATGCTGGAATGGTGAACATACCTCTATATTAGACTAATGTGGAGACAAGCCGCCTACCCCTATACTCTATACTGGAATGGTGAACATACCTCTATATTAGACTAATGTGGAGACAAGCCGCCTACCCCTATACTCTATGCTGGAATGGTGAACATACCTCTATATTAGACTAATGTGGAGACAAGCCGCCTACCCCTATACTCTATACTGGAATGGTGAACATACCTCTATATTAGACTAATGTGGAGACAAGCCGCCTACCCCTATACTCTATGCTGGAATGGTGAACATACCTCTATATTAGACTAATGTGGAGACAAGCCGCCTACCCCTATACTCTATGCTGGAATGGTGAACATACCTCTATATTAGACTAATGTGGAGACAAGCCGCCTACCCCTATACTCTATACTGGAATGGTGAACATACCTCTATATTAGACTAATGTGGAGACAAGCCGCCTACCCTTATACTCTATTCTGGAATGGTGAACATACCTCTATATTAGACTAATGTGGAGACAAGCCGCCTACCCCTATACTCTATACTGGAATGGTGAACATACCTCTATATTAGACTAATGTGGAGACAAGCCGCCTATCCTTATACTCTATGCTGGAATGGTGAACATACCTCTATATTAGACTAATGTGGAGACAAGCCGCCTACCCCTATACTCTATGCTGGAATGGTGAACATACCTCTATATTAGACTAATGTGGAGACAAGCCGCCTACCCCTATACTCTATACTGGAATGGTGAACATACCTCTATATTAGACTAATGTGGAGACAAGCCGCCTACCCCTATACTCTATACTTGAATGGTGAACATACCTCTATATTAGACTAATGTGGAGACAAGCCGCCTACCCCCATACTCTATGCTGGAATGGTGAACATACCTCTATATTAGACTAATGTGGAGACAAGCCGCCTACCCCTATACTCTATGCTGGAATGGTGAACATACCTCTATATTAGACTAATGTGGAGACAAGCCGCCTACCCCCATACTCTATGCTGGAATGGTGAACATACCTCTATATTAGACTAATGTAAAGACAAGCCGCCTACCCCTATACTCTATACTGGAATGGTGAACATACCTCTATATTAGACTAATGTGGAGACAAGCCGCCTACCCCTATACTCTATGCTGGAATGGTGAACATACCTCTATATTAGACTAATGTGGAGACAAGCCGCCTACCCTTATACTCCATACTGGAATGGTGAACATACCTCTATATTAGACTAATGGCAAGACAAGCCGCCTACCCCTATACTCTATGCTTAAATGGTGAACATACCTCTATATTAGCCTAATGTAAAGACAAGCGGCCTACCCCCATACTATATACTGGAATGGTGAACATACCTCTATATTAGACTAATGTGGAGACAAGTCGCCTACCCCTATCTCTATACTGGAATGGTGAACATACCTCTATATTAGCCTAATGTTAAGACAAGCCGCCTACCCCTATACTCTATACTGGAATGGTGAACATACCTCTATATTAGACTACTGTGGAGACAAGCCGCCTACCCCTATACTCTATACTGGAATGGTGAACATACCTCTATATTAGACTAATGTGGAGACAAGCCGCCTACCCCTATACTCTATGCTGGAATGGTGAACATACCTCTATATTAGACTAATGTAAAGACAAGCCGCCTACCCCTATACTCTATGCTGGAATGGTGAATACCACACCACCCACCTGGGTCGCATAGAGACAATACCGTTACTTGGTACACGGTATTATTGGCTGTCCGATTAGCGCAGTGGTTAGCGCGCTCGCTTCTCACCAATGCAACCCGAGTTCGATCCCCGGACTGGGTATTATGTGAGATGGTACGGTGGTCGCCAGATCGGACAGGTGGGTTTTCTCCGGGTACTCCGGTTTCCACCCACACTAAAGACCACATATACGCTTTCATCCTCGTCAACGAGAGTGATTAATATAAGTTGCTAAAACTTGCTTCGCAATTGTTGTAAAATAAATAAAGTTTAAATACCATTACACCCCCTCATCCCTCAGTAAATTGATTTCACTGGTTACAATATGTGTAACTATATATATACTTTGCAAGTTTGTAATTCACACATACATGCTATTATACTTAAGAAATTAAACACTTTATACAGCTACCTAACACGCTGTGCCAAGTACACCATCATAAAATTATGTGTAACACCATTTGATAATTTCAATTTAATATGCTCTACTTAAAATAGACATGCTGAGATAATTCCTATCTAGTATCAGTCATCAGTGAAAACGTAAATTTATACAGAATGTAATTTCCTATTATATGGTATAATATTTTTCCAAATATGTGCCTCAAAAACTGAGTATTTCAACTAATAAACATGCGTCGTATACGCGGTTTGTTGACATAACAAAATAATGTAAACTCTGCATGCGTAATACAACATGTGTATCCCGAATAACGAGATTTATGGTACAGATATACCGTTATATCTCACAGTTGTGCCTATGCATATTTATTTGTAGACTAATCTTAGTTAAATTTATTATTTCTAAGCGACAGTATCACGCGACTCCAATGACAAACAAACATCAATTCCGGAGCGTGGATGACCGGTATATGAAATCCTTCATTCACGTTTGAAAGTGTGTAGACCAAAAAAACACTGTTTAACCGAACCGCTGTAACCATCCGCTGTGAATAAGTATTCTTTTAATATTTGTGTTCGAATGTATTCGGAAGAATTTGTAGTTAATGTAGTAATGCATTTATACGTGAACAATGCATTGTTTTGGCTTTTTGCGATGTAATGTCGCTTTATGTCTATTAAACAATATGTTCTGTTCTGATGTCATCGAATTTATTAAAGACATGGTCGAGATAGGGTGGGAAGGGTGCGAAAAGCTTTCATTGTCCGTCAACATTACAGTTAATGCTGTCTCAATATATCAAGTCACGTTGGTTGCGAATCCAGGTAACACTGTCTCAATATATCACGTCACGTTGGTGGCGAATCCAGGTAACACTGTCTCAATATATCAAGTCACGTTGGTGGCGAATCCAGGTAACGTTGTCTCAATATATCAAGTCACGTTGGTTGCGAATCCAGGTAACACTGTCTCAATATATCAAGTCACGTTGATGGCGAATCCAGGTAACACTGTCTCAATAAGTATATCAAGTCACGTTGGTTGTGAATCCAGGTAACACTGTCTCAATATATCATGTCACGTTGGTGGCGAATCCAGGAGTAGTAAACCCGTCTCTTTGCTTTTTTGGTATACACGTCACTATAGAGCCTATTGATGACGTATCGCGCAACTACCGAGCTCTTTGCTTTTTTAGTAAACCCAGCTCTTTGCTTGTAAACAAACGGGCGCCATTTTGAATACGCTTTATAGTAACTCATTTGCATATAAGGTAATATAAAGTAGGTCACGCGCGTGCGCGTATATTTTTAGTCTATTGATGACGTATCGCGCAACTACCGAGTTCTGTGTACGAAGGCGTAACGGACGATCTAGTAACAGCGTCTCTACACGGCGTCCATTTTGGATGACCTCACGATTAAGTTATGTCCGGGCTTATCGGATAATGTACATCTTATAATTCGAACATAATGCGACATATGTACGCTATTATATATCCGGAGCGTTGTCGCATAAAAATGTTCTTCGAAGACACTAGAGTACGTCAGAATAATCAGTACCCGGTGGCCTCGACACGTACCCTGATGACACTCTCCACCCTACGTCTCATGCTTCCAGTCGGATCCGTTCTCGGGTCAATAACATCCGCGCAGAGCCGCTTCCAACTGGTCCGTACTGGAGGGTTCCGTACCTACATTATCCGCCCACACACGGATTCAGATCCGGGCTTACCGCTGGCCGGGGTAGAGTTATCACTGCATAGGCCCTCATGTACGGTACGTGCTATGTGAGACCTGTCGACCGTGTACCGTGGTCGTATAGCGAGTGGGTGATTGTCGTGGGACAACGACTGGCTGTCACGGATGTACTGAGCTCCGGTTACCTGATGGTGACCAAATCCAGCTCGCAATCATGGGTCGCCACCTCCGTACGACAGGAAGTCGTGATAGCGCAGCGTTCGCTTCAGGTCCGGAGTTCGAGACCCGCTGGAGCCGTTACGAGCGTGCCCTTGGCATTTGAATTCCCTCTTCTCTCTCCATCAGGAACGAGGTCTCGAGAGTTGGAATAACTCGTTTCGCGATCGAGCTAAAATAAATTTGTATAAAAACCGGATGAAGTTAAGCGAAGCGAAACGAACTGACGTTCTTTTACGATATCGGTATACCTGGATATACTGATCGGTACAGTAACAGAGTGAAAGTGGTGTATAAGAAAACGAAGTGTACGTTATTACTACATACCCGATTGCAACGACCAATGAAAGACACCAATGGGAACGAACCGCTCTATAAATAGCGAGCGCGTACGTTTCTATAAATAACGACTACGAACCGATCCATAAATAACGATTACGAACGCTTCTATAAATATAGACCGATTAGAACGGACTTAGGCCTCAAACTTCAACCATGCTGTCAACGGGTAAGTTCATTATATTATTCAAACTCGGCGTACGTTTTTATCGCGTAAGAAATCCTAATTATACACTATATACAAACTTAACCTATGTACTTTAGCGAAAATGAATAATATATATCTTATCTCGTTACGTATAATTCCATAAAAACGCGATAAATTATTAATAATCCGTAATGTAAGTTTTAGAGGGCGATAGATTCCATCAGGAATGAGATATCCAGAGCGATTAATATAACGTCGTAAGAACTTGTTTCGCGATCGAGCAAATATAATTTTGTAATAAAATAATATTATCCATTCAACATATTCGCGTATCAAGGAATATGAGACGAGGGATGGAACGATTAATATAAATGTGTAATACTCGATGTTCAAATTATAAAACCCGTCTGATGGCTATCTCCGAATAAATCCTATCATTTCGTATGACGCATGTTAGTTGTCTGCTCAATACATCGGAATGGCTCCGATAATGCATGCGCGGTATGAGGTATGCCTGTCTGCTTGTATGTTTGTCAGTTGGGCCGTCTGTTTAATCATCACGAACGCAGTATGTACACAAAATGACACAGGTAATTCTAAATATCGCGTGGCAAATTGTTTCATGATTCTAAGCAAATCGAAGTAATTAATACGTTTACATACCGGTTGTCAATGCCAGCCGTTAAAAGCTAAAGGTAAGACCAGCAACATTTCTCTAAGCTGCAACATAGCGGATTAACTGATAAGCCCAGAGTGCGTACACAACTTAATCAGGAGGTCATCCGCAGCTAATTGGTCCTAATTGATGTGGAGATATCCCAATGATGTTGAAGACAGGGCTTGCTACTGAGTTATCACAACTACGCTATCTCATAAGACAAGAAACGTCTGTGATGATTCATTAATGGACAATATTTTATTAACACCCAAACAAGATTGTCTTTAAGACGTATCTGCAAATAATTAAAATCGCTTTCGTTCGCTAAATGTATGCGTACTTGCCGTGGGGAATTCTTATAATCACTGCCTACCTGTCCGTCCGTCCGTCCGTCCGTCTGTCTGTCTGTCTGTCTGTCTGTCCGTCCGTCCGTCCGTCCGTCCGTCTGTCTGTCTGTCTGTATGTCTCTCTGTCTGTCTGTCTGTCCGTCCGTCCGTCTGTCTGTCTGTTTGTCCATCCGTCCGTCCGTCTGTCCGTCCGTCTGTCCGTCCGTCTGGCGGTCTGTCTGTCGGTGGAGCATCTTCTGCCTTGTGCACTGTCCTCCAAAACGACGGCTTTGATGTTTTCATGATGGATATGTAATGGTCATTTAGCGTGCATATGTCGCATTACGCGCGAAACAGAATTATAAGATGTACATGTATGTAAATGCTGTATGTAGGCCTACAGCGGTACTCAAATCAATCTAAAAACAGCAACAATTATGGGGCGACGTTTCGCTATTTCTTTAGTATTTATACGGATATCCATAATTCGATTATTAGATATAGGGGTAGCGCTGCGTATGAGCACGATCTATGAAGATTATTCGCCATACAGAGGAATGCCAGAGATATGCTTAAGCATCGGGAAAACAGCATGGAGCCAAAGACTGACACATTCATACAGGTAATTCTAAATAGCTCGCGTCGTTAAATATGTCCCAAATGCACCTTACAATCTAAAGGTAATTAATTTCGAATTACTACAAATCGACGCGGAAATCCGTAAATGTAATTAAGAAATGTTAAATGTCAAATACTCGTTTCGCGATCGAGCTAACATAAATTTGTATAAACTAATTACATCCCCTGTTCAGTACGATAATGATAATCACGTGATCGGTGTTACATTGCGCATCCTTTATTAGAGTTGTACATATCCGTTGTAGGGAACATGCGTATGTCTCCCCGTGCTAATAGTCAATGTTGTTATCATAATACGCCTATCAGTTTCATGCGAAGCCTATTTTATGGCAATAACGGCTGTAATACATGCGTTATTTGATAGACGACGTCGCTCGGAGATTCGGGTTCGAACATGGCTTATTAATGTATACGACCAGACTGGTGTGACAACTGTGTGGTCGCTATATGAAACAGGAAAATGTTGCTTTCCAATAAAATATGCTCATCTGTTAGCCTTCCGTATTTATTTATCATCGACCCCCTTGTTAATCGGGGTGACGCCTCTAAAAGTGCATTCGTTAATTCATTTTTGTTGCAGGATAGTGTAATACGCTCCAATTCCAGAAGCATACAGGCGCGTAGCTGTCATTAGGCCAAAAGGCCCGGGCCTGCACATCAGTATTTATACGGATATCTATAATTCGATTATTAGATATAGGGGTAGCGCCGCGTATGAGCACGATCTATGTTGTTTATAATGAAGCTAAAAGACTTGGCCTACGAATCTGACGTCATCAATTTTTCGACTCGGAGTTAGATCGTAGAAATCTGTATAATTCGACGTAGCTCGGCGAGACCGATCCGACGATATCTTTTCTTTATTTATACGTCGAGTAGTTTTCGAGATATAGAGGTTTAAAGATTTTATATATCCTTAAAATCCCTATAATAAAAATGAAAAAATATTTAAACGTAAGTAACGTTACTATACGTTAGTTCTAATATACGCGTAGCGTCGTCACGAGTCCGACGCTACCCTTAATTTTGATCTATCATTATTCGATATATATATCATACTGATTATCTCCCTTTAATCGTAAATAAGTTTGAAGAAAAATGAACTTCGAGGAAACTGGCCGTGTTTGGTATCGTCGGAAAGATCTCGAAGAGACAATGACGAATCCGCGACTCAATTAATGGTCCGACCTCATACCGTAAGTAGTGATCCGAAAAACAGTAAGTACCGATATAAATTCGTTATATAAGCTTTATTATAGGTCCAATCTATCCGGGGGTTTCGATAATCGTACTAAACGATTATACGTTCCGCGCCTACGATTTTCAAAATGGAGGATAAAAATGGCGGGAAAACACTATCTCTCTTATTAATGGTCCATTCGACTCGGTGTGTGTCGCTCCATTTATGTCCGTATCTATCCTTAATTCTAATTACGTAGCTAATGTCCGTAAACAATTACCTCCCTCTACACATTCTCATTATACCGATAAAATGATTATATTTATTATCGTCATTTCGATCGTAAGATGTTGATGGCCGCGATACTCTATTATATAATACGTATAAGTACCTAAATATCAAAGGACTGGGCGTGTTTATAGTTTCCGGAATATTGCATCAGTCAGTCGTTGACGTCACGAAATCATGCCCAGACACGTATAGACCTATCCTATAAATGAACTAAGTTACTATAAATAGAAAACTAGTTGGAACAGGCTGTTTATATTCATCCAATCAGAACGTATTGCTATAAATAACAATGACATGCGTTACTATAAATAGAAAACTAGTTAGAACCGGTATTGCTATTTTTATTTATCCAAGGAGAGCGTATTGCTATAAATAACAATTACCTACGTTACTATTAATAACTCATTTCTATGTCTATGTACGTGAGCACGTGCATATGTGTGCGCGTGCGTGGTTGTAAAGTTGCCGCTATTTGCAGAATGCACCGTGTGTCACCTCAAACATCCTCAATCTGAATACAATCGCCAGTACATCTAAGTTATCAACATCGCCATCATATTAAGCATGCATATCTGTATTTAATCTTCATTATAAGCACTGACCCCAGGGGGTTAGAGCCAGTCATGAGACAATCCTAGCGTAATTTACATACATACTTGTAAAAAAAGAAACATCATTTTTGATAATGCGCCATTGGGACTATTTCTGGGTGAATTGGCAACCACCGAAAACCTCACGTCATTTATGCGTTATGTAGTACAGCGGTCAACAGGCTGGATTGGTAATCCATGGATCGCAGGTTCGATCCGCCGTCTGACCCTAATAAAATTAACGGTATTTCAGATGGGACGTTAAACCGAGGTCTCGTGTCGGTGTTTTACACAATGCACGTAAAAGAACCATATCAGCCTCTGGATTGGGTCTCTGTCTGTATCATCGCACTATCCTCCAAAATTACTAATCTCTTTAGGAGGCGTCGCTCGTATGGGCAACCGCTGGCGACGATAAATAAACGTAAAGAACACAAAATTAGATATTGTATTCCAGCACACGATGTATGCATATCCTCATCCACAGTACTATATTATAATATTGCACTGCTTTATATAGTCTGCTTTCTAAATCCTATATATAAATTTACGAAGGTCTCAAATTTATGTATGTTCACCATATCTACATACATTGCTACAAGATATACACACTGTCTCACCATATATACATACATTGCTACAAGATATACACACTGTCTCACCATATATACATACATTACTACAAGATATACACACTATCTCACCATATCTACATATATTACAACAATATATATCCACTATCTCACCATATCTACATACATTACTAATATATATATACACTATCTCACTATATCTACATTCATTACTACGAGATCTACACACTATTTCACCATATATACATTCATTACTACAAGATCTACACACTATATCACCATATCTACATACATTACTACACGATATATCCACTATCTCACCATATCTACGTACATTACTACAAGATATACACAGTATCTCACCATATCTACATACATTACTACAAGAAATTATTCACTATCTCACCATAACTACATTCATTACTACAAGATATACGCACTATAGCACCATATCTACATACATTACTACAATAACTACACACTGTCTTACCATATCTACGTATATTACTACAAGATATACACACTATCTCACCATATCTACTTACATTACTACAATATCTACAAACTATCTCACCATATCTACATACATTACTACAAAATATACACACTATCTCACCATATCTATATATAGTACTACAATATATATCCACTATCTCACCATATCTACATACATTACTACAATAACTACACACTGTCTCACCATATCTACGTATATTACTACAAGATATACACACTATCTCACCATATCTACATACATTACTACAAAATATACACACCATATCACCATATCTACATACATTACTACAAGATATACACACTATCTCACCATATCTATATATAGTACTACAATATATATCCACTATCTCACCATATCTACATACATTACTACAATAACTACACACTGTCTCACCATATCTACGTCCATTATTACAAGATATACACACTATCTCACCATATCTACTTACATTACTACAATATATACACACTATCTCACCATATATACGTACATTACTACAAGATATACACACCATATCACCATATATACATACATTACTACAAGATATACACACTATCTCACCATATCTATATATAGTACTACAATATATATCCACTATCTCACCATATCTACGTACATTACTAAAATATATATACACTATCTCACCATATCTACGTCCATTACTACAAGATATACACACTGTCTCACCATATCTACGTACATTACCACAAGATATACACACTATCTCACCATATCTACATACATTACTACAATAACTACACACTGTCTCACCATATCTACGTATATTACTACAAGATATACACACTATCTCACCATATCTACTTACATTACTACAATATCTACAAACTATCTCACCATATCTACATACATTACTACAAAATATATACACCATATCACCATATCTACATACATTACTACAAGATATACACACTATCTCACCATATCTACATACATTACTAAAATATATATACACTATCTCACCATATCTACGTCCATTATTACAAGATATACATACTGTCTCACCATATCTACGTACATTACTACAATATATACACACTATATCACCATATCGACGTATATTACAACACTATATATCCACTATCTCACCATTTAGTCTCCGTCGTTTCGATATGCGACGCTACAATCGCCTTTTTGTGTCGTTAATCTGATAAAAAAAATGGATGTGTCCCTTTAAAACAATTTTTATATCCACTATCTCACCATATTTACGTACATTACTACAAGATATACACAGTATCTCACCATATCTACGTACATTACTACAAGATATACACACTATCGCACCATATCTACGTACATTACTACAATAACTACACACTGTCTCACCATATCTACGTACATTACTACAAAATCTACACACTATATCACCATATCTACGTACATTACTACAAGATATATCCACTATCTCACCATATCTACGTGCATTACTACAAAATATACACAGTATCGCACTATATATACGTACATTACTACAAGATATACACACTGTCTCACCATATCTACGTACATTACTACAATATATATCCACTATCTCACTATATCTACGTACATTTCTACAAGATATACACACTATCTCACCATATATACGTACATTACTAATAGATATATACACTATATCACCATATCTACGTATATTACAACAATATATATCCACTATCTCACCATATATACGTACATTTCTACAAGATACACACACTATCTCACCATATATACATACATTGCTACTAAATATACGCACTATCTTACCAAATCTACGTACATTACTACAAGATATACGCAGTATCTCACCATATCTACGTATATTACTACAAGATATACGCACTGTCTCACCATATCTACGTACATTACTACAAGATATACACACTATCTCACCATATCTACGTACATTACTACAAGATATACGCACTATCTCACCATATCTACGTACATTACTACAAGATATACACACTATCTCACTATATATACCTACAGTACTACAATATATCCACTATCTCACCATATTTACGTACATTACTACAAGATATACGCAGTATCTCACCATATCTACGTACATTACAACACTATATATCCACTATCTCACCATATCTACATACATTTCTACAAGATATACACACTATCTCCACATATATACGTACATTGCTACTAAATATACGCACTATCTCACCAAATCTACGTACATTACTACAAGATATATCCACTATCTCACAATATTTACGTACATTACTACAAGATATACGCACCATCTCACTATATATACGTACATTACTACAATATATACGCATTATATCACCATATCTACGTATATTACAACAATATATATCCACTATCTCACCATATCTTCATACATTTCTACAAGATATACACACTATCTCCCCATATATACGTACATTGCTACTGAATATACACACTATCTCACCAAATCTACATACATTACTACAAGAAATTATTCACTATCTCACCATATATACGTTCATTACTACAAGATCTATGCACTATCGCACCATATATACGTTCATTACTACAAGATATACACACTATATCACCATATCTACGTATATTACTACAAGATATACGCACTAACGCACCCTATCTACATACATCCCGCATCTTCGAACACAAAACATGGACCTTACCATAGCATTAGGTCGTCAGAACATGTATTACGCCGTAGCGTTTCAGTTTTTGTATCTAACGTTTCAATTTTTTGTCAGTAACGTTTCAGTCTCTGACACGAGCGTTTCAGTTTTTGTCATTAGTGTTTCAGTTTTTACCCGTTAACACGTAATTCTCCATAGAGTCCGTTTAAGTTTTTGACACTAGCGTTTCAGTTTCTGACACGAGCGTTTCAGTTTCTGTCATTAGCGTTTCAGTTTTTACCCGTTAGCACGTAATTCTCCATAGAGTCCGTTTCAGTTTTTGACACTAGCGTTTCAGTTTCTGACACAAGCGTTTCAGTTTTTGACACTAGCGTTTCAGTTTCTGACACGAGCGTTTCAATTTGTGTCATTGTTATTTCAGTTTTTGTCTCCGTCGTTTCGATATGCGACGCTACAATCGCATATTTGTGTCGTTAATCTGATAAAAAAAAAATTGATGTGTCCCTTTAAAACATTTTTTTATGACAATGTCCCTTTAATGCAAAATCTTCAAACATCAATATCTGGAAAAGTATACGTAGTACATATATAAAAGTTTATATTTTCTTAATCGAAATAATGAGAGCTATGCTTTGGTAAATGTTTGAAAAATGTTATTTGTTATACCTCTATGTAGAATAATAAAGTATATATGTTTGAGTGTTCTGGTGGGGATGTTGTATCGCGTATGTTTCAGCGTTATGGTGATGGGGTTGTATCGCGTATGGTTCAGCGCGTTGGTGGTGGTTTAGATATTTTCTTATCAACTGGAGCGTATTATGATTCACTATATAATGTCTTCGTATAGTATCTAGTCTTCAAAAACAATATTGAAATACCATACCATCATGTTGTGCGTTTTTTAACTTATTACGCATCGTCTTATAAACTGTAGGATAGTTGATCGTGTTTTGGTCATAGTTTACTACCATTACCCCGCAATCGTGGTATTGTTAAAGTTCAGAAAATACGTAATACATTGTTTTCCGATATACTTTTATTTACATAAATCAAATTTATAATCAATTATAACGGAAAAACAACAATGACACATATTGAAATGACACGAAAGTTTCTAACAATACATATTCATAATTTGGTAACAATGGCAAATATTGAAACGATAACAGTTACCATTGAAATGATATAAAATAACGATATTATGAGAACATTGTAAAGGGAGGTAATTGTGTACAGACTTTAGCTATGTCACCTCTTCCTAGTAATAAACGATGACGTTTACTATAAATAGCCGACCGCAGACTTCGTAATATAGAATTATAGCTTAGACCCTCTAGCGGGTAATGCGTATATAGCCGTATTATTAGCTCACCCGAGCTATGCTCAAGGGGAGCTTTTAGTATAACCAGGTTATCGGGCGTCCGTGCGTCCGTCCGTTCACAATTGCTTCAAACGACATCTCCTATGAAACCGTATGTAACGCGCAAAGTAAATATTATGTTTGTATCTTTAGCGACCTAAGAAGGGAACGGTAGCGTCTAAAGTAATCAGAATAGCGGTATAATACGGACATTTGGACGTCCACAATCTATATATAAGATATATATAATATTATAAATACAACAAAGGTGCGCGTAAATTTACATTTTTATTATATGTACATTATTTTATAACGTAGTGGCATACAATGGTTCTACATATATTTCTAATATTTCGATAAGTCTATCCGCGACCTCCTCGGCTTCTCCTCAACTGTCTATATCTAAACCACCATTCC
Source organism: Archivesica marissinica (assembly GCA_014843695.1). Classification (NCBI taxonomy): domain Eukaryota; kingdom Metazoa; phylum Mollusca; class Bivalvia; order Venerida; family Vesicomyidae; genus Archivesica; species Archivesica marissinica. The sequence goes on along the minus strand of CM026388.1, from coordinate 46,745,246 downwards.
GAGTCATTAATTAAAGACATTGTCACGCGCACGAGTCCAAATATGTCTAACGTCTAACAAACAAATTAGCTCCAGTAACGCTGTTTGGTCCGAATGATGAAGTTTTGTTAGTGTGCTGTCCATCTAACGCAAACGCTCCATGGCCGCGTGAGGAAGCCTGTGTACCAAATCCAGTATTGTGTCCAAATGTAACTGGTGCGTTCTTACTGGCCGGGATAAATCCGGGAGCGAACGATCCGGTATCTCCATTTTTGTAGCCAGTCATTTTCAAGTATATACACGTTGGAGACCATTTTTCGTGTTCTTCCCACGGCTGATCCGAGGGCTCCCACGACATCACCTTCACACCGCAAGAGAAACAGGTAACTTTATCCGCGCTTCCGGTATAATAGAAGCCCGCTTTAGTCAAAGACATTTTATTCGGTTCGATCTATTTCGACCAGTGTTCAAAACTATGTAGTCGATCTTCGTAAAACATCATCTCAGACACTTTGGTTGAATCGCTCTGATCGATAATGTTCATGTTGATGGTTAGCAACTGACTTCGGAAGTGCGGTGTTATCGGCCCAATTATATGCAACTTCAACGTTTGCGATTGGTGATTATTTTTAGAACTTGTAGCCCATTGGTTGCTATATTTACGAGTTCATACCATTTTAGAGCGTTATTTACCAGTTTACAAAGTCATTCGGGTTACAATCCGGACACTGCGCCGCTCCTAATTGGTTCATGTGATCGCTCCTTAGGGCGCACGGTACCACAGCGTCCAATTCGGGTAACGTCTTTCCAATCTCGGGTATCAGTTCCTTCAATCGTTTATATTCAAAGGGCCTTAAACATAGCCCCTTTTTGTAGGCACCACCTCCGTCTCGGGCTTCCAGTACTGTCAGATATCCACGCACACGTTCCCCTCCTGCACGGTAAGGTTTACGTTTCCGCCCAAATGCGTTTCAAACGCTTCTCTGTTCTCTAAGACCTTGTCCACAAACTCTAGCTGATCAACCAAGTTCTTCCATCGCATCAATGTTAAACTAATGCCCTTTTTCGTCGGTTTGTCGTCTCGCCATTCTCGTAAGACGACTCTAAGCTCCCCTTTCCATTCGTTCACCCGTACGTAACGAACGTTGCCAAGGCTTAGTTCGCATCTAATCATGTTGGTTGTTCGAGCGTGGAAACTCTAATGACGCTTAACTAAAGTTACGCCGTCTTTTATAGATTTAAGTCCCTTCTAATCGGTCGATATTTATAGAAGCGTACGTAATCGCTATTTATAGATCGATTCGTAGTCGATATTTATAGAAACGTACGCGATCGCTATTTATAGAGCGGTTCGTTCCCATTGGTGTCTCTCATTGATCGGTGCAATCGGGTATGTAGTAATAACGTACGCTTCGTTTTCTTATACACCACTTTCACTCTGTTACTGTACCGATCAGTATACCGATATCGTAAAAGAACGTCAGTTCGTTTCGCTTCGCTTAACTTCATCCGGTTTTTATACAAATTTATTTTAGCTCGATCGCGAAACGAGTTATTCCAATTCTCGAGACCTCGTTCCTGATGGAGAGAGAAGAGGGAATTCAAATGCCAAGGGCACGCTCGTAACGGCTCCAGCGGGGCTCGAACTCCGGACCTGAAGCGAACGCTGCGCTATCACGACTTCCTGTCGTACGGAGGTGGCGACCCATGATTGCGAGCTGGATTTGGTCACCATCAGGTAACCGGAGCTCAGTACATCCGTGACAGCCAGTCGTTGTCCCGCGACAACCACCCACTCGCTACACGACCTCGGTACACGGTCGACAGGTCTCACATAGCACGTACCGTACATGAGGGCCTATGCAGTGATAACTCTACCCCGGCTAGCGGTAAGCCCGGATCTGAATCCGTGTGTGGGCGGTGAATGTAGGTACGGAACCCCCCAGTACGGTCCAGTTGGAAGCGGCTCTGCGCGGATGTTATTGACCCGAGAACGGATCCAACTGGAAGCATGAGACGTAGGGTGTCATCAGGGTACGTGTCGGGGCCACCGGGTACCGATTATTCTGACGTACTCTAGTGTCTTCGAAGAACATTTTTATATGACAACGCTCCGGATATATAATAGCGTACATATGTCGCATTATGTTCGAATTATAAGATGTACATTATCCGATAAGCCCGGACATAATTTAATCGTGAGGTCATCCAAAATGGACGCCGCGTAGAGACGCTGTTACTAGATCGTCCGTTACGCCTTCGTACACAGAACTCGGTAGTTGCGCGATACGTCATCAATAGACTAAAAATATACACGCACGCGCGTGACCTACTTTATATTACCTTATATGCAAATGAGTTACTATAAAGCGTATTCAAAATGGCGCCCGTTTGTTTACAAGCAAAGAGCTGGGTTTACTAAAAAAGCAAAGAGCTCGGTAGTTGCGCGATACGTCATCAATAGACTCTATAGTGACACGTATACCAAAAAAGCAAAGAGACGGGTTTACTACATTATGTTCGAATTATAAGATGTGCATTATCCGATAAGCCCGGACATAACTTAATCGTGAGGTCATCCAAAATGGACGCCGCGTAGAGACGCTGTTACTAGATCGTCCGTTACGCCTTCGTACACAGAACTCGGTAGTTGCGCGATACGTCATCAATAGACTAAAAATATACGCGCACGCGCGTGACCTACTTTATATTACTTTATATACAAATGAGTTACTATAAAGCGTATTCAAAATGGCGCCCGTTTGTTTACAAGCAAAGAGCTGGGTTTACTAAAAAAGCAAAGAGCTCGGTAGTTGCGCGATACGTCATCAATAGACTCTATAGTGACGCGTATACCAAAAAAGCAAAGAGACGGGTTTACTACTTCCAGGTAACACTGTCTCAATATATCAAGTCACGTTGGTGGCGAATCCAGGTAACACTGTCTCAATATATCAAGTCACGTTGGGTGGCGAATCCAGGTAACACTGTCTCAATATATCAAGTCACGTTGATGGCGAATCCAGGTAACACTGTCTCAATATATCAAGTCACGTTGATGGCGAATCCAGGTAACATTGTCTCAATAAATATATCAAGTCACGTTGGTGACGAATCCAGGTAGCACTGTCTCAATATATCAAGTCACGTTGGTGGCGAATCCATGTAACACTGTCTCAATATATCAAGTCACGTTGATGGCGAATCCAGATAACACTGTCTCAATAAATATATCAAGTCACGTTGGTTGCGAATCCAGGTAACGCTGTCTCAATAAGTATATCAAGTCACGTTGGTTGCGAATCCAGGTAACGCTGTCTCAATAAATATATCAAGTCACGTTGGTTGCGAATCCAGGTAACGCTGTCTCAATAAGTATATCAAGTCACGTTGGTGGCGAATCCAGGTAACACTGTCTCAATATACCAAGTCACGTTGGTGGCGAATCCAGGTAACACTGTCTCAATATATCAAGTCACGTTGGTGGCGAATCCAGGTAACGCTGTCTCAATATATCAAGTCACGTTGGTTGCGAATCCAGGTAACGCTGTCTCAATAAGTATATCAAGTCACGTTGGTTGCGAATCCAGGTAACGCTGTCTCAATAAATATATCAAGTCACGTTGGTTGCGAATCCAGGTAACGCTGTCTCAATAAGTATATCAAGTCACGTTGGTGGCGAATCCAGGTAACACTGTCTCAATATACCAAGTCACGTTGGTGGCGAATCCAGGTAACACTGTCTCAATATATCAAGTCACGTTGGTGGCGAATCCAGGTAACACTGTCTCAATATATCAAGTCACGTTGGTGGCGAATCCAGGTAACACTGTCTCAATATATCAAGTCACGTTGATGGCGAATCCAGGTAACGCTGTCTCAATAAGTATATCAAGTCACGTTGGTGGCGAATCCAGGTAACACTGTCTCAATATACCAAGTCACGTTTGCATTTATGTATAGGATATAAGCCAAAAACGATCCAATATGTAAAATATTGGACTGTGTGAGGCGCATAGCGCCGAAGACAGTACCAATAGTTTACATATTAGATTCGTTTTAGGCTTATATCTTACTTAAACCACACACATATATAACAAGATCCTACTAATTAAAATAGTTAATTTCGTACCGGTACGCCTAGGATTTAAGATGATACTCTGCATTTGTATAATCTAAACTTGAGACACTTGCACTACACGTACTGGTTGTAAATCATACGGGGTGGGTATGCTATGCAGTGATAGATAAGTAATACGTAAACGACTAAACGACATGCTCTATTGAAATCAAATCAGCATATCATATACAAACCAACCAGTTTATGGACAAGTTTAGTTACACAGTAAAACCCCTACTAATATAGACAAGGATAGTTATATAATATAGACAAGGATAGTTATATAATATAGACATTGGTAGTTATATAATATAGACATTGGTAGTTACATATAAATATAGACATTGGTAGTTATATAATATAGACAATGGTAGTTATATAATACAGTCAAAATTGCTCAAGCGACCACGTGTATTAAGCGACCTTTGTCTTATGCGACCATTTTGAAATCCCCCCGAGCGATTTCACACTATAAATCTATTGTATTAAGCGACTTTTGTCTTACGCGACCAACGACCACCTATTTTCGGCCGTAATTACCTAAAGTTTTTCATTAAGCGACCATAAGTAGTGTTGAAATTAGAAATTCAAAACATACCGTAAATCAAGAGACTATTAAATGTGTCGTCTGCTAGTTATGTATATTGAAGAGGCAATACATTTGACAAGTAATCATGCCAGTCAATTTTCGCACATTTATGCCCCAATTTCCGTTTGAGTCATTGTTGTAAAAACAAATGTAGGGGATTATCGGCGCGCAATGTCCAGTTACGAGTTCTTTATAGTGAAGTCACAGACATATTGTCCCATGTGTGTTAATCTCATAATTGGGCGCTAATTGATTCAAATAGTCGACAATTTGTTCTTATAGTGTCGCATTTTTAGTTTTATTGGGTCACAGCATATGTCCCATTGCACCGGTCGGAAATTCAGCCAACGGATGTCAATTTTATATGTACGGTTTGATTTAAATGAATGTAAATGCATTATTGTTGTAATTTTCTGGATTACATTTTTGCTTAGATAATTATCTCGGGATATCACACCATTGTCTATATTTTGAATCTAAATACGCAATAGGTTCGTCCTCATAATGTTTCGTACTCGAAAATTGATTCGTCCTCAAAATGTTTCATACTCGTAATAACATAAATAAGATGATGTCAATTCTGACCTTTTGAGTACAGGCAACATAAAAATGCCATTTTTTGTAGCAATCAATAAGGTGTTTGATCTACAGTATCCATACCGGGCAGGTGTCACAATTCGCAGCAATCAACAAGGTGTTTCAACAGGAAAAATACAAGCAAATATTACTATAAAAAGTTTTCTTTATTTTATGATGACATATATACATGACATATATGTAACATATATACATGTATATGATGTTGATATCAATATAGACACTGTAGTGTCCACCCAAACAAAAGTCTAGTACATGTCTCCGACTCTGGGAAATTGTCCGTTCAGTCACTTTGTATTAAGAGACCGTTTCATTAAGAGACCGCTTTTGTCCATTCCCTTGGGCGGTCTCTTAATACAAGTTTGACTGTATAGACATTGGTAGTTACATATAAATATAGACATTGGTAGTTATATAATATAGACAAGGATAGTTATATTATATAGACATTGGTAGTTATATAATATAGACAATGGTAGTTATATAAATATAGACATTGGTAGTTATATAATATAGACATTGGTAGTTACATATAAATATAGACATTGGTAGTTACATATAAATATAGACATTGGTAGTTATATAATATAGACAATGGTAGTTATATAATATAGACAATGGTAGTTATATAATATAGACAATGGTAGTTATATAGTATAGACAATGGTAGTTACATATAAATATAGACATTGGTAGTTATATAGTATAGACATTGGTAGTTACATATAAATATAGACATTGGTAGTTATATAATATAGACAAGGATAGTTATATAATATAGACAATGGTAGTTACATATAAATATAGACATTGGTAGTTATATAATATAGACATTGGTAGTTACATATAAATATAGACATTGGTAGTTATATAATATAGACAATGGTAGTTATATAATATAGACAATGGTAGTTATATACTATAGACAATGGTAGTTATATAATATAGACAAGGATAGTTATATAATATAGACAATGGTAGTTACATATAAATATAGACATTGGTAGTTATATAATATAGACAATGGTAGTTATATAATATAGACAATGGTAGTTATATAATATAGACATTGGTAGTTATATAATATAGACAAGGATAGTTATATAATATAGACAATGGTAGTTATATACTATAGACAATGGTAGTTGTATAATATAGACAATGGTAGTTGTATAATATAGACATTGGTAGTTATATAATATAGACATTGGTAGTTACATATAAATATAGACAATGGTAGTTATATAATATAGACAATGGTAGTTATATAATATAGACAATGGTAGTTATATAATATAGACATTGGTAGTTACATATAAATATAGACAATGGTAGTTATATAATATAGACAATGGTAGTTATATAATATAGACATTGGTAGTTATATAATATAGACATTGGTAGTTACATATAAATATAGACAATGGTAGTTATATAATATAGACATTGGTAGTTACATATAAATATAGACATTGGTAGTTATATAATATAGACAATGGTAGTTATATAATATAGACAATGGTAGTTATATAATATAGACAATGGTAGTTATATAATATAGACAATGGTAGTTATATAATATAGACAATGGTAGCTATATAATATAGACAATGGTAGTTATATAGTATAAACCATTATGTATTTGCAACAAAAAATAAAAACTCGCAAATGTAATACATGTATCTCATTTCCACAAGGATATAAAAAGAAATCGTACATGGCTACATGCCCATCTAAAAACGTTCAAACTTCTTACCTTATTTGCCGTGATTTAATAGTTATCAATGCATTGACTGATTCACTCTTGTCCTTTTTATTACGTACGCTTTGTGAATAATTCTATTTATAGACTGGTTGATCCACTGTGTTGCCTTTACATCCTCTTCCTGATATACCTGCAAGTACGTGCAAGAGTTCTCTTTAAAGACTCTAAATATATCACCTTTTGAATACGGGTCATATATCCGACACTTGCATATTTGAAATATGTGTTGTCCCATTGTATGTATTTGCTTCCGTAATAAACAGTGGCATGCAATGTTCGTATGATAACAGCTAACAAAATACAAAAATAGCATACATAACATGCATACTCATTCCTAATTTTGTTTAAATGTGACTTTTGTTACTTTTTGCTTTACCGTCACAATACCACCACAGGGATTCGGCACGTTTGGGGGTACTAGTATATATATTTATGTACAGGGATTCTACTCTGTGCGATGTCAGATTTTGCATCGATTTGTAAAATGGCCCTATCTGAAACAATTTTGTACAAATCTATCCAAATATAACGCCTATCCCGAGTCTTTATATTGTACTTCAAATAAAACACAACTTTAAGCTGCATGCATGTATACTTTGCAAACAATTGCCACAGACATTGGCCATAGCAGGTCACATTTCCATACTAGGACACGGGTTCTGTCAGCAACAACAAAAATATATATACTAGTACCCCCAAACGTGCCGAATCCCTGTGGTGGTATTGTGACGGATCTAGCGAGATACATAGATCATATCAACAACAGTAGTCATGTCGGATCTAACGATATACCTAAATCATATCAACAACAGTAGCCATGTCGGATCTAGCGAGATACATAGATCATATCAACAACAGTAGTCATGTCGGATCTAGCGAGATACATAGATCATATAAACAACAGTAGTCATGTCGAATCTAGCGATATACCTCGATCGTATCAACAACAGTAGTCATGTCGGATCTAGCTATATACCTAGATCATATCAACAACAGTAGCCATGTCGGATCTAGCGAGATACATAGATCATATCAACAACAGTAGTCGGATCTAGCGATATACCTAGATCATATCAACAACAGTAGCCATGTCGGATCTAGCGATATACCTAGATCATATCAACAACAGTAGCCATGTCGGATCTAGCGATATACCTAGATCATATCAACAACAGTAGCCATGTCGGATCTAGCGATATACCTAGATCATATCAACAACAGTAGCCATGTCGGATCTAGCGATATACCTAGATCATATCAACAACAGTAGCCATGTCGGATCTAGCGATATACCTAGATCATATCAACAACAGTAGCCATGTCGGATCTAGCGATATACCTAGATCATATCAACAACAGTAGCCATGTCGGATCTAGCGATATACCTAGATCATATCAACAACAGTAGCCATGTCGGATCTAGCGATATACCTAGATCATATCAACAACAGTAGCCATGTCGGATCTAGCGATATACCTAGATCATATCAACAACAGTAGCCATGTCGGATCTAGCGATATACCTAGATCATATCAACAACAGTAGTCATGTCGGATCTAACGATATACATATATCATATCAACAACAGTAGCCATGTCGGATCTAGCGATATACATAGATCATATCAACAACAGTAGCCATGTCGGATCTAACGAGATACCTAGATCATATCAACAACCGTAGCCATGTCGGATCTAGCGAAATACCTAGATCATATCAACAACAGTAGCCATGTCGGATCTAGCGAGATACCTAGATCGCATCAACAACAGTAGCCATGTCGGGTGTAGCCGGATGCCTAGATCATATCAACAACAGTAGCCATATCGGGTGTAGCGAGATACCTCGATCGTATCAACAACAGTAGTCATGTCGGATCTAGCGAGATACATAGATCGTATCAACAACTGTAGCCATGTCGGGTGTAGCCGGATGCCTAGATCATATCAACAACAGTAGCCATATCGGGTGTAGCGAGATACCTCGATCGTATCAACAACAGTAGTCATGTCGGGTCTAGCGAGATACATAGATCATATCAAGAACAGTAGTCATGTCGGGTCTAGCGATATACCTAGAGCATATCAACAACAGTAGCCATGTCGGATCTAGCGAGATACCTAGATCATATCAACAACAGTAGTCATGTCGTGTCTAGCGAGATGACTAGATCATATCAACACATGTCGGGTCCAACAAGATGCCAAGATTGTGTCTATGGTAGCAGGTATTACAGGTCCAACAGGATGCCCAGATTATGTCTATGGTAGCAGGTATTACAGATCCAACAGGATGCCAAGATTGTGTCTATGGTAGCAGGTATTACAGGTCCAACATGATGCCTAGATTGTGTCTATGGTAGCAGGTATTACAGGTCCAACAGGATGCCCAGATTGTGTCTATGGTAGAAGGTATTACAGGTCCAGCAGGATGCCCATATTGTGTCTATAATATCAGCCTGTATTACAGGTCCAACATGATGCCTAGATTGTGTCTATGGTAGCAGGTATTACAGGTCCAACATGATGCCTAGATTGTGTCTATGGTAGCAGGTATTACAGGTCCAACAGGATGCCCAGATTGTGTCTATGGTAGCAGGTATTACAGGTCCAACATGATGCCTAGATTGTGTCTATGGTAGCAGGTATTACAGGTCCAACAGGATGCCCAGATTGTGTCTATGGTAGCAGGTATTACAGGTCCAACAGGATGCCCAGATTGTGTCTATGGTAGCAGGTATTACAGGTCCAACAGGATGCCTAGATTGTGTCTATGGTAGCAGGTATTACAGGTCCAACAGGATGCCTAGATTGTGTCTATGGTAGCAGGTATTACAGGTCCAACAGGATGCCCAGATTGTGTCTATGGTAGCAGGTATTACAGGTCCAACAGGATGACCAAATTGTGTCTATTGTAGCAGGTATTACAAGTACAACAGGATGCCCAGATTGTGTCTTTTGTAGCAGGTATTACAGGTCCAAGAGGATGCCTAGATTGTGTCTATGGTAGCAGGTATTACAGGTCCAACAGGATGCCCAGATTGTGTCAATGGTAGCAGGTATTACAAGTACAACAGGATGCCCAGATTGTGTCTTTTGTGGCAGGTATTACAGGTCCAAGAGGATGCCCAGATTGTGTCTATGGTAGCAGGTATTACAGGTCCAACATGATGCCCAGATTGTGTCTATAGTAGCGGGTATTACAAGTACAACAGGATGACCAGATTGTATCTTTTGTAGCAGGTATTACAGGTCCAACAGGATGCCAAGATTGTTTCTATAATATCAGCAGGTATTACAGGTCCAACAGGATGACAAGATTGTGGCTCGAATAGCAGGTATTACAGGTCCAACAGGATGCCCAGATTATGTATATAACAGCAGCCATAACATGGCCAACAAGATGCCAAAATTGTGTCTATAAGAGCAGCCATAAGGTGGCCAAAATGATGCCCAAATTGTGTATATAAATGCAGCCATAACGTGGCCAACAGGATGCCCAAATTGTGTCAATAAGTGCAGCCATAACGTGGCCAACAGGATGCCCAACTTGTGTAAATAAGAGCAGCCATAACGTGGCCATCAGGATGCTCAAATTGTGTCTATAAGTGCAGCCATAACGTGGCCAATAGGATGCTCAAATTGTGTCAATAAGTGCAGCCATAGCGGGTCCAACATGGTGCCCAATTTGTGTCTATAAGGGCAGCCATAACATGGCCAACAGGATGCCCAACTTGTGTCTATAAGGGCAGCCATAACGTGGCCAACAGGATGCCCCAATTGTGTCTATAAGTGCTGGCATAACGTGGCCAATAGGATGCCCAAAATGTGTATATAAGAGCAGCCATAACGTGGCCAACAGGATGCCCAAATGTTGTCTATTAGTGCAGCCATAGCGGGTCCAACATGGTGCCCAATTTGTGTCTATAAGGGCAGCCATAACATGGCCAAAAGGATGCCCAACGTGTGTCTATAATGGCAGTAATAACATGGCCAGCAGGATGCCCAATTTGTGTATATAAGAGCAGCCATAGCGTGGCCAACATGGTGCCAATAGTGTGTCTATAAGAGCAGCCATAGCGTGGCCAACATGGTGCCAATATTGTGTCTATAAGAGCAGCCATAGCGTGGCCAACATGGTGCCAATATTGTGTCTATAAGAGCAGCCATAGTGTGGCCAACATGGTGCCAATATTGTGTCTATAAGAGCAGCCATAACGTGGCCAACATGGTGCCACTATTGTGTCTATAAGAGCAGCCATAGCATGGACAACATGGTGCCAATATTGTGTCTATAAGAGCAGTCATAGCATGGCCAACATGGTGCCAATATGGTGTTTATAAGAGCAGCCATAGCGTAGCCAACATGATGCCAATATTGTGTCTATAAGAGCAGCCATAGCATGGACAACATGGTGCCAATATTGTGTCTATAAGAGCAGCCATAGCATGGACAACATGGTGCCAATATTGTGTCTATAAGAGCAGTCATAGCATGGCCAACATGGTGCCAATATTGTGTCTATAAGAGCAGCCATAGCGTGGCCAACATGGTGCCAATATTGTGTTATAAGAGCAGCCATAACGTGGCCAACATGGTGCCAATATTGTGTCTATAAGAGCAGCCATAGCATGGACAACATGGTGCCAATATTGTGTCTATAAGAGCAGTCATAGCATGGCCAACATGGTGCCATGGTCTATAAGAGCAACCATACGTGCCAACAGTGCCAAAAACACCAACCCAACCAACAAAACACCAACCAACACCAACAAACACAACCACACCAAAACACCAACCAACACCAATTTGTGTCTATAAGAGCAGCCATACATGGCAACATGATGCCAATTTGTGTCTATAAGAGCAGCCATAGCGTGGCCAACATGGTGCCAATATTGTGTCTATAAGAGCAGCCATAGCGTGGCCAACATGGTGCCAATATTGTGTTATAAGAGCAGCCATAACGTGGCCAACATGATGCCAATATTGTGTCTATAAGAGCAGCCATAGCATGGACAACATGGTGCCAATATTGTGTCTATAAGAGCAGCCATAACGTGGCCAACAGATGCCAAAATGGTGTCTATAAGAGCAGCCATAGCGTGGCCAACATGATGCCAATGGTGTCTATAAGAGCAGCCATAGCGTGGCCAACATGATGCCAATATTGTGTCTATAAGAGCAGCCATAGCATGGACAACATGGTGCCAATATTGTGTCTATAAGAGCAGTCATAGCATGGCCAACATGGTGCCAATATTGTGTCTATAAGAGCAGCATAGCATGGCAACATGCCAATATTGTGTCTATAAGAGCAGCCATAGCGTGGCCAACATGGTGCCAATTTGTGTCTATAAGAGCAGCCATAACGTGGCCAACATGGTGCCAATATTGTGTCTATAAGAGCAGCCATAGCGTGGCCAACATGGTGCCAATATTGTGTCTATAAGAGCAGCCATAGCGTGGCCAACATGGTGCCAATATTGTGTCTATAAGAGCAGCCATAACGTGGCCAACATGATGCCAATTTGTGTCTATAAGAGCAGCCATAGCGTGGCCAACATGGTGCCAATATTGTGTCTATAAGAGCAGCCATAGCGTGGCCAACATGATGCCAATATTGTGTCTATAAGAGCAGCCATAGCGTGGCCAACATGATGCCAATATTGTGTCTATAAGAGCAGCCATAGCGTGGCCAACATGGTGCCAATATTGTGTCATAAGAGCAGTCATAGCATGGCCAACATGATGCCAATATATATGGTGTCTATAAGAGCAGCCATAGCGTGGCCAACATGATGCCAATATTGTGTCTATAAGAGCAGCCATATGTAGGCCAGTAGGATGCCCAATGTGTGTCTATAAGAGCAGCCATAACGTGGCCATCAGTATGCCCAATGTGTGTCTATAAGAGCAGCCATAGCGTGGCCAACATGGTGCCAATATGGTGTATATAAGAGCAGCCATAGCATGGCCAACATGATACCAATATGGTGTCTATAAGAGCAGCCATAGCGTGGCCAACATGATGCCAATATTGTGTTTATAAGAGCAGCCATAACGTGGCCAACATGGTGCCAATATTGTGTCTATAAGAGCAGTCATAGCGTGGCCAACATGATGCCAATATGGTGTCTATAAGAGCAGCCATAGCGTGGCCAACATGATGCCAATATTGTGTCTATAAGAGCAGCCATATGTAGGCCAGTAGGATGCCCAATGTGTGTCTATAAGAGCAGCCATAACGTGGCCATCAGTATGCCCAATGTGTGTCTATAAGAGCAGCCATAGCGTGGCCAACATGGTGCCAATATGGTGTATATAAGAGCAGCCATAGCATGGCCAACATGATACCAATATGGTGTCTATAAGAGCAGCCATAGCGTGGCCAACATGATGCCAATATTGTGTCTATAAGAGCAGCCATAACGTGGACAGCAGGATGCCCAATTTGTGTCTATAAGAGCAGTCATAGCGTGGCCAACATGATGCCAATATTGTGTCTATAAGAGCAGCCATAGCGTGGCCAACATGATGCCAATATTGTGTCTATAAGAGCAACCATAACGTGGCCAGTAGGATGCCCAAATTGTGTCGATAAGAGCAGCCATATCGGGTCCAACAGGATGCCCAACTTGTGTCTATAAGAGCAGCCATAACGTGGCCAGCATGATGCCAATATTGTATCTATAAGAGCAGCCATAGCGTGGCCAACATGGTGCCAATATTGTGTATATAAGAGCAGCCATAGCGTGGCCAACATGGTGCCAATATTGTGTCAATAAGAGCAGCCATTGCGTGGCCAACATGGTGCCAATATTGTGTCTATAAGAGCAGCCATAGCGTGGCCAACATGGTGCCAATATTATGTCTGTAAGAGCAGCCATAGCGGGTCCAACAGATTGTTTTATCACCTGACATGAATTCTAGAATTTGTTAAGAGAAGCCGAAGTGTCAATATTGGTTCAAATACTATATAATTATTTACAATTTACGGTTGTAATGTCAGGCGCCGAAACTACGTGAACAGCAAAAGGAAACCTGCATTTGGCTTCCAAATATCACACCAGAACAACATACTGTAATAGCAGGGAACCTTCCGGCGTGTACATATATGTATATATTCCCAGCTTCCTCTATGCTGTCATACATTGCTTACTGCTTTTGTCTCGAAGTTCTTCGTAATGGTTTCGGGTATTGTTAAAACAACCCCATCACATGTACCAATTTTGTTAAAACCCACCTGCTTATAGCACTCTCGTTATTTGCCTCCCATTGTTATAAAGACTTTTATTCTTCTTATTTGTTTATAACGTCCAAACCTTTCTGTCGTTTTGTATCAATACTGTTTAGTAATTCGAATTTACACAATAGGTTCGCATTTCATCTGTAATCTCTAAATGTTGTTTCTGCCAGAATAACTATATAATATTATACTCAATATATGTATATCTTTTACCAGGAAACGCTTTTTATTCATTAGCTGAAAGTACTTTTTTCATTCGTCTCTTGTTAAGGAGATGTTGTTTGTTAGTAGTTTGCTCCTATCCATGTCCTGTGTGTGCCCGTCCGATGCCAGCCTCCCACGTCTCCTCTCCCGTTTTGCTATGAATATAGTCCGATACACGGTCTCATATGATTATATTGTACTGTTCCCGAATGGGTAATGATTTGAGCTCTTGGAGATCGAGTATTGGTCTATATCATATTAGTAGAGGACAGCCGATAACGAAATCATGCACCTTCTATTCATATCCTTTAAAATCATTATTGTATGCACTTAGACAAATGCTTTGTAACTGTATAAACTGGTTTTCGTATTGAATACATTACTGTATACAAGCACTTACAATTTGAATTTTGCTACTACTGCTTTACTTATTACAGGTCATAAATATATTATTTCATCAACATACAGTGTCTCAACTATGGATATGTGCGAAACATTTAGTACAAACATTGGCTATACTTTACTTATTCAACTACTGTTATTACTGTCTGGAGATATTGAAACAAATCCAGGACCGGATATAAATTATAATAATTGTTTTTCTATATTGCATCAAAATATTAGAAGTATTAGAAACAAGCTGGATTATATTAATGATAATTTTCTTTATGTATAACTGAATCTCATCTCACACATGAAGTTAATGATGACTATATATGGTTAGAAGGTTTTGATACAATGTTTCGAAAAGATAACACAGCCCATTCTGGAGGATTATTGATTTATGCCTCATCACATTTAAGACCAAAAAGAATTATTGAACTAGAGAATATACCTGCTGAATCAATGTGGATCGAAATTAAAGACCATTCCAAAAAATATTTAATTTGCAATTTATATCGGCCTCCAAATTCTACAGTTGACTTATGGGATACAATTAATGTGTGTATAGAAAGAGCATCCGAAATGTCAACAAATATTGTCTTAGTCGGAGATATTAATGAAGATCAAATGAATTACAACAATTCTAAATTAAGAAACATCCTACTACTAAACAATATGACCAACATTATTAATGAACCTACTAGAGTAACTAATCATTCGAGAACATTAATTGATCGTGTGGCAATTACAAATAACATTACTTCATTACACTCGGGTATCTTTGAAACAGAAAATAGAATTAGTGATCATTTCGGTACTTTTGCGTACATCAAAGTCGATTTTCAGTCGAATGGACCTTATAAACGAAGGGTATGGAACTATAAACGTGCTAATTTTGAATCACTAAATAACATAATACGTGTAACTGATTGGTCATGTATTTACTCACATAATCTAGATACTGCTACTTCTCTTTTTATTGATACATTCTTAAACATAGTAAAGTCATGTATACCAACTTATTTAGTTACAGTCCGTCCAAACGACAAACCATGGTATAACTCAGAATTAAGGAAAATATCTAGACAGCGCGACAGGCATAAAAGTACTGCAATACGTACAGGAAAATTAGATGACTGGATCAGTTATAAAAAATTGAGAAACAAGGTAAATAATATGAAAAAACACGCAAAAGAACTATTTTTTAATAACATTGAATTTACACTAAATGACTTAAACTCGTCCAATCCGCGACAATATTGGAAAATAGTTAAAATGTTAGTTAAGGAAAATTCTACAAAATGTGAAAAGATAACACCACTGTTAAGAAATGATAATTCATATTCCGTCTCGGATTTAGATAAAGCCAATACTCTTAACGACTACTTCGCATCCATTTCGACAATAAACGATTCTCAAACAGATCTGCCAAATTTTAGTTTAAAAACAGATTCATCAATCACAAATATAATCATCACTGAACAAGACATTACCTACATCTTATCAAATTTAATAGTAAAAAAATCCAGTGGGCCAGATGAAATTAGCCATCGTATGCTTAAAGAAACCTCTCGCACTATAAGTCGCCCGCTTTGTATACTTTTTAATAGGTCAATACAAGAACAGACTTATCCAGCTAGCTGGAAAAATGCAAATGTCATGCCACTGTTCAAAAAGGGTGACCACGATATTCCATCAAACTATAGACCTATCTCCTTAATTAGTTGCGTAGGAAAAGTCATGGAACGAGTTATGTTCAACTATTTATATAACTATTTGCACGAGAATGAACTAATATACAAAACACAATCGGGCTTCCTCCCGGGACACTCTACAGTGTATCAGTTAATTGACATTTACAACCAAATTTGTAAGGCCTTTGATGAACGTAAATCAACTTGTATTATATTCTGTGATATTAGTAAGGCATTTGACCGAGTTTGGCACAAAGGTCTTCTTTTCAAACTTCGACAGTATGGCATTTCTGGAAACATAATCAAGTGGTTATCTAGCTATCTTAATGAACGGCGACAAAAGGTTTTTGTTGGATCTGCATTCTCTAATGAAAAATGTCTTAATGCTGGTGTACCACAAGGCTCTGTCTTGGGACCCTTACTTTTTTTAATATACGTCAATGACATTGCTGAATCTCTTTATAGTCTAACAAGATTATTTGCTGATGATAGTTCCTTGGCAATGACATCCAACGACTCAAATGTTATAGAAGCTTCACTGAATCATGATCTAATTATAATATCAAAATGGTCTAAACAATGGCTTGTTCAATTCAATCCAGCAAAAACAGAAGTTATGTTCTTATCACTAGGTAACGTTAATCGACCAGTGCTATTCTTCGAAAATACGCAGTTAGATTACGTAAATCACCACAAGCATCTCGGAGTTACACTTAGTGAAGACGGTACGTGGCACAAGCATATATCAAACATTAATACTTCCGCTTCAAAAACACTAGGATCAATGAGAATGTTAAAATTTAAATTAAAACGCCAAACCCTTAATCAAATATACATATCTTATCTCCGACCTATTTTAGAATATGCGTCCATAGTCTGGGATAGTTGTACATTATATGAAATCTCTAGATAAAATTCAATATGAAGCTGCTAGATAGTCACGGGACTTACAAGATCAGTTTCCATTGAGAAACTTCTTCAAGAAATTGGCTGGGTTTCACTCTCTGATCGCAGAAAAATGCAAAAATTAATTTTAGTTCATAAACATATACACGATAACGTACCAAGCTACATAACTGACTTATTTCCAACAACTGTTGACGAAGTAAATCCGTACAATTTAAGAAACAATACAGATTTTGTTACTTTAGCAAGGCGAACTGAAATTTATTCAAAATCTGTATTACCATCGTCAATAAAACTGTGGAATGAATTGGATATTAATATTCGTAATATAAATACATTGTCGTCATTTAAAGGGAGGTTGAAAGAAATCTTCAAACCACCAATAGTACCATCATTTTTTAAATCTGGAAATCGACGTCAGCAAGTATATCATGCTCGCATTCGAAATTCTTGTAGCAACCTGCATTCAGATCTTTATAATAATCATTTGCGCGATAGTCCAAAATGCTTGTGTGAACTTAACGAAAATGAGGATGCGGAGCACTATCTATTTCGCTGTCTATTCTATGTAAATTTCAGAAATACGACTGTGGTTTGAACTTATCCACCTGATACGACTGTGGTTTGAACTTATTCACCTGATGCGACTGTGGTTTGAACTTATCCACCTGATACGACTGTGGTTTGAACTTATCCACCTGATACGACTGTGGTTTGAAGCTATCCACCTGATACGACTGTGGTTTCAACTTATCCACCTGATACGACTGTGGTTTGAAGTTATACACCTGATACGACTGTGGTTTGAACTTATCCACCTGATACAACTGTGGTTTGAAGTTATACACCTGATACGACTGTGGTTTGAAGTTATCCACCTGATACGACTGTGGTTTGAACTTATCCACCTGGTACGACTGTGGTTTGAACTTATCCACTTAATTCGACTGTGGTTTGAACTTATCCACCTGATACGACTGTGGTTTGAAGTTATCCACCTGATACGACTGTGGTTTGAAGTTATACACCTGATACGACTGTGGTTTGAAGTTATACACCTGATACGACTGTGGTTTGAACTTATCAACCTGATACGACTGTGGTTTGAACATATCCACCTGATACGACTGTGGTTTGAAGTTATCCACCAGATAAGACTGTGGTTTGAAGTTATCCACCTAATACGACTGTGGTTTGAAGTTATCCACCTGATACGACTGTGGTTTGAAGTTATCCACCTGATACGACTGTGGTTTGAAGTTATCCACCTAATACGACTGTGGTTTGAACTTATTCACCTGATGCGACTGTGGTTTGAACTTATTCACCTGATACGACTGTGGTTTGAACTTATCCACCTGATACGACTGTGGTTTGAAGTTATCCACCTGCTACGACTGTGGTTTGAAGTTATCCACCTGATACGACTGTGGTTTGAAGTTATCCACCTGATACGACTGTGGTTTGAAGTTATCCACCTGATACGACTGTGGTTTGAAGCTATACACCTGATACGACTGTGGTTTGAAGTTATCCACCTAATACGACTGTGGTTTGAAGTTATCCACCTGATATGACTGTGGTTTGAGGTTATCCACCTAATACGACTGTGGTTTGAAGTTATCCACCTGATACGACTGTCGTTTTGAACTTATCCACCTGATACGACTGTGGTTTGAAGTTATCCACCTGATACGACTGTGGTTTGAAGTTATCCACCTGATACGACTGTGGTTTGAAGTTATCCACCTGATACGACTGTGGTTTGAAGCTATACACCTGATACGACTGTGGTTTGAAGTTATCCACCTAATACGACTGTGGTTTGAAGTTATCCACCTGATATGACTGTGGTTTGAGGTTATCCACCTAATACGACTGTGGTTTGAAGTTATCCACCTGATACGACTGTCGTTTTGAACTTATCCACCTGATTCGACTATGGTTTGAAGTTATTCACCTGATACGACTGTGGTTGAACTTATCCACCTGATACGACTGTGGTTTGAAGTTATCCACCTGCTACGACTGTGGTTTGAAGTTATCCACCTGATACGACTGTGGTTTGAAGTTATCCACCTGATACGACTGTGGTTTGAAGTTATCCACCTGATACGACTGTGGTTTGAAGCTATACACCTGATACGACTGTGGTTTGAAGTTATCCACCTAATACGACTGTGGTTTGAAGTTATCCACCTGATATTAAGTTTAGGAACATCAATCCATGGGGTGAAATGTTAGTGAGTTGTTATTGGGAAAATATGTTTGGTGTTGGGCGTTGTTGGCAAAAATAATCACTACACAGTAGTTGTATACATACATGTACAATTTAATAAAAAATAGCGCCATTTTACGGAGAACAGAATAGACCAGGATTTCATGTTTTGCAGCCTGTGATATAATGTTAGCAACGTTATATGTCTAATAATAATAACAAGTAAGTAATATCGTTTTGATTTAGAAATATTTCTTTATGATACTGGAAGATAGATGTAGTCTGTTTGGTGTAATTATTATTAGAACCTGTGTTTCAATGTTGACCTACTTTCCAGAAATCATAGCATTCACTTGATTCAGTTGCATTGAACTGCTTTGTACGTAACATCCTTTTCTCGACCAGTCAATCAGATCCCGATATATATTTGTCATTTATCAGAGATAAACCCATTTATCTTGAAGGTCGCAACATATAAATATTGCAACACGTGCGACTATATTAGTTTCCATCAGGTCCTGTTACATAACGGCATTAACAATTTAATGCGTATTATTTATCATAGACTTGAACTGTGGTGGGTGGGGTATTTTGTTAAAACATATTAAAATTGTGTTCCCGTGATACATCTATCTTCCTATTAGTCAAACCCCTGATGGGGACCTTAGACTTTGACGCGCGTCAACTGACAAGAATGTTAGTAAGAGATGAAATAAAAGATGATAAAAAGAATGATGTTAGGTTGGTTAAAAACAGGTTAAGAACAGGGCAGGTTTATTTAGGGAGAAACATGTTCAATCCGACTTGCAGCCAGACTGAACTGTGGGCCAGACAAGGTGACAATATCTGGGGGCAAAGCATTCCAGTGGACAATGGTTCTTGGAAAGAAGGAATATTTATGGTAGTCAGTCACTGTTTGGATCTGTCGGAATGCTTGGGAATGGGATGTTCTGGAAGATCTTGTATTTGGGGTAAGGTAGTTTTCAGCTTGAATGGCAACTTGGTTATGGAGGATGTTGTGGAACATAACCAATCTTTGGTCGATGCGACGAAGGTCAAGGCGTCTCCAATTTAGGGAGTTCAACATTTCTGTGACACTGGACGTTCGGCCGTAGTCTTGTTTGGCCCAGCGGGCAGCTCTGCGCTGTACAGACTCAAGCTGGTCTATGAGAACTGCCGTATACGGTGACCAAATCGTGGAGCTATACTCAAGCTGGGGCCTTACCAGTGTCTTGTATGCTGTTGATTTTAACCTTTCTGAGTGTACTTTGATGTTTCGTCTTAGAAAACCCAATGTTTGACTTGCTTTTTTGCTGATGTTGTCTATGTGTTTGTTAAAGTTTAAATCACTTGATATTGTTACTCCCAGGTATTTTGCTGAAGAAACAGTTTCTAAGAAGGTATTATGCAGACGATATTTCGTGGATATGACTAGTTTGCGTTTGGTGATCTGAATAACCTGGCACTTTGATGGATTGAATTTCATTTCCCATTTGGATTCCCATTGTTCAAGCTGGTGTAAGTCTTGCTGTAGTAGGCTGGAATGAGAAGAAACAGTCAGAGAAAGATAAAGAGCTGTGTCATCGGCGAAGAGGCGGACTTTAGAGTGTTTGACAAAATCTGGGAGGTCATTGATGTATATGAGAAAGAGGAGTGGTCCGAGGACCGAACCCTGTGGGACACCGGAGGAGACTGGTATGGTACTTGACTTAGAGCCATTGACTACGACGGACTGTGACCTGTTGTCTAGGAAGCTTTTAATCCATGAGAGAGTTTGACCCCTTATGCCATAATAATGTAGCTTATACAGGAGCTTTTCATGGTTGACCATATCAAAGGCTTTTGAGAAGTCAAGGAGTATTAAGTCAACTTGACTTCTCTGGTTTATGGATTTGAGGATGTCGTCTATTAGCATGAGGAGTTGGGTTTGACATGACCTTTTTTCTCGGAAACCATGTTGTAGTTCATAGAAGAGGTTGGCTTGTGTGAAGTGCTTTGTTACGCTAGATGAGACAATGTGTTCCAGTGTTTTGCACAGGATACAGGTAAGAGAGATTGGTCGGTAGTTTGCAGGGTCGGACTTTGTGCCTTTTTTATAAATAGGGGCTACATTTGCCATTTTCCAGATATCAGGTAGGGTTATACAAGATGCATTCAGTAGTCGGTGTATACAAGATGCATTCAGTAGTCGGTGTATACAAGATGTATTCAGTATTCGGTGTATACAAGATGTATTCAGTAGTCGGTGTATACTAGATGCATTCAGTAGTCAGTGTATACAAGATGCATTCAGTAGTCGGTGTATACAAGATGCATTCAGTAGTTGGTGTATACAAGATGCATACAGTAGTCAGTGTATACAAGATGTATTCAGTAGTTTGTGTATACACAGCTGTATTCAGTAGTCGGTGTATACAGCTGTATTCAGTAGTCTTGTATCCAGATGTATTCAGTAGTCGGTGTATACAAGATGCATTCAGTAGTCGGTGTATACAAGATGTATTCAGTAGTCGGTGTATACAAGATGCATTCAGTAGTCGTGTATACAAGATATATTCAGTGGTCGGTGTATACAAGATGTATTCAGTAGTCGGTGTATACAAGATGTATTCAGTAGTCGGTGTATACAAGATGCATACAGTAGTTGGTGTATACAAGATGTATTCAGTAGTCGGTGTATACAAGCTGTATTCAGTAGTTGGTGTATACAAGATGCATACAGTAGTCGGTGTATAAAAGATGCATTCAGTAGTCGGTGTATACAAGATGCATTCAGTAGTCAGTGTATACAAGATGCATTCAGTAGTCGGTGTATACAAGATGTATTCAGTAGTCGGTGTATACAAGATGCATTCAGTAGTCGGTGTATACAGGATGAATTCAGTAGTCGGTGTATACAAGATGCATTCAGTAGTCGGTGTATACAAGATGCATTCAGTTGTCGGTGTATACAAGATGTATTCAGTAGTCGGTGTATACAAGATGCATTCAGTAGTTGGTGTATACAAGATGTATTCAGTAGTCGGTGTATACAAGCTGTATTCAGTAGTCGGTGTATACAAGATGAATACAGTAGTCGGTGTATACAAGATGCATACAGTAGTCGGTGTATACAAGATGTATTCAGTAGTCGGTGTATACAAGATGCATTCAGCAGTCGGTGTATACAAGATGCATTCAGTAGTCGGTGTATACAAGATGCATTCAGTAGTCGGTGTATACAAGATGTATTCAGTAGTCGGTGTATTCGGTGTATACAAGATGTATTCAGTAGTCGGTGTATACAAGATGTATTCAGTAGTCGGTGTATACAAGATGTATTCAGTAGTCGGTGTATACAAGATGTATTCAGTAGTCGGTGTATACAAGATGCATTCAGTAGTCGTGTATACAAGATGTATTCAGTAGTCGGTGTATACAAGATGTATTCAGTAGTCGGTGTATACAAGATGCATTCAGTAGTCGTGTATACAAGATGTATTCAGTAGTCGGTGTATACAAGATGTATTCAGTAGTCGGTGTATACAAGATGCATTCAGTAGTCGGTGTATACAAGATGTATTCAGTAGTCGGTGTATACAAGATGCATTCAGTAGTCGGTGTATACAAGATGTATTCAGTAGTCGGTGTATACAAGATGCATTCAGTAGTCGGTGTATACAAGATGTATTCAGTAGTCGGTGTATACAAGATGTATTCAGTAGTCGGTGTATACAAGATGTATTCAGTAGTCGGTGTATACAAGATGTATTCAGTAGTCGTGTATACAAGATGTATTCAGTAGTCGGTGTATACAAGATGCATTCAGTAGTCGGTGTATACAAGATGTATTCAGTAGTCGGTGTATACAAGATGCATTCAGTAGTCGTGTATACAAGATGCATTCAGTAGTCGGTGTATACAAGATGTATTCAGTGTATACAAGATGCATTCAGTAGTCGGTGTATACAAGATGCATTCAGTAGTCGGTGTATACAAGATGCATTCAGTAGTCGGTGTATACAAGATGCATTCAGTAGTCGGTGTATACAAGATGTATTCAGTAGTCGGTGTATACAAGATGCATTCAGTAGTCGGTGTATACAAGATGCATTCAGTAGTCGGTGTATACAAGATGCATTCAGTAGTCGGTGTATACAAGATGTATTCAGTAGTCGTGTATACAAGATGTATTCAGTAGTCGGTGTATACAAGATGTATTCAGTAGTCGGTGTATACAAGATGTATTCAGTAGTCGGTGTATACAAGATGTATTCAGTAGTCGGTGTATACAAGATGTATTCAGTAGTCGGTGTATACAAGATGCATTCAGTAGTCGGTGTATACAAGATGTATTCAGTAGTCGGTGTATACAAGATGTATTCAGTAGTCGTGTATACAAGATGTATTCAGTAGTCGGTGTATACAAGATGTATTCAGTAGTCGGTGTATACAAGATGCATTCAGTAGTCGGTGTATACAAGATGCATTCAGTAGTCGGTGTATACAAGATGTATTCAGTAGTCGGTGTATACAAGATGCATTCAGTAGTCGGTGTATACAAGATGTATTCAGTAGTCGGTGTATACAAGATGCATTCAGTAGTCGGTGTATACAAGATGTATTCAGTAGTCGGTGTATACAAGATGCATTCAGTAGTCGGTGTATACAAGATGTATTCAGTAGTCGGTGTATACAAGATGCATTCAGTAGTCGTGTATACAAGATGCATTCAGTAGTCGGTGTATACAAGATGTATTCAGTAGTCGGTGTATACAAGATGCATTCAGTAGTCGTGTATACAAGATGCATTCAGTAGTCGTGTATACAAGATGTATTCAGTAGTCGGTGTATACAAGATGCATTCAGTAGTCGGTGTATACAAGATGTATTCAGTAGTCGGTGTATACAAGATGCATTCAGTAGTCGGTGTATACAAGATGCATTCAGTAGTCGGTGTATACAAGATGTATTCAGTAGTCGGTGTATACAAGATGTATTCAGTAGTCGGTGTATACAAGATGTATTCAGTAGTCGGTGTATACAAGATGTATTCAGTAGTCGGTGTATACAAGATGCATTCAGTAGTCGGTGTATACAAGATGCATTCAGTAGTCGGTGTATACAAGATGTATTCAGTAGTCGGTGTATACAAGATGCATTCAGTAGTCGTGTATACAAGATGTATTCAGTAGTCGGTGTATACAAGATGTATTCAGTAGTCGGTGTATACAAGATGTATTCAGTAGTCGGTGTATACAAGATGCATTCAGTAGTCGGTGTATACAAGATGTATTCAGTAGTCGGTGTATACAAGATGCATTCAGTAGTCGGTGTATACAAGATGCATTCAGTAGTCGGTGTATACAAGATGTATTCAGTAGTCGGTGTATACAAGATGTATTCAGTAGTCGGTGTATACAAGATGCATTCAGTAGTCGTGTATACAAGATGCATTCAGTAGTCGTGTATACAAGATGTATTCAGTAGTCGGTGTATACAAGATGTATTCAGTAGTCTGTATACAAGATGCATTCAGTAGTCGTGTATACAAGATGTATTCAGTAGTCGGTGTATACAAGATGCATTCAGTAGTCGGTGTATACAAGATGCATTCAGTAGTCGGTGTATACAAGATGTATTCAGTAGTCGGTGTATACAAGATGTATTCAGTAGTCGGTGTATACAAGATGCATTCAGTAGTCGGTGTATACAAGATGCATTCAGTAGTCGGTGTATACAAGATGCATTCAGTAGTCGGTGTATACAAGATGCATTCAGTAGTCGGTGTATACAAGATGTATTCAGTAGTCGGTGTATACAAGATGTATTCAGTAGTCGGTGTATACAAGATGTATTCAGTAGTCGGTGTATACAAGATGTATTCAGTAGTCGGTGTATACAAGATGTATTCAGTAGTCGGTGTATACAAGATGTATTCAGTAGTCGGTGTATACAAGATGTATTCAGTAGTCGTGTATACAAGATGTATTCAGTAGTCGGTGTATACAAGATGCATTCAGTAGTCGGTGTATACAAGATGTATTCAGTAGTCGGTGTATACAAGATGCATTCAGTAGTCGTGTATACAAGATGCATACAGTAGTCGGTGTATACAAGATGTATTCAGTGTATACAAGATGCATTCAGTAGTCGGTGTATACAAGATGCATTCAGTAGTCGGTGTATACAAGATGTATTCAGTAGTCGGTGTATACAAGATGCATTCAGTAGTC
>CM026388.1:46548218-46716348 GCA_014843695.1 Archivesica marissinica | reverse complement strand
TGCTCTAAGCACGCTGTTTGTATATTGCTCTAAGCACGCTGTTTGTACATTGCTCTAAGTACGCTGTTTGTATATTGCTCTAAGCACGCTGTTTGTATATTGCTCTAAGCACGCTGTTTGTACATTGCTCTAAGCACGCTGTTTGTACATTGCTCTAAGCACGCTGTTTGTATATTGCTCTAAGCACGCTGTTTGTACATTGCTCTAAGCACGCTGTTTGTACATTGCTCTAAGTACGCTGTTTGTATATTGCTCTAAGTACGCTGTTTGTATATTGCTCTAAGCACGCTGTTTGTATATTGCTCTAAGCACGCTGTTTGTACATTGCTCTAAGCACGCTGTTTGCACATTGCTCTAAGCATGTCTCTTGTACATTGCTCTAAGCACGTTGTTTGCACATTGCTCTAAGCATGTCTCTTGTACATTGCTCTAAGCACGTTGTTTGCACATTGCTCTAAGCATGTCGATTGTACATTGCTCTAAGCACGTTGTTTGCACATTGCTATAAGCATGTCGATTGTACATTGCTCTAAGCACGTTGTTTGCACATTGCTCTAAGCATGTCAATTGTACATTGCTCTAAGCACGTTTTTTGCACATTGTTCTAAGCAAGTCGATTGTACATTGCTCTAAGCACGTTGTTTGTACATTGCTCTAAGCATGTCTCTTGTACATTTCTCTAAGCACGTTGTGTGTACATTGATCTAAGCATGTCGCTTGTACATTGCTCTAAGCACGTTGTTTGTGCATTGCTCTAAGCATATCGCTTGTACATTGGTCTAAGCACGTTGTTTGAACATTGCTCTAAGCATGTCGATTGTACATTGCTCTAAGAACGTTGTGTGTACATTGCCCTATGCACGCTGCTTGTACATTACATTGTTTGTACTTTGCTATACGGACGCTGCTTGTACATTGCTCTATTCACGTTGTGTGTACATTGCCATATGCACGATGTTTGGACATTGCTCTATTCACGTTGTTTGTACATTGCTCTATTCACGTTGTTTGTGCGTTGCTCTATTCACAGTGTTTGTACATTGCTCTAAGCACGTTGTTTGTACGTTGCTCTAAGCACATTGTTTGTACATTACTCTAAGCCCGTTGTTTGTACATTGCTCTAAGTACGTTATTTGTACATTACTCTAAGCCCGTTGTTTGTACATTACTCTAAGCACGTTGTTTGTACATTGTTCATATGCACGTTGTTTGTACATTGCTATAAGCATGTTGTTTGTACTTTGCTCTATTCATGTTGCTTGTATATTGCTCTAAGCACATTGTATGTATCATTAATATTCGTCTGATCCGTTCTTGTTTCTTCATATTTTAGTGTAATCGTTTTTCCTGTACATCTGTTTCAAAATCAATACCCTCGAATCTAGCTATATACATGTACGTTTTACCCTTATATTCGTCGCTACCGGTTATCCGTGTGAGCGACGCTTCGTGAGATTAGTAATTTTAGATGTGTCGAAGATTTTTGGAGGATAGTGCAATGATACAGAGAAAGGACCATTCCATTCCTGTTTTGTTTACGTGCCAGACGTAAAGCACAGACACGATAACTCTTTAAAGTCCATCTGAAAGACTGTTAATTGTATTAGGGTCAGACATAGGCTCGTACCCGCGATTCCTGCATTATCAGTAAATTAACATAATAGTTGACCAGTAGGTATTTGTGTCTTCAACAACAACAAAAGCCGTACAGTATTAATACATTTAATTGTCCGTGCAAAGATATCCCCGTACATTGTCGGATGCTTCGGTACATTGTCGGATGTTTCCGTACATTGTTGGTATTATACCCAGAGCCTCAGTGGCTGAGTTTTCTAACGCGCCGTTGATGGAGCAGACCTTTCACTGATATCATCATTGCAAAAAGTTCGCTCCATATCGGGGACAAGAGATAAATGATTATATATCGGAGAAAGCGGTCAGAGTACCTATTATTTCCCTGGAAATGCGATTGTTCCACTCCCAGCCGCAGCAGAAGGACCTCCTAACAATAATCAGACAATGATTGATGGGCAGTGGGAATAATAAAGAATACTATTTGGACGGTACGGTACGGAGATTAGACCCGGATGCGTTGGATACATTTCCACACTAAAGTAGTATCACTTATGTCCCTTAGTAAAAATACGCCGTTTGTACTCAACAAAAATGGTTAATGGGACAATTTATTAATAGGTAATTATAAGATACTAATCCCCAAATGCATAATACTTTTATGCGCTGGCGACTTTGGAGAACATTGGATAGTTAGTTGGGTAATTATTTGTTTGTATATATACATTGCAATACCTTCTACTGGTGGTTGGTTCAACGGCTGATTCGGACTGAGCTTATTCGGATCAGATCAGTGGTTTATTCGGACCGCTCACACCGTTCACGATATCTAGAGGCAGTAAACGAAATATACAATGGGCAGTAATCTTGAAACAATTGACAGTAATATGGACATTAGGGTTAGTATTACATTTGATCTTCAATTAAAGAGTATTCTAATTTTCAGCTTCAGTGTACTGCCACCTGTTTTGTGAGATTACTGCCTCTATCATTAAACACTTATAACAAGCACATTTTCTTTCTGATCAGATTTTTATTGTGGCATATACCACAACATATTCTCATAACTATGCAGATATACCACAACATATTCTCATAACTACGCGGATATACCACAACATATTCTCATAAATACCCAGATATATCACAACATATTCTTATAACTACGCGGATATTCCACAACATATTCTCATACCTACGTGAATATACCACAACATATTCTCATAACTACGCGGATATACCACAACATATTCTCATAACTACGTGGATATACCACAACATATTCTCATAACTACGTGAATATACCACAACATATTCTCATAACTATGCAGATATACCACAACATATTCTCCGTGGCCTAGTGGTTAAGGCGTCCGCCTACGGAGCGGGAGGTCGAAGGTTCGAATCTCGTCAGGGCTTCGTTCAGATATGGCCGGTTGGTGAGCCGCCAGCTAGTTAAATAATGGTTACCGATTGCCTACCAGCCTGACGTCTGGCACACAAGCATAGGATTCGGGAAGTACTGATGTTCATAAAAAAGAGGTGTCTCATAAGTCGTCAGAAATGACTGGCCCTTTAAATATGGGTGACACTATAATAACAAACACTTTACTTTACTTTTATTCTCATAACTACGCAGATATCCCACAACATGTTCTTATAACTACGCGGATAACACGAACTCTTTGGTCAAACCATGTATTTAAAAATAGATATGATAATGAATGCAAGTGAGTAATTTATTTTAAGAGAATTAAGTAACAACTTATCTACTTATGAGTTATGAAATTATACAATACTATTTGACTGGAAATTTATATTCATGATATATAGTGTTTGTTGTTACTGATTTTAGACATACGAAAATGAAGCTGTGACAGAGAAAATACATCTTTCATTGTTTGAAAACAATGGGGAAGATGGCGTTTTCTTTCGATCATTCATTGGAAAACATAAAAGAGAAACACTTCATCCAAATAAAACAGTGGCAACAGATACATTATGATCATTGTTTGTGTATGTTTTTACGGTTAATCATCGCCGCTTGCACACATGATTTATTTTGAAAGTATTTCTTTTTGTCAAACGAATGAATTTATTTTGCTTGTCAGCGTTTTATCTGATTACAGTCAAACCGGTGTTAGTGGTCACCTGTATCCCGATCCCAAAATGTCTCTAACAGCATGATCCATTTTGACAATAATGACCTAGTCCACCCCTGGCATCACGGTGGATTAAGTTATTCGTAAAGGGTCGATCCCAAAAAGTAGTTGTGGATGGCTGCACTGTGAGGTGCTGAGAATAAATCGCAAAAGGAAACCACTTATTTGCCCTTACACACTCCATAACATGGTACTAAATCAAACGATTCCGCCAAATATCTAGGTGTTACAATTAGTAAACATTTAAACTGGTCTACCCACATAAACAACATCTGCTCCAAAGCTACTAATTATCTCAGATTCATCAACATGAATGTAAAGACCGGTAACAAGAAGGTCAACGAAAAAGCTTATAACACCTATGTATGTCCTCTACTCGAGTATTGCTCAACCGTCTTGCACCCCTGGCAAAAGTATGTCACCTATAAAGCAGAAAGAGTGCAAAGATCAGCCGCACGCATGTCTGCAATGACTATAACTATACAAGCAGTGTAACAAAAATGAGCAATTCCCTGAACTGGCAAACACTTGAATAGCGACGCATACAATCATCAGTAAAATAAATATAAAATCAAAATAAATTTGGTATGCGTCGACCAAAACAACCTAACAGATACAAGGAACCTGAACTACTTAATTCCTCAGTCCCGAACCCAATACCATATAAACTCTTTTCCCCCAAACAAATATGTCTCTGGAATGGCCTCCCCTACTATGTACAGTCCAGCCCCAGCGTAACCTTTTTTGCTGAGCTGTTGGCCACGGTACCACTAATGTAACATGATGTCTGTTTTTAACCTTGGTATGTAGTTCTTTTAACACTCTCTATCTCACTAATTGAGAGTTTCAACCACTGTCCCTGTCAAGTGCCTCCCTGTCATACTAGCTTCTGAGTGTTGGGAGTACTATGTAGAACTAGAATGTAGAACCTAAGCAGCCAGTTTCCAGATTCCCAATATGTTGTTTTGTTATGCATCTTAACTCTATGAAGCTGTCACAAATAAATTATTAACAACAAAATAGAATGGTGGGTATTGCTCGTAAATTAAAACACAACTGGCGGCACATATATTGTTCTACCATCTACCGTATCGGGCGACGTATATATTGTTCTACCATCTACCGTATCTGGCGACGCATATATTGTTCTACCATCTACCGTATCTGGCGACGCATATACCCTAAGTTATACGATATGAGGTGAATATCCCATTCGTTGAACATGGCTACTCATGATTATGATGATGATGTGGTCAGTATGACCGTATTATGACTTTATACAATAAGCGGTTGGAAATGCCAATAACTATTTGAAAAGTGCATGTATGGCATGTACATGTTTGTTGTTTACTTCCAGGAGATGAAACATGATGTTTACAGATCTAGATGAGTTCATTTATTTAAATAGTTGTGCTATGAACATGTTCATGTTCGTCCAGTTCGGATCATTAATTTAATATTCACTAGAAAAACAGTCGAGGAAATATCATCGGTTCCCTTATATAATTGAGGAACTCTTAATATATGCTCATTATTTTCAAAATGTGAACTCGATGTTAGAAAGATGTTATGCTGTATAAGATCTTATCAACCTTGTCAATTCATATGCATATAAAGGATGTATTAACATAATCTATGGATTCTCACAATGTCTAGAAGAATAATGCAGGACACCATTCAAGTACGGCCACATAAGTGTGAAACATGTAGAAAGTCTTTCAATAAGTCTAACCATTTAAAGGAGCATATGCTCATACATACCGGAGAACGGCCATATTAGTGTGAACTATGCAATAAATCGTTTACCTAGTCCTCTAATGTGAAGCAGCACATGCACATTCATACCGGAGAACGGCAGCACTAGTGTGAAATATGTAATACGGCTTTAAACGTGGAATACAACTTTTAGCCATTATGGCAGTTTGAAGCGGCACTTGCTCAAGTATAGCAGAGAACGGTCATATAAGTGAAATGTAATTTGATTTACTGTCAGTCTAGAATATTTATTAATCTCGTGCACATTCATATTGAAGAACGGTCAAATGAAATGAGTAATAGGTATCTATGAAGATGTTGCTTCAGCCCAGCGAATTAAAGAAGCACATTCACATACTTTCCGGGGAACGTCTACATGAATGTTCATGTATGTCAGATATTTGACTAGTGTATACATGTGAAGAGGAACATATATGGAATTCCGTATACTAAATATAGCGTGCATAGCATTCCGTGTGCTTAATATCTAAGACGGCAATGAGTTGATCTGGCAGTTTCAAACAGCACACGACTGATATAATAGACTTTAACAGATGGACGCTCTCATACATTCCTTTGCTTTTGAAATGAGTTTGCTGCAGTAAATGTATGTTTATTTAGTCTTTATTTCAGTCTAGTATATATATCATATGTTCAACACAATGTGTCATACATATAAACAAATATAAGAACATTATCTCAACACTTGTTTTTTGACATAACTATTTCAGTGCGAATTGGATTTCAATGTTAAGTTATCTTTATTTATTTGAACGAAACATAACAATCATAACAACATGGAGCCATAACAGTTGAAATAATGTAATATATAATGTAAATTTACAATATGCCAACAAAGGATTCCAACTGAAAGGACCGCTATACATTTAGGGATAAATCGGACTTTATCTGCAAATGCTTTCATTGTAAATATTTCCCAAATAGTTATGTTGTACAATATCTAATGACAGCCATCGGACATTTACTGCCCCTGCATACTCACTAAACATATATAGGTTCTATTATGTTGTTTCCTCTGTTTTTGCACTACATGCCATCAATTTTCTTCCACTTTCTCATATTATGTTTATTATTTTACTTTATATCGACAGATATCCTACAATATATCCAATGGGCATTCAATCAGTAATTTATTGTTTTCATTGTAAATATTTCCCAAATAGTTATCTTGTACAATATCTAATTATCTATACAGTTGGAGGGAACACACATGTAGCAAACACACCAATCTCTTCCGCTTATTTGCTTGTATTTACTTACTGTTGTAACATGTTTTATATTTGCTTAAAGACGTGTAACATGTATGCGTTTTATCATAACATTCTTTAACATAATTGTTAATATTTGTGTAATAAACCGAATTGTGTTTGTTATAAAATCTGTCGTGTTTCTATTGAAATCCAACATCAAAATGTTTGCACCCACTGCCTCTATACTGAATATATAATTCGATAATACACTGAAACAAACAATTATACTCATATTTATTTTTGCACATTTTGTACCTAGCCACTGCCTATTGAAATGGTGTCAACGTAAGCGTGTTCAGACTCAAACCGTTAGTGACGTCATATATTTATGGAATCGCCTAAATGCGTCATTCTATTGTAATTTAGCTCCTGACCGATTTCAGTCTAAAATAAAGAGATAATTTGTTTGTTTAAGGGACTGATCGAAATATAGTTCACTCTATAGGGTACTGTTGCCACTATTGTAAGATAGCAGTTCTTAATTTGTCAATATATTGAAATTTTGGATTACATTGGTAATTGTTTGATTAGCGTTGTCGTCCATGAACATTGACCTGTCAGCCAACTCATGATTGTCGAAATGGGGGATTACGCGTGGAGCGAGCACATTGTCACTGTACTTTTGGCCTGTCAGATTTCCATCAAGAACGTACAAGTCCAACTTACAGTCAAAGGCAAAACATCCCCAGACAGTTATAACCCTAACCCTCACATCCAAAAGCAGTTGTGCCCAAAATGTGGTTGTCCTGAAATGAAGTGTTCCGTTGGCGCTAAAGCCTTGCACGATCGTCGATAGGGCGTAACATAAAACGAATTTCATAAGACCAGTATCCATTAGCGATTAGTCTATCCCAAATGTTCATATAACCAGTGAAATCGAGCATGGCGATGAGGTAATGTCAGGTAATGTCAAATGTGGACGTTATATGGGTCGTCGCGCTCGCATTCCCTGATTGTTGAGGCGTCTGATTACAGTGCGTGTGCTAATGTGACCCCAAAACGCTAAATTACCACGAAGTGCACCAGCTCTACTGAACGGCCGTTACCGCGCCCGTCTGGATATGAGCCGGTCCTCTATCGGTGTTGTTTTGCGAGGTCTACCTGCAAGTGGAGGTCAGTAACATTCCCCGTTGGACGAAAACGCTGCATCAGTCGTACAATGATGGCATGGTTAACCCTAAAGTGGTATGCCACCCTTCTATGGCTAATACCACCGTTATACATGTCAACAGCTGTCTACACTTCTGGTATGGTTAATTTTCGCCGCACGATAGCAAGTCAATAGAAAATGATAATTAAAACTCTACATAACAAAATATCAGCTTTCGTTCGCAAACACAAATGTTGGGACTTTACGTGGCACTTTACACACCCTGCCATATAAACATAAATACACGTCGATCAATAACCTGTTTCACAGGTAAGTAAGTACATGTATGTGTTTACAGGTAACGAAAACAGAAAACCGATTTAAAATAGGTTCATTATTAAAAAAGATAGTATTAAAACAAGTCAGGTCGTGTTTATCATTTGTCGGAGTGTATATATAGAAAGCTAATATTGTCTAGTGTCGTCAAAGCATTTTCCCTGTTATATTAACCAATACTAGATATACCAGTGTATATGGGCCGCCGTAGCTGAGCTGTTATGATTATTTATATTTACTCACTTGAAATCATTGCGCTATCTTCAATTCTCTATCCGAATACTGTCATGTAAGGAAGCCATCCAGCTGGTTTACAGAAGGTTGGAGGTTCCACCGGGAGCTCGTCTGAAATACTGTTCGTAATGAGACTCGGTGTATTCCTTCACCAATAACAGCACGAGAATCGCGGCGGAATAAAACTAGCTCTTCAATCCTGATGGCCTACTTTGACAGATGTAGGCAAACCATTTTCGGTAAAAAGTCGTATAATTATAATTGTGTTTCCAATATAACAAATCTTCAACATGGTACTGAACGGAATTAGCATAACGAATTTTGTGATCGCCATTGTTCTTCGTCGTCAGTCTTCCTCATATGCTATTTTCAAAATACTTCATAATAATTATTGCACTCAAGTTTGTGTCTCTAATCTGAACGTGGAATATATTACTTCTAAACCTATTCATCCACAGCGTTCAAAGAGAGGGTAGTAATTTGGACCTCTGTTTATGATCAGAAAAGGAGTTTAACTTTCAGTAAGCATATTATGAATGTGATTAATTACATTAAGTATGGAGAAATATATGTAAAATTAATGGGATTTATTACAGTAAGTATGGAGAAATATATGTAAAATTAATGGGATTTATTACACTAAGTATGGAGAAATAGATGTAAAATCTATGGGATTTATTACAGTAAGTATTGCGAAATAGATGTAAATTATACTGTTGTATGATTGTAATTTGTTTTCGGAAATAATTAGTTTAGGGTTAAAAGGAATTAGCTTACAAAGTCCTGTAATCGCCATGTTCTAATTATTGCGCTTAAGTTTGAGTCTCTAATCTGGACATGGAATAAATTACTTCTAATACGATTCGTCCATAGTCAAAGGTGAGTGCAGAAACTTAGAGAGGGCAGTAAATTAGATTTCTGTTTATAACAATAAAATGAGTTTAACTTTCCGTTAGCATATAATGAAATTAATGGGATGTATTACCGTAATTATTGAGAAATATGAAACAATGGGCGGTTGTGGTTGTGGAGTTTGAAGGCGTGATAGACAGTAAACTGTTGTAATATCTTCCAATGCAATCGGGATATACTCGTTCTTGTCGACGTATATCAATACTAGCTTCATCTATCAGCCGCAATATTTAACGAACATACTCTTAATACCAACAATTATGTTTGTGTAGACACTATAATTATTAATACATCAACATTGAACACACGTGATGTGCTGAGGTAAGTGCGCATTTCCGATTGCTTACAGTGTATATAATAATCACATATTGTATGTGACCAGCCAATAATATGACAGGAAATATTGAAAGTGCTAACTATTTGCAAACTTGAGTGGTTACGGTCATTGGCTACACATCACGTGTCACTCACCAGCCAGTAATATGACAGGAAATGTGGCAAGTGCTAACTATTTGCAACCTTGAGTGGTTACGGTCATTGGCTACACTGCACGTGTCACTCACCGCTGTTCGAATCCCAAATGGAAGCTCAACCTAATTCGTTTAATTTGAAATAAAATTAACCACCAGCTAGCTATAATAATGGTTACCGATAAACTACTAGCTGGCAAACAAGCATAGGATTCGGGAAGTACTGATGTTCATAAAAAGAGATGTCTCATAAGTCAGACATGGCTGGCCCATTAAATAGGGGTGTACTATAATAAACAAACACTTTACTTTTTATACACACATATGATGTGTTCACGTCAGGTAGTTATGTAATATATTGGGTTACATAAATATCTATTCCATATTGTGCATTTTCTTGTTACAATATTACATTTAGCTTCTGCTCATTGTGAATATTGCTAAATAATTATTTAATCATGCATATATATGATAAACCATACGTGAGTACAGTGACCATCATAATAAACACCGGATCCGATCCATTACATATGTGTGAATCACCTGCATACTTATCTCCCTTTCCCTAAATACACCATCTGCACACTTGTAAGTATATTTTATTTCTGATACTATTTGATTGTGGTATGTACAGTATATATTTGTCAACACCTAAACCCTTAGCTTTCATGAACTATGTCATGGTGAAATGTGGATATACCACAACATATTCCCATAAATATTCGAATAAGGCGAATGTTTTCATGAAACCAGTTATCTAAAAATAGATAGGAGTAATTGCGACATGTGAACATATTGGTACATCTCAGCAATAGTGTTTTAATAAATATTCAGATTCTTAATTATTAAATGTTGTTATTATTTTGCAAGAATGTTTGGAATTTCTGATTTGTGTGTTAGTAGTTGCCTATTTGAAATGTGGTGGTGGTTCTGTATGTATGTATGTTCAATTAATTTCAAAACCCCTTGAGGGGACCTAGACATGTCTTCCTGGGTAGGCTTAGCCGACCTAAGTGGTTAACCAGTACTAAGCAATGTGTGTGAGGTGCCTTGCTCAATAACACTACATACTTGGCCTGACCGAGTACCAAACCCGGGACCTTTCGATTCCAAATCCGACGCTCTACCACTGGACCATGGACGCCACGTGGTGGTTGTGGTTTATTCGATATGAGATTAATATCCCAATTGTTGAACCCGATTAATATCGTTTTTGTTTTGTTTTTTAAACTTTATTTATTTTACAACGATTGCGAAGCAAGTTTTAACAACTATATTAATCACTCCCATTAGCCCATATGAAAACGTATAATTATGTGGTCATTCATGTGGGAGGAAACCGGAGAAAACACTCCCCTCCGAGCTGACGAGCATCGTACCATCTCATATACTTCCCGATTCGACGATCGAACCCGGGACGCTTTGGTGAGAAGCGAGCGCGTTAACCACTGCGCTAATTAATATCGTTGAAAATGTCTTCCTGCCCCAACTGTGACTTATTATGTTATTATAATAAGTGTTTAGAACGGCCAATCATTACTGAAACAAACATTTGTGACTTATACATATTTGATATGTTGTCTGCTTACAGGAGATGAAACCTAATGTTTACTGGAACAGGTCTATATTAGTTAATTTGCAATATTTGTATCATAAACAGATTCGTTTTCTTCTCCTAATATTTTCATCAGTAAATCTGTTTGTAATACAGTGTTTAGCCATTCCGAATGTTTGAAGCTGCACATGCGCAATCATACTTGTGATCGGCCACAATCAATAAAGAAGCACATGCTCATACATACTTGTGAACTTCCACATGAGTGTGAACTATGTAACACCGTTTTTAGTCAGTCTAGCTATTTAATGCGCCACTTGATTGCTAAATAACAAAGGAAGTATTCCAATGCATGTTGTATTACTGCAGCAAAAGTACACAATCATATAATGTCGAATAAATATGTTGAATCCAAGTAATCGCCTATTTTATGACGCCAGTAGAGGTAATCCTTCACGTGTAAAAGTAGAGTAAAATATTTGTTTATTATAATGTCACTCCTATTTAAAGGGCCAGCCAGTCCTGACTTATGAGTCACCTGTTTTTGTGAACATTAGTACTTCTCGAATCATATGCTTGTATACCAGGCGCCACACTGGTAGGCACTATTTAACTAGCTGGTGGCTCGTCGAGGTTCGAACCCGCTTCACTAGACCACGGATACTGTGTATTTAGCATATTAGTTGGCGTACATTGTCGGTATAGTACTCAAAGCATCATTAGTCGCCGAGTGGTCGATGTGGTTAGAACTCGCGTTGCATCATGTCCGTTCCCTATCGGGGACAAGTTATATATGATTATAACGGAGAAAGCTGTCAGTCGCTTACTGCGGTTGGAGAGTACGTATTCTTGCCCAGGAAATGCGATTGTTCCACTCCCCACCACAGCAGAATGACCTCCAAACAATAACCAGAACATTATTGATGGGAATAGAAGTATAAATAATACTATCTGGACGGTACGGTACGGAGAATAGACCCGGAAGAGTTGGATACATATCTACACTAAAATATGATTACTTATATCCCTTAGTAAAAATACGCCATTTGCACTCAACAAAAATGGACAATGGGACAATTTTGGTAATTATAATACTAGTCATGCAAATGCATTAATGCGGTGGCGACATTGAAGAACATTATATGGTTAGTTAAGGTAATTATTTGTTTGTATATCTCCATTGCCATACCTTCTACTGGTGGTTTAACGGCTGAATCGGACCATGGCTGAATCGGACAATGGCTGATTCGGACCATGGCTTATTCGGACCACTTACACATTTGATAGTTCTTATAAATGTATGCAGTTTTAAACCACTCTGGATATTTGAACTTTGAGTTCTGCATAAATACCTAAAAAGAGCAACTTGTTATTAGCTAAGTCGAACGATATGCATGTGTGACCCAATTAGTAATTTGCTAGTCATTGACTTGGTTATCTCAGTCTACACTAAGCATCAGGTAGATTTCAGTAACACTTTCCACAAGGTCAATCACGAGAAACTACTACTGAAAATGCATCACTATGTAGTCAGAGGTCAAACATTAAGGTGTGTTTACTATCTAGCTAGTTTTCTAGATAATAGACTCCAGTCAATTGTCCTTAATGGTATTAGTTCAGTTGCCACTCCTGTGTTGTTTGACGCACAACATGTCTACATCTCAGCGAGGGGTTTGACATTTGAGGAAGATAGACCAGATCAGTGTCTGATCATAGGCGTCGGGACAGCGGCCGCGCTCGCTGCCCCAATAATTTGGCTAGGCACCGGACGTTTTTATTTTATTCTTGTGGAAGTTATGTCCCCAATATTTTGACAAGCCGGGTGTATGCAAGTGACGGCTATGTAGATCCAATGTGGGTTGCTACGCACATACGCCGGGTTGGTACCGGGTAGCCTACCCGTTTATAGAACATACATTATTATATGTTTGTAAAGTAAGGTGTTTGCTGTTATTGCAGTAGTACATGTGGTCGTTAAACCTCTCCCAATTAGTTACGCAAGCTCACCTGTTGCATAATGTTAATTTAGAATGGTATTTGCTGTTATTGCAGTAGTACACTTGGTCGTTAAACCTCTCCCAATTAGTTACGCAAGCTCACCTGTTGCATAATGTTAATTTAGAAAGGTGTTTGCTGTTATTGCAGTAGTACACGTGGTCGTTAAACCGCTCCCAATTAGTTACGCAAGCTCACCTGTTGCATAATGTTAATTTAGAAAGGTGTTTGCTGTTATTGCAGTAGTACACGTGGTCGTTAAACCTCTCCCAATTAGTTACGCAAGCACATCTGTTGCATGCTGTTAATTTAGAAAGGTGTTTGCTGTTATTGCAGTAGTACACGTGGTCGTTAAACCTATCCCAATTAGTTACGCAAGCACACCTGTTGCATGCTGCTAATTTAGAAAGGTGTTTGCTGTTATTGCAGTAGTACACGTGGTCGTTAAACCTATCCCAATTAGTTACGCAAGCACACCTGTTGCATGCTGCTAATTTAGAAAGGTGTTTGCTGTTATTGCAGTAGTACACGTGGTCGTTAAACCTATCCCAATTAGTTACGCAAGCACACCTGTTGCATGCTGCTAATTTAGAAAGGTGTTTGCTGTTATTGCAGTAGTACACGTGGTCGTTAAACCTATCCCAATTAGTTACGCAAGCACACCTGTTGCATGCTGCTAATTTAGAAAGGTGTTTGCTGTTATTGCAGTAGTACACGTGGTCGTTAAACCTCTCCCAATTAGTTACGCAAGCTCACCTGTTGCATAATGTATAATATATGATTATTATGGAAACACACACTCTACAGTAACTGTAAGCACACGTTGTAAATAACTGGCGAACGTGGATAACTTCAGGGTTGTGTTTATGTTATCACTATAATTCTTATGATCGATAACAAATACATATAAATAATTACATTCCCTTTTCTTACAGGAGAGTGTTTATTGGACGTAATGGAAAACACAAAACGGCGACGCATACACTATTCTACCGATGAATAATGGCTGATTTATACGATATGAGCTGAATATCCCAATCGTTGAACATGACTAATAATGGTGATGATGATGTTGATGATGCTAGCTCGACCGAATAATGACTTTATATAATAAGCTGTTGGAATGGCCAATAACTAATTGAAACGTGCATTTGTGGCATGTAAATGTTTACTTACCGGAGATGAAACCTGATGTTTATAGGTACAGATCATGATGATTTCTCTTGTTTAATTAAGAACGTATATGGTCGTTCTATTCAAGCTATGAGCTCTATGTTAGACGGATGTTAAGCTGTGTAAGGAGGACTGACCTACTTTGTCAATTCATATGCATAAATAGCAGAGAACACATTTATTAAGGATTCTCAAAATGTCTAGGAATATAAAGCAGGACATAACCAATCATACCGGAGAAAAATCACAGGTGCACGTGCATTCCGTAGAACCGACACATGAGTGTGTCCTATGTAATAAGGTATTCAGTCATTCTAGCAATGTAAAGAAGCATATGCTCATACATACCGGGGAACGACCACACGAGTGTGAAATATGTAATAAGGTATTTAGTCAATCTAGCAATTTAAAGCAGCATATGCTCATACATACCGGGGAACGACCACACGAGTGTGAAATATGTAATAAAACATTTAGCCAGTCAGGTAGTTTGAAGGTGCACATGCTCATACACACCGGAGAACGGCCACATAAGTGTGAACTATGTAATAAGGTATTCAGTCATTCTAGCAATGTAAAGCAACATATGCTCATACATACCGGGGAACGACCACACAAGTGTGAACTATGTAATAAAACATTTAGCCAGTCAGGTAGTTTGAAGGTGCACATGCTCATACATACCGGAGAACGGCCACATAAGTGTGAACTATGTAATAAGGTATTCGGTCATTCTAGCAATCTAAAGCAGCATATGCTCATACATACCGAGTGTGAAATATGTAATAAAACATTTAGCCAGTCAGGTAGTTTGAAGGTGCACATGCTCATACACACCGGAGAACGGCCACATAAGTGTGAACTATGTAATAAGGTATTCAGTCATTCTAGCAATGTAAAGCAACATATGCTCATACATACCGGGGAACGACCACACGAGTGTGAAATATGTAATAAAACATTTAGCCAGTCAGGTAGTTTGAAGTTGCACATGCTCATACATACCAGAGAACGGCCACATAAGTGTGAACTATGTAATAAGGTATTTAGTCAATCTAGCAGTTTAAAGCAGCATATGCTCATACATACCGGGGAACGACCACACGAGTGTGAAATATGTAATAAGGCGTTTAATAAATCTAGCAATCTAAAGAAGCATATACTAATACATTCCGGGAAAACGACCACATGAATTTGAAATATTTAAGAAGACTTTCTGTCATTCTATAGCTATAAAGCGACATATGCTCATACATACTGGACATCGGCCACATGAGTATGAACTGTGTAAAGGACACCCTGAATGAGGAACATGTATATAGGAAGACATTTCGTCCCGCCTAGCGATAAAGATGCCAATGTTCATACAATCTGAAGAACGATTACATGAGGTGAATTATATAATAAGTAGGTGTAATAGAGCGCATGCTCACATATTCAGACCACTACAATGTGTGTTGAAGAAGGACATGTATAACATCCGAATAGCTACCCCTAGTGTGCTAAATATGTAAGACATCTATCAGATTGATACAGTGTGAAATGTTTACAAACGCATATACTGTAAAATAGTATAATATCACGAACACTTTATTCTCTATTTTTTGCGCTATTTTTTGAGATCGACAGGTGTGTTCAGACATTCCTTTACATCTCGTGTGTGATATCTTCCACTGGATTAACATGTATTAGTGGCTATTCCTTGTGCACTTCTGTTTTGATAATCTTATCGACATTTGGTTCCCATGTTCTCATGCTATCCACGCTGGACTGGGATACATTGCAGCACGATACTTCTAGTAGTGCTAACTATTGCATCCTCCTGGCTGATAGACGTAGTTTGTGCTTCAGTGCTTCAATAGCTGATACATCGGTGATTAATACTACATGTGGACCATCTTATGCCGAGTCTTGAACTATGTAAGCGGTTTCGATGAATTAGCTACAGTATTTTATTTAAGAATGTTACATAACATAGGAGTAGTTGCAACAGCACAGGTAGGATTGGGAAAAACGTTACATAATAACTTAATCGAATTGCTTTCTTTCAATACATCTGATGCCGAGTCTTGAACTAAGTAAGAGGTTTGCATGAATACCCAATTATTGTGTGCAGTGTTCTCATGTAACATCACTTTATGTTTCGGTATGTTAGTTGGGATACTGGATCGGAATTTCAGCCTTAATTGCATCGGTAGCTGACCCGTGTGTGCACGTGATAGTTGCAATGATGTTCTTGTACATTGTTTTAAATTATTCTATTATACAGTATCTATACAGTTAGAAAGAACAAATATGTAGCAATCACACCCATCTCTTCCACTTATTGCTAGTGTTTATTGTTGTAATATGGGCTGTAGTTGCTTACAACCACTCGCTGTCGACAACAACTCTCTGTCAACAACCACTCACTGTCGACAACCACTCGCTGTCAACAACCAATCGCTCTCGACAACCACTCGCTGTCAACAACCACTCGCTGTCGACAACCACTCGCTGTCGACAAACACTCGCTGTCAACAACCACTCGCTGTCGACAACCACTCGCTGTCGACAACCACTCGCTGTCAATAACCAATCGCTGTCGACAACCACTCACTGTCAACAACCACTCGCTGTCGACAACCACTCGCTGTCGACAACCACTCGCTGTCAACAACCACTCACTGTCGACAACCACTCGCTGTCGACAACCACTCGCTG
Source organism: Archivesica marissinica (assembly GCA_014843695.1). Taxonomy (NCBI): domain Eukaryota; kingdom Metazoa; phylum Mollusca; class Bivalvia; order Venerida; family Vesicomyidae; genus Archivesica; species Archivesica marissinica. The sequence continues at coordinate 46,699,120 of CM026388.1, read as the reverse complement.
TCGACAACCACTCGCTGTCAACAACCACATGTTGGGATAATAATATACCTTCAACATTATAAGCACAGTCATACAAAACTTATCCTAGCAACAATTGCACGTGCCGTTTTTTGTACATTAAACTAATCATGTTGGCGATAGTTAATGTACGTATACACTGTATAATTTATGTGTAATCACTTAAATAAATGGCTTATAACATATTTTCTCTCTTATTGGTTCATTATACACACGTGAGTCGGCGGCTGTACCCAGAGTGAAACCTAGGGGTTGGTACCACGTTACAGTCTCTATATACAGGGGTAGTATTGCACTATCACTTCACATGATTATTAAATTTCTGCCCCTGTATACTCCCTAAAAGTAGGTAGGTCCTATTAAGTATTTTCCTCTGTTTTTATCGTTGTTCCCTTTGCACAACATGCTAGCAATTTTATTGTACTATCACTTCATATGATTATTAAATTACTATATCTCGATATATGTCCTACAGTATATACAATGGGTTTTTATTTGTAAAACAATGCTATCAGTTAATTAAAAGGATTTTGATAAATCACAATTATCATACCACAACATCTGGTTAGGGAACAACCGTAAAACAAAGGATTCTAACCGAAAGGACCTATTCATATTTTGGAATAAATCCGCCTTTATCTACCAAGGGAGGTAATAGAAAATTAGAGATGTCTTTCATTGTAACCCGGATAAGGCTAGAGGTCACCTTCATGTATTGTTGGTAGAACAATGTACAGGTGAGCGTATGTGTAACGCGGATACGGCTTGAAGTCACCTTGTACCACATCATCATATACATACATATACCACATCATCATATACATACATATACCACACCGTCATATACATACATATAACCCTCCGTCATATACATACATATACCACACCGTCATATACATGCACATGATGAAGCATACTGGAGAACGTCCACATAAGTGTAAACTATGTAATACCACTTTTAGCCAGTCTTAGCAACATATGCGTGTGCATACTGTAGAACGTCCACACGAGTGTGAAATATGCAATTAGACTTTTAGCCAGTCTAGCAGTTTAAAGAAGCACATGATGAAGCATACTGGAGAACGATCATATGAGTGTGGAATATGTAATAAGACGCTTAGCAAATATGAATCTTTAAATAACCACATGCTCATACATAACGGAGAACAACCATATGAGTGTGAAATATGTAATACAACGTTTAATCAGTCTAGCAATTTAAAGAAGCACATGCGCATGCATACCGGAGAACGATCATATGAGTGTGAAATATGTAATAAAACGTTTCACCATTCCAGTGGTTTGAAGATGCACATGATGAAGCATACTGGAGAACGTCCACATAAGTGTGACATATGTAATATGGCTTTTAGCCAGTCTGGCAATTTAAAGCAACATATGCTTATGCATACTGGAGAACGACCATATGAGTGTGAAACATGTAATAACGCATTTAGCCGTTCTGAATCTTTAAAGAAGCACATGGTCATACATAATTGAGAATTTCCACATGAGTGTGAACTATGTAACACAGTCTAGCTATTTAATGCGACACATGATTGCTAAATAAATAAGCATGTTATCAGAGGCTATGCTATCAATGGCTATGCTATCAGTGGCTATGCTATATATAGTTTCTTATGAAAAATATATAAGTTTGCGAGCACACGATATTGATCAGTGTACGAGAGATGCTCATTGACATAATAACACTGGTGGGGATGATTAAAATCCCGTATACGTTGGTATGGAACAACATTCAGCGTTTTACGCCGGGCCTACTTGATTGGAAATTTGAACATTGTTCTTAGTGAACTATATTCTATTTCTTTGCACCGACAGTGTGGCAACACTCTCCAGCATAATGGGGTACAGTGCTTGCGATGGAGATTCTAGAACACAGACAGACTATAATCTGATGGATTACGAGGCGCAACATAATCTGAGGTATAGTGCGTCTGATGAATCCACATTTGAATTGGATTCGAAGTGTACTGACCAATTTGAAGGCATTTTGTATAAAACTGTAAAATGTGATTCAGCGACTATTGTTGTGTTCTGCAAAAGAGACATATTTAATATATTTGTGAATAAAATAAGATCTGACTTTGCTCTCGGGAATGATGAAAATCTGAAGTGTACTACACACATTAATAGTATGAAAACTAACATTTCAGTTGACATACATGCGTCAACTGTAACAACTACTAGAGTTGGACATATGATCTGGAGATCTCATAGTTTAGTTAATAGTGCTAAAAAAGTTATGTTCCAGTACTTAAACCAGAAAAATAAGCATGATAGCATTAACAGCTGTTACAAACAGGCATCACCAGTCCAGCCGAAACGATCTACTGATACAAAGCCACGCGTAGTCGGAAAAGGACATGTAAATCAATCTCAAGTAAATGCTGAAAATATCACAAAAATCAACAAGAATTTGCTGGAAATGCAGAATAATTGTTTGTCTTTGCAAAAATAACTATTAAAAGGAAGAGAATGTCATGGAGTGTTGCAAAATGCTAGTCTTGGTAGTCCTGTCCAAAATAGTGAGCACACTAAGCATGCTTCTCATTCCTTACCAGCACAGAAACAGAGTGAAATATGCAAAGACACTCCGATTTACAAGATTGATTCAATTCAAGGGAACAGGCAAAATGTTCACATTAAGCATATAAATAATCAAACTCCTCTGACACACAATAGGGAAGCAATCAGACCAAGAAATAGTACACTTATTATTGGATCTTCTATACTTCATGGTATTAACCCATAAGGACTTACACAAGGAACGCATAAACATTCAATAAGTGGCGCTGGCATTGATGACATAGCAGATGATATTTTACTGTATGATTTGTCTAGTTTTAGCACGGTTATCATCTACATAGGGGGTAATGATGTAGCCAGGGGTATGTCTGGTCAAATGTTCAAGGAGAAATATATGACCCTGTTAGAAAGCTTAAAAATCAGCAATCCAAAAATGGCCATTGTAGTATGTACTCTTTGTCCTCGCGGAGATGTAGATGTGTTTCAGTTCAATGACTGCATTGAAGAACTTGCTGCAGAAGCTTGTATAAATTGCATAGACATGTGCCAAGCTTTCCGTGATAAGGATGGCAATCCCATCAATTATTTCTTTAACTTTAAGGATAACATCCACCTATCCCGATCTGGTATAAAAAGACAATAAATAACTTCACACAGGTTTGTGGTGACTTTAATAGATGTGTATTTGTACCACGAAGAACATCGCTTGAAAATGGAAACAACAACTATGGCACCAGTGAAACGGAAATATGGAAATCGACGTGGGCTAATCTAAATCAACATGGGGATACTCATAGACATCTTCAGTGGAAATTCTCGGGAAGGTGTTTTAACTGTGACCGTCTTGGCCACAAGGCCATACATTGCTATAAGCAATAGAAATCAGGCCATGTTGCCAATGCTGACGTGTCTGGAAATGACTTTGATGTCACTACATCCAATAGATTTAATCTTTTGCAAACAATATGTCCACAATGTGAATTATCAAACTGTATTTGTAATACTTTAGAAATTAGTTTAGCTAATCATCCTGACTCGACCAACAGCTTTAATGGTATTGTAATTGATACCACAGACATCGGTCTTCATAAAAATGGCATGAATATCGGTCATTTAAATGTTCACGGTCTTAATAATTTAGACAAATTTGAAGAGGTAAAGCTACCTATGACCTCTGATAAAAATAAAATTGATATTATGTGAAACAAAATTTAAAGATGATGTAAATACAAATGCTTATTTAATAAAAGGATTTTTACCTCCATTTCGTAGAGACCAAAATGACAGAAATGGTGGTGGCGGAATTTTAGTTTATGTTAAAGATGGGTTAAATGTGAAACGCCGTTATGATTTAGAAACGCATGATATTGATGTTGTTGTTCTTGAAATATATTGTAAATATTGTAAACCATTTTTTGTTTGCAATGTGTATAGGCATCCTCACTCTAAAATAGAGTGGAAAGACAGATTTGAATTGTTTATCGAAAATATGTTCTATGAAGATAAAGAAATAATTTTATTAGGTGATTTCAATAGAAACCTCACTGATTGTTATACAAATGATGAATGGGCAAATATTTATATCCCACTAGGTCTTACACAGTTAGTAACGGAACCTACTAGGGTAACTAGATCATCTGCATCTTTGATTGATCACATATATACTAACATGGAAGAAAACATTGCCAATATGTATGTACCAAAGCTTTCTATCAGTGATCATTACCCAGTATTTTGTAATCGTAAAGTCAACTTTTCAAATAATAAAAGTATGCATGAAACAATATCATATAGATCATTTAAAAACTTCAATGAGGAGTCCTTTTGCGAAGATTTACGTATTGCAGACTGGACCTTTGTTTATATATATGATGATCCAAATGAAATATTAAATATGTGGTGTAAACTATTTTTAGAAATTGTACATAAGCATATTCCAATAAAAACTCAGCGAGTGAAACGGAAATATCAACCAGACTGGATAACAACAGATATCATAGATACTATGAAAGAACGCGATAAAATGAAGCAAGATAAATCAGAGCAAGGTGTTAATCAATATAAACTACTTAGAAACAAAGTGTCGTCAATGATTAATACAGCAAGGAAAGAGTCATGTGAAAGAAAAATAGAGTCTGGTAAAGATAACCCACGTACTGTCTGGAAGATTTTTAAAGAGTTTGGTTCAGGACAATCAACACAATCTGGAAACAATATTAACTCAATATACCATCAAGGATCTGATTACTCTCAAAATGTTGAAATGGCAAATATATTTAATGAATTCTTTGTCAATGTTGCATCTAAAATCAAAGATCCAGTCCCTGATCACTTAAACTTTGACTATATAAAAGATTTTATTAATGAACATGTACCTGTTGATGTAGTGTTTGAAATACCAGAAGTTACACAGAGTAATATCAGAAAACAATTACTGGAACTTAATGTTTCTAAAGCTACTGGAATCGATAATATTGGACCAAAGCTGTTAACACTTTCAGCTGATATCATTGTACAACATTTAACTGTTATAATAAATAAGAGTTTGAAAACATCAACTTTCCCTGAAGCTTGGAAATTTGCAAAAGTCAAACCATTATTCAAAAGTGGAAAAACCAATGACGTCAATAACTATATACCTATTTCAATTTTACCATCTTTGTCGAAACTTTTTGAAAGACACGTGCATAAATCGCTGCAGACTTTTTTTGATCACTTCAATTTACTTCACAAAACACAAAGTGGTTTCAGAACTGGCCACTCAACTGAATCAGCTTTACTTTATATGATAGATAAATGGATTCGAGCAATGAATGAGGGAAACTTGATTGGAATTGTAATGGTCGATTTTCGAAAAGCTTTTGATCTTGTCGATCATACTGTTTTGTTAAAGAAATTATCATTATACAAATGTAGCAACAATACTTTGAAGCTTTTTCAATAATATCTTTGTGATAGAAAGCAAACTGTTTCTATAAATGACGTTTTATCTGAAAATAGAACTGTTAATTGTGGAGTCCCGCAGGGCTCAATATTAGGACCTCTTTTATTCTTACTTTTTATCAATGACTTACCACTAATGTTTTCAAATAAAATCACCGGTAGCGATTTATATGCAGATGATACTACATTATATGATATATATAATAAGAAAGAAGTGTTAGAAACAAGATTACAACAAGCTTTGGAAGACTTGAAATACTGGTGTTTCCAAAATGGAATGAAGATTAATACAGACAAAACGAAAGTTCTATTTATGATGACAGCCCAGCGAAAATGTGCTTTCCCTTACCCTACACTCTCTCTTAAATATGAAAATATATTATTGAAAACCAGCAAATCAGAGAAGTTGCTTGGAGTACACATTCAGGATTCATTAAAATGGGACTCACATATCAAATATATTGTGAAAAAGATTTCAACTAACATTTGGCTATTAGGTAGAATACGGTATATTGTGAATCTGAACTACAGAATACTTTATTACAAGGCATATATCCAACCACATTTTGATTATTGTTGTATCATATGGGGAAACACCACACAACAAAATATCAACACATTATTAAGATTGCAGAGACGAGCTTGTAAATTCATTCTGGGCCAAGATTATATTTCTTTGCGTGAATCAATGTCTGAAATTAATATAATGACTTGACCAACGGATTATTTTTCAAAAAGCAGTAACAATGTACAATATTATGAACAATCTTGTACCGAATTATTTGAATGAACATTTTCAATTAAGACATTGCAATTCAGTTACTTCAGATATGACATTGAGAAATGTTTCAAATATGGATCTCTATATTCCAAGACCTAGATGTGAAATGTATAAGAAATCATTAGAATACTCTTTTTGGTCCAAAGATATGGAATTGTCTACCATTTGAAATTAAGACATCCAGATCTTTAAATATATTCAAGACAAAATGTAAAGTATGGATACAACGTTTTAATTGGTAGACACTAGACAGTTATATATATATAATGATTGTAAATCAATATGCTTATGTCGTTTTGCATTTCTATCAAAGTACCTGATTTACTTAGGCTGTTGTTTAAGTTACATTGTACAACAGTATGCATGTATATTGTACGGCATAACTATGTTATAATTATTGTGTATGTACATTTATTCTATAGTGTTAACCAATTGAAGAGGGCCCTAAGGAGGATTAGTTCAAAACTAATTAGGTCACCCTCTATAAATAAAGAAATCTATCTCTATCTATCTATAAAGGAAGTATTCCATACATGTCAATGTTGTATTACTGCAGCAACAGTACACACACGATATGTTTACATATAACTCACTGGCATATAACTATGTTTTATGATAAGCTGTATGTAATGGTGGCCGCTAGTAGATCGCTCACAGTATGCGACCTAGTGGCTGTTAATAGATCGCCCGCTGTGTGCAATGGCGGCTAGTAGATCGCACACAGTGTGGAAACTAGTGGCTGCTAATAGATTGCCCACTGTATGTAATAGGGACGGCTAGTAATTTGCCAGTGTTATAGTGATAGTTCTGCTGTACAGTATCTATGCTGTTAGAAGGAACATACATAGCCATGCTTTTCTTGTAAATATTGCTGCTGTACAGTATAATATACAGTCAGAAGGAACATACATGGCCATGCTTTTCTTGTAAATATTTTTAAATAGTTATGCTGTACAGTATATATACAGTTAGAAGGAACATACATGGCCATGCTCTTCGTGTGCATATTTCTGCTGTGCAGTATCTATACTGTTAGAAAGAACATACATGGCCATGCCTTTCTTGTAAATATGTCTGCTGTACAGTATATACAGTTAGAAGGAACATACATCGCCATGCTTTTCTTGTAAATATGTCTGCTGTACAGTATATACAGTTATAAGGAACATACATGGCCATGCGTTTCTTGTACATATTTCTGCTGTGCAGTATCTATGCAGTTAGAAGGAACATACATGGCCATGCTGTTCTTGTAAATATTTCTATGGAACAGTATATATACAGTTATAAGGAACATACATGGCCATGCTTTTCTTGTAAATAGTTCTGCTGTACAGTATATATATACAGTTAGTAGGAACATACATGGCCATGCTTTTCTTGTAAATAGTTCTGCTGTACAGTATATATACAGTTAGAAGAAACATTCATGGCCATACTTTTCTTGTATTAGTATAGATTAGTATAGATTAGTATAGATTAGTGTAGATTAGTGTAGATTAGTATAGATTAGTATATATTAGTATAGATTGGTATAGATTAGTATAAATTAGTGTAGATTAGTATATATTAGTGTAGATTAGTATATATTGGTATATATTAGTGTAGATCAGTGTAGATTAGCATAGATTGGTAGAGCTTAGTATAGATTAGTATATATTGGTATATATTAGTATAGATTGGTATAGATTAGTATAGATTAGTGTAGATTAGTATAGATTCGTATAGATTAGCATAGCTTAGTATAGATTAGTGTAGATTAGTATAGATTAGTATAGATTAGTATAGATTAGTATAGATTAGTATAGATTGGTATAGATTAGTATAGATTAGTATAGATTAGTATAGATTATTATATATTATTATATATTGGTATAGATTGGTATAGATTGTTATAGATTGGTATAGATTAGTATAGATTGGTATATATTAGTGTAGATCAGTGTAGATTAGCATAGATTGGTAGAGCTTAGTATAGATTAGTATATATTGGTATATATTAGTATAGATTGGTATAGATTAGTATAGATTAGTGTAGATTAGTATAGATTCGTATAGATTAGCATAGCTTAGTATAGATTAGTGTAGATTAGTATATATTAGTGTAGATTAGTATAGATTAGTATAGATTAGTATAGATTAGTATAGATTAGTATAGATTAGTATAGATTAGTATAGATTAGTATATATTATTATATATTGGTATAGATTGGTATAGATTGTTATAGATTGGTATAGATTAGTATAGATTGGTATATATTAGTATAGATTGGTATATATTAGTATATATTAGTATAGATTGGTATAGATTGGTATATATTAGTATAGATTAGTATAGATTAGCATAAATTAGTATAGATTGGTATAGATTAGTATAGATTGGTATATATTAGTATAGATTAGTATAGATTTGTATATATTAGTATATATTAGTACGGTTTAGTATAGATTCGTATATATTAGTATAGATTAGTATAGATTAGTATAGATTAGTATAGATTGGTATAGATTAGTATAGATTGGTATATATTGGTATATATTAGTATAGATTGGTATATATTGGTATATATTAGTATATATTGGTATAGATTGGTATAGATTAGTATAGATTAGTATAGATTAGTATAGATTAGTATAGATTGGTATAGATTAATATAGATTGGTATATATTTGTATATATTAGTATAGTTTGGTATATATTAGTATATATTAGTATAGATTGGTATAGATAAATATAGATTGGTATAGATTAGTATATATTAGTATAGAGTGGTATATATTGGTATATATTAGTGTAGATTGGTATACATTAGTATAGATTGGTATATATTGGTATATATTAGTATAGATTAGTATAGATTAGTATAGATTGGTAAAGAGTGGTATATATTGGTATATATTGGTATAGATTGGTATATATTAGTATAGATTAGTATAGGTTGGTATAGTTTAGTATAGATTGTTATAGATTAGTATAGATTGATATAGATTAGTATATATTAGTATAGATTGGAATAGATTAGTATAGATTAGTAAAGATTGGTATAGATTAGTATAGATTAGTATAGATTGGTAAAGATTGGTATATATTAGTATTGATTAGTATAGATTAGTATATATTAGTATAGTTTGGTATATATTAGTATATATTAGTATAGATTAGTATAGATTGGTATAGATTAATATAGATTGGTATATATTAGTATATATTAGTATAGTTTGGTATATATTAGTATATATTAGTATAGATTGGTATAGATTAATATAGATTGGTATAGATTAGTATATATTAGTATAGTTTGGAATATATTAGTATATATTAGTATAGATTAGTATATATTGGTATAGAATAATATAGATTAGTATAGATTAGTATAGATTAGTATAGATTAGTATAGATTAGTATAGTTTAGTATAGATTAGTATAGATTAGTATAGATTAGTATATATTAGTGTAGATTAGTATAGTTTCGTATATATTAGTATATATTAGTATAGATTAGTATAGATTTGTATAGATTAATATAGATTGGTATAGATTAGTATATATTAGTATAGATTAGTATAGATTAGTATATATTTGTATAGATTAGTGTAGATTAGTATATATTTGCATAGCTTTGTATAGTTTAGTATAGATTAGTATAGATTGGTATAGATTAGTATACATTAGTATAGATTAGTGTATATTAGTATATATTCATATAGATTAGTGTAGATTAGTATATATTAGTATATATTAGTATATATTGGTATAGATTAGTATAGATTAGTATAGATTAGTATAGATTAGTATACATTAGTATAGATTAGTGTATATTAGTATATATTCATATAGATTAGTGTAGATTAGTATAGATTAGTATATATTAGTATATATTAGTATATATTGGTATAGATTAGTATAGATTAGTATAGATTATAATATATAAGTATAGATTAGTGTAGATTAGTATATATTAGTATAGATTGGCATATATTAGTATAGATTTGTATAGATTAGTAAAGATTAGTATAGATTGGTATAGATTAGTATAGATTAGTATAGATTAGTAAAGATTAGTATAGATTGGTATAGATTAGTATATATTGGTAAAGATTGGTATATATTAGTATTGATTAGTATAGATTAGTATATATTAGTATAGTTTGGTATATATTAGTATATATTAGTATAGATTAGTATATATTAGTATAGATTAATATAGATTGGTATATATTAGTATATATTAGTATAGTTTGGTATATATTAGTATATATTAGTATAGATTGGTATATATTAATATATATTAGTGTATATTAGTATAGTTTCGTATATATTAGTATATATTAGTATATATTAGTATAGATTTGTATAGATTAATATAGATTGGTATAAATTATTGTAGATTAGTATAGATTTGTATAGATTGGTGTAGATTAGTATATATTAGTATATATTAGTATAGTTTGGAATAGATTGGTATAGATTAGTATATATTTGTATAGATTAGTGTAGATTAATATAGATTTGCATCGCTTGGTATAGTTTAGTATAGATTAGTATACATTAGTATACATTAGTACAGATTAGTGTATATTAGTATATATTCATATAGATTAGTGTAGATTAGTATAGATTCGTATATATTGGTATAGATTGGTATAGAATAGTATAGATTAGAATATATAAGTATAAATTAGTATAGATTAGCATAGATTAGTATAGATTTGTATAGATTAGTAAAGATTAGTATAGATTGGTATAGATTAGTATAGATTGGTATATATTAGTATAGATTAGTATAGATTAGTATAGATTAGTATAGATTAGTATAGTTTTATTCTTGTAAAATAGAATTTATATCATGAAATCAAATAAAAAATTCAATGTTAAAATAGAACATGTGGACATCAAAGTGTAGAGTAGATATAATCTATACGAAGGATAACACAAAGTACAGAGTAGATATAATCTATACCAAGGATAACACAAAGTGCAGAGTAGATATAATCTATACCAAGGATAACACAAAGTGCAGAGTAGATATAATCTATACCAAGGATAACACAAAGTGCAGAGTAGATATAATCTATACCAAGGATAACACAAAGTGCAGAGTAGATATAATATATACCAAGGATAACACAAAGTGCAGAGTAGATATAATCTATACCAAGGATAACACAAAGTGCAGAGTAGATATAATCTATACCAAGGATAACACAAAGTGCAGAGTAGATATAATCTATACTAAGGATAACACAACGTGCAGAGTAGATATAATCTATACCAAGGATAACACAAAGTGCAGAGTAGATATAATCTATACTAAGGATTACACAAAAAGAGAGTAATGAAGCTCTCTTATTTTCATTGCTGTCCAGATTCACAAAATTTGAAATAAATAACAAATCAAATACAATATAACACGATGAAATATAACATGAACGCGCCCTTCTTTATACAACTAGCTAAACTGGATTTATTAAAACATTGACACCATGGAGGTCAAATCAAGAGATGATGAAGACGACAACTGCCAATGAATCGCGCGCACCACGTGTTCGACGCGTGATAGTACGCGCAAACTTGTTTCAAAGACGGTGCCTATCGAGTATAACTACTGCTAGCTAACAGCGAAATGTATTATAACTGTATATTTCGATTTAGTGAGTCAGACACCAATCTAACCTTAACTTGGCGATCCACAAGAATGTCGGACATAACCAATCTAACCTTAACTTGGCGATCCACAAGAATGTCGGACATAACCAATCTAACCTTAACTTGGCGATCCACAAGAATGTCGGACATAACATAACCAATCTAACCTTAACTTGGCGGTCCACAAGAATGTCGGACATAACATAACCAATCTAACATTAACTTGGCGATCCACAAGATTGTCGGATATAACATAACCAATCTAACCTTGACTTGGCGATCCACAAGAATGTCGGACATAACCAATCTAACATTAACTTGGCGATCCACAAGAATGTCGGACATAACCAATCTAACCTTAACTTGCGATCCACAAGAATGTCGGACATAACATAACCAATCTAACCTTAACTTGGCGGTCCACAAGAATGTCGGACATAACATAACCAATCCGACCTTAACTTGGCGGTCCACAAGAATGTCGGACATAACATAACCAAACTAACCTTAACTTGGCGGTCCACAAGAATGTCGGACATAACATAACCAATCTAACCTTAACTTGGCGATCCACAAGAATGTCGGACATAACATAACCAATCTAACATAACTTGGCGATCCACAAGAATGTCGGACATAACATAACCAATCTAACCTTAACTTGGCGATCCACAAGAATGTAGGACATAACATAACCAATCTAACCTTAACTTGGCGATCCACAAGAATGTCGGACATAACATAACCAATCTAACCTTAACTTGGCGATCCACAAGAATGTCGGACATAACCAAAATAACCTTAACTTGGCGATCCACAAGAATGTCGGACATAACATAACCAATCTAACCTTAACTTGGCGATCCACAAGAATGTCGGACATAACATAACCAATCTAACCTTAACTTGGCGATCCACAAGAATGTCGGACATAACATAACCAATCTAACCTTAACTTGGCGATCCACAAGAATGTCGGACATAACCAATCTAACCTTAACTTGGCGATCCACACGAATGTCGGACATAACATAACCAACTAACCTTAACTTGGCGATCCACAAGAATGTCGGACATAACCAATCTAACCTTAACTTGGCGATCCACAAGAATGTCGGACATAACATAACCAATCTAACCTTAACTTGGCGATCCACAAGAATGTCGGACATAACCAATCTAACCTTAACTTGGCGATCCACAAGAATGTCGGACATAACATAACCAATCTAACATTAACTTGGCGATCCACAAGAATGTCGGACATAACATAACCAATCTAACATTAACTTGGCGATCCACAAGAATGTCGGACATAACATAACCAATCTAACATTAACTTGGCGATCCACAAGAATGTCGGACATAACCAATCTAACCTTAACTTGGCGATCCACAAGAATGTCGGACATAACATAACCAATCTAACATTAACTTGGCGATCCACAAGAATGTCGGACATAACATAACCAATCTAACCTTAACTTGGCGATCCACAAGAATGTCGGACATAACCAATCTAACCTTAACTTGGCGATCCACAAGAATGTCGGACATAGCATGTGGCATGTACACGTATATTGTTCATGTAATATACAGCTGTATGTTACTGACGGTAGCATTGTCTGTGTACATGTACTTGTGGTATATTGTTCATGTAATATAATGCTGTATTTTACTTACGGTAGCATTGTCTGTGTACATATACTTGTGGTATATTGGTCATGTAATATAAAGCTGTATTTTAATGACGGTAGCATTGTCTGTGTACATGTACTTGTTGTATATTGTTCAGGTAATATAAAGCTGTATTTTACTGACGGTAGCATTGTCTGTGTACATGTACTTGTCGTATATTGTTCATGTAATATAAAGCTGTATTTTACTGACGGTAGCATTGTCTGTGTACATGTACTTGTCGTATATTGTTCATGTAATATGATGCTGTATTTTAATGACGGTTGCATTGTCTGTGTACATGTACTTGTGGTATATTGTTCAGGTAATATAAAGCTGTATTGTATGACGGTAGCATTGTCTGTGTACATGTACTTGTATATTGTTCAGGTAATATAAAGCTGTATTTTAATGACGGTAGCATTGTCTGTGTACATGTACTTGTGGTATATTGTTCATGTAATATAAAGCTGTATTTTACTGACGGTAGCATTGTCTGTGTCCATGTACTTGTGGTATATTGTTCAGGTAATATAAAGCTGTATTTTATTGACCGTGGATTTGTCTGTGTCCATGTACTTGTAGTATACGGTTCCTACAATATAATGCTGTATTTTACGGACTGTAGCTTTGTCTGTGCCCATGTACTTGTAGCATATGGTTCCTGCAATTTAATGCTGTATTTTACGGACGGTGACTTTATCTGTGTCCATGTACTTATAGTTTATGGTTCTTGCAATATAATGCTGTATTTTACGGACGGTGGCTTTGTGTGTGTACATGTACTTGTAGTATACGGTTCATGCAATGTAATGCTGTATTGTACTGACTGGCTTTCTCTGTGACCATATACTTGTAGTATATTGCGCATTCACTGCTATGTTGCATTTTACTTAACGAAAATAATGGCAATCACTATATATTCAGTTATCTCGTTGTATTTGGATTGCATTTACAGTACCTATGTAGGTTGAATATTATATATTCAGTTAAAATATACAATTTACACGTCGTATGAGATGAGAAAAGTTTATCCTTACAGTAAATATTTCTGTTATACATTGACCCTGGACCGGCTACATTATGTGATAAACTTGCTGGAAATAATAGTCTTTTCGACACATCGGAAAATCGAAAGAAATAAAGATTATAGTGTTTTTCACAAAATGACTCTTGAATAACTTAGTATTTAACCCTATGTCGGGGCCTCAATGGCCCATTATATATAACAAGGTTGTATTGCCCATATAGAATATTGGTCAGCGATACACGGTTTATGTTTATAGGGTAAGTTTAATTGTACGTACGATATTGTACTATACACCAAACGTCATGTATATCACAGGGGAATCTGTTAACATGTTTCACGGCTCATAACAGCCAGGGTAAAATTAGTTGACCCAATTTGTGTGCAAATGATTGCTACAAAACCACATGCCAGGGCCTTACAATTAGCCACCAAATAATTAGCTGATTTCAGTTCCATGTAAAGCCCGTGTTAAATGTATATATATGTTATGGCGTGACGAAGACTGATAAAAACTCTACACGACTGAGATATTGGACCAGACAACATAGACAGAATAGAGCGAACGGTAGCAATATCTTGGTCAGAAATATAAAACCAGCGGTTTAGAAGTAAGTGGATTATGTTATCACATTGTCGTTCTACGGTATTTTATTTAAATACTAAACTGTGTTTATACAAGTATCGAGGTTTAGTTCACTCGATTGCGAAACATGGTTCTTTGGTAAAACTGGTATTGACTAGGTTACAGTCAGATTAAATCATTGACATTGTTGTTTAGTATCGAGGTTTAGTTCACTCGATTGCGAAACATGGTTCTTTGGTAAAACTGGTATTACCTAGGTTACAGTCTGATTAAATTATTGACATTGTTGTTTAGTATCGAGGTTTAGTTCACTCGATTGTGAAACAAGTTAAGTGTGAATATAGGAGTTTACGTCATGTGACAATGTTGTGTACTTTGAATGAATCGATGTTATTGGTTAAACTGTTATTGACTTGATGCTGTCATGAATGTATATGGTATAATTATAACCGGATGAAACGGCATCCGTCGGTTGTATGATACGACATCCGTCCGTTAGCTGTAAATGTACCAGGCCACTAACCGGAATGGTGGTGTATGATACCTGTTAATGCTTACAGGATATAACTTACTATGTATATAATCATAATAAGATGATGGAACTGTTTTGATCCAGTAACGTATTTGTTAATGATCAATGTTAATGATCATACTACTCAACGATACATTTATATCATTGATACATATAACAAATCATTTTATATATTGGATATTTGAATGTTAATCAGAGGTATCAGCTGGTACAACTTGTGGAATAGACTGAGGAAGTCAATGGTAGGAACATGCAATATAACATGTATAAGGTGAACTATCACTTAATTTGGCATACGTATATTGTAGTCGCTCGCAACCTGGGATGTTGCTATACCACTGCTAGTCAGGTAGACGTGCCAATGAGTGGGTCAACTGTCAAAGGACGGAGTTACCACATACTCGCTAGATGGGCGACGACACATCACCAACGGCATTGAGCACGTGGATAAGTGGGACTGTAGACCGGAACTAGCACGGAGTCGCCACATACCCGGAACTCAACCGGAGGAATTGAAGAACGAACGTCACAGAACGTAATTAAGTGGGGCTGCAGACCGGAGCTAGATACGGAGTCACCACATACCCATAATGAATGGGGAAGCATGATAGTGTACCTATAGACTAGGACATGAGTATAAAACTATTAATCTACCTACCAAACTTCAAGCACTTGTTTATTTAGATACAGTCAGCAGATACTTATAATGAACGTGGATTCAGCCAAACCGGCAATTAACGCAGTGCACGTGATAGAGTAAACTGTTGCATTATTTTAGTCATTGTATATATCAATATTTTATCGAATTGTTGTATAATTAAATTGTTGTACAGATTGTATGTGGTGTTACTGTCTTCGTTCATAGTGAGTGATCGCCACTAGGATCATCTTGTGTCAGTGTAATTTATTAGGTCAGATACAAGTCAACACTGCATCATTCACATGTATACATATTAGTAGCTATCTTGCTTTTCGTTTCGGCAAGATACCATTACCTCGAGTATGTATACCTCAAACTCAACATATACCTTGAGTGTTCTTAACACAACTATTATATAGAGTAATGACACGCTTAATGGGTTTACAGTAAACTAATTGTTTTCTGTTATCTTGGATGCATCAGGATGTTTGTGCATTCATTCATTGAATACTACAACTGTTCTTGCAATATTTCTGTAATAATGCATGTATAGTTCAGATGCGAGTACTCAACTGACATTTAACCCTGTTATTTGTGCATTTATATTATACTGTTTGTACATACATATTAATAATGCTTTGGAAATATGCTATGGTCTTCAGAAATGGAGGAAATAAAAGTATATATATTAGTATGTACACTTAATATTATAATGTGTGTAATAAAGCGAATTGTGTTCATTAAAACTTGTTGAATTTGTTATTGAGGTCCAACACCAAAATGTCTGCACCCGTTGTTAATACATTTCTCTATGCACGTTGTTTGTACATTATTCTAAGCACGTCGCTTGTACATTGTCGTAAGTACGCTATATGGACATTGCTCTAACCACATTATATTTACTTTGCTATATGGACGCTGCTTGTACATTGCTCTAAGCACGCTGCTTGTACATTGTTCTATGCTCGTTGCTTGTACTTTGCTCAAAGCATGTTGTTTGCACATTGCTCTAAGCACGTTGTTTGTACATTGCCATATTCACGCTGTTTGTACATTGCCCTATGCACTCTGCTTATACATTGCATTGCTCTAACCACATTGTTTGTACTTTGCTATACGGACGCTGCTTGTACATTGCTCTAAGCACGTTGTCTGTACATTGCTCTAAGCACGTTGTTTGTATGTCGCTCTAAGCACATTGTGTGTACATTGCTCTAAGCACGCTCTTTGTGCATTGGTCTAAGTACGTTGTTTGTACATTGCTCTAAGCACATTGTTTGTACTTTGCTCTATGCATATTGCTTGTACATTGCTCTAGGAACATTGTTTGTACATTGGTCTAAGCACGTTGCTTGTACTTTGCTATATGCATATTGCTTGTACATTGCTCTAAGCACATTGTGTGTACATTGCTCTAAGCACGTTGTTTGTATATTGTTCTTGTTCTAAGCATGTTGTTTGTATTTTGCTCTATGCATATTGCTTGTACATTGCTCTAAGCACATTGTATGTACATTTCCCTAAGCACGTTGCTTGTACTTTGCTCTATGCATGTTGCTTGTACATTGCTCTAAGCACATTGTATGTACATTGCTCTAAGCTCTAACTGATTTACTGGATGTCATTTGACCCTTATATATTGGAGTGAACTCATAATGAACTCACCTGAGCATATTCATAAATTTCACCTGTAAAAGCTAACAACAGCAGTAATTATTTTCTTAATTAAGGATATTGCTCTGATCTTTGAGCATATCCATAAATTACACCTGTTTGTATATTATTCTAAGCATGTTGCTTGCACATTTCTCTAAGCACGTTGAATGTGTCATTAATATTCGTTCTTGTTTCTTCATATTTTCATTTTGTAATCGTTTTTCCCGTGCATCTGTTTCAAAATCAATACCCTCGATTCTAGTTATATGCATGTACGTTTTACCCTATGTATCGTCGCTACCGGTTATCTATGTAAGCATGGCTTCCTGAGATTAGTTATTTTAGATGTGTCGAAGATTGTTGGAGGATTGTGCAATGATACAGACAGTGGCCCATTCCAGGGACTCATCCTGTTCGTTTACGTTTACGATGTAACGCACCGACAGGAGAACTCTTTAAAGTCCCTCTGAAAGACTGTTATTTTTGTTAGGGTCAGACTAAGGCTCGTACTTGCGATTCCTGCATTATCAGTATATTAACATAATAGTTGACCAGTAGGTAGTTGTGTCTTCAACAACAACAACAACAACAACAAGCCGTACAGTATTAGTTAATTTAATTGTCCGTGCTAAGATATCCCCGTACATTATCGCATGTTTCCTTACATTGTTGGTATTATACACAGAGCCTCAGTGTCCGAGTTGTCTAACGCGCCGTTGATGGAACAGGCCTTTCACTGATATCATCATTTCAAAAGTTCGCTCCATATCGGGGACAATAGATAAATGATTATATATCGGAGAAAGCGGTCAGAGTACCTATTATTTCCCAGGAAATCCGATTGTTCCACTCCCCGTCTCAGCAGAAGGAACTCCCAACACTAATCAGAAAATGATTGATGGGCAGTGGGAATAATAAATAATACTATTTGGACGGTACGGTACGGAGAATAGACCCAGAAGAGTTGGATACATTTCCACACTAAAATATTATCACTTATGTCCCTTAGTAAAAATACGCCGTTTGTACTCAACACAAATGGCCAATGGGACAATTTATTAATTGGTAATTATAAGATACTAATCCCCAAATGCATAATAATTTTATTTGATGGCGACTTTGGAGAACATTGGATAGTTAGTTGGGTAATTATTTGTTTGTATATATGCATTGCAATACATTCTACTGGTTGTTCAACGGCTGATTCGGACTGAGCTTATTCGGACCAGATCAGTGGTTTATTCTGACCGCTCACACCGTTAACGATATCTAGAGGCAGTAAACGAAATATACAATGGGCAGTAATCTTGAACAGGGCTGGGGTGAATACATTAGGAAAGTATTTGAATACGAATACTCTGGAAATGTATGAATACGAATAGTGTGGTGATAACTACGGTACGGTACGGCTGGAGGCCGGGAAAATATCACCACGGCAGCACGAGACGAGACTCCGAGAGACTTGGCGAGAGACGAGAGGACTTAGGAATGTGGCTGCCAACTCAACACCCCTAACAAAGCTAGAACTTGAACAGAACAGTTGATAACCGGTTAGAACAGATACGGACAAAGCAAGACTATTAGGTAAGAGGCGGTTCAAAAATTCTTCATTCTCGGGAATTTTATGGAAATATTTGTATCTATCTACCGGTTGAGAAGTTGTGAAGACCAGTCAAAGACTGTGGATGGTTCATTTTTGTTGCGTTATTGGCATTTGTTTTGCTAGACATTTGTTGATATCGTCAACATTGATACATGCAAGGGCGTATTGAGTTGGGCAGCATTAATATAGTTCAACATATGCAAAGTCCCTGGTTGGCTATATTAAGTACAGTATAGTGTTTTTTCACATGTTTGACTATTTTGCAAAGCTAAAATATCCCATGTGTTAAAATAAATATTCTTGTCAAAGACAAAGAATATTTTGTTGTGATCTTCGAGAGTCCATATACAGTAGTTGTAGCAAATCCTTGTACATATATCATTACGTTAAAAAACCTACTGTAACAAAAATGGCCTCATTCAATCAAGCAAAGCTTATTGAGGTGAATTTTGCATCATCGGGGACATGATGAGCAATATACCAGAGACCATGAGCCGAAAAAGGATGAAGGGCAAGAAATCGAAAAGGTCTTGGAATCAGCCAAGAAATGGGTGGTAGTACACGGCGAATCCTCGGGTAGGGGCGACCAAATGATGGCAAAGCAATCATTTGGGGGCGCACGTCCGAGACAATACAAGAACCGTGATGACAGGTTTGAGGACGATTCGGATGAGAAGCCATACCTGGCTTCATCACGCCATCGAGGCCTACAATCGCGGCCCAAAGATGCAAGGACGTCTTATAAGCCGTTTAAACCCACAGAATATTCATCGGGGGAGGAAGAAAAAGTCCCTAAAAGGCAGAAATCTAAAACAAGGACATGCTACAAACAGAGAAGACCAATTAGGGAATACTCGTCGGATGAGGACGACAAGGTCACAAGTAAACCAAGAACAGAATATAGACAGTCCCGCCCATCAAGAGAATATTCATCGGGGGAGGAGGACCGAGTCCCGAGAAGGCAGAAATCTAGAACAACGAGTTTCTGCGGAATATTCCAAAGGCTCTGTACTATGATGGCACATGTAACTGGCAGTCATATAGACAGAAATTTGACCGCTATGCAAATGCATGCGGGTGGACGGAGGAGGAGTGCGCGAACGTTTGTGTTGGAGTTTGAGTGACAAAGCCGCAGACTTCTACACACTACTGGTGGAGCGTGACGAAGATTTAAGTTGTCGGGAAGAGAGAAGATTGTATAACATGGAGAATGGCCCGATAACCTTGAATCCAAGTCCAGGCATTGGCGAGCAGGTACATGTAGCGCCAATAGAACAAGAGATGTTGTTTGGATTTGACCTTTTGTATCACCGAGGAGCTGCGACACTGGACATGGGGCGAGCAGTTTTGATATTTGATGGCCAAGAAATTAGTCTCGATGTGGGGAAGGAGGGTGGCACTCCACTGGTGGCCAGAGTATTTATAGCTAATAGGCAAGTTATTCCGCCTAATTCAGTTGTACAGGTAAAATGAGCAACCCCATCCCAGGAAATATGATAGCTCCGCGCGTGGTATGTAGTGATAAAGCAGACCCAATAATGTGTCTTGAGAACCCCACGGACCGTTATCGACTTCTCAAACGGGGACAGCAGTTGGGAAGAGCTTATCCGATAGACGAGTGTCTTGAGCCCGAGAAACAGGAACAAATTGCAACACAAGTATTGAGTGTGCAAAGAGGTCAACAGGGGAGTTCTAAAAGTGAACTAAAGATTATCCGATAGACGAGTGTCTTGAGCCCGAGAAACAGGAACAAATTGCAACACAAGTATTGAGTGTGCAAAGAGGTCAACAGGGGAGTTCTAAAAGTGAACTAAAGATTCCAGAACATTTAAAGGAAATGCTGGAATCCTCTAAGACACAAAACTGAAGAGCAACGCATTCAGTTAGCTAGCATTTTGATTGAATTTCAAGATGTATTTGCAAAAAACGAATTCGACCTAGGGCATGTCACTGAAATTGAGCATAGCATTGATACAGGAAGCTTTTGAGACTGAGATACTGCACCACCCGCAGGGAACTTTTAGCAGTTGTTCGGTTTACCAGGCAATATAGGTATTACCTACTTGGTCGGCCATTTACCATACGAACAGACCATTCTAGTCTAACATGGTTATTACGGTTTAAAGAGCCACAAGGTCAGCTTGCCAGGTGGATGGAGGAGTTGTCCCAGTAAAACATGATCCTGAAACACCGGGCAGGCCGGAAGCATGAAAATGCAGATGCATTGTCCCGAATACCCGAAGAAGGGGGAAGTGTCTAGCATATGAGGCCAACCAAAAGTTGAGTGAATTACATTGTGGGGGATGTGACCATTGTAATGTCGATGAGGCAATTGCTTGGACAGGTAATGACGTCAAAGATATATATTGCGGTTCCCACGGTGTCGGTGAGGCAATTTCTGTCAAAGATAGATATTGCGGTTCCATCGATGTCGGTGAGGCAATTTCTTTGAGTAATGACGTCAAAGACAGATATTGCGGATCCATCGGTGTCGGTGAGGCAATTTCTTTGACGAATACAAGTGTCAAAGATGGATATTGCGGTTCCATCGATGTCGTTGAGGCAATGTCTTTGACGGGTAAATGTGTCAAAGATGGAGATTGCGGTTCCATCGATGTCGGTGAGGCAATTTCGTTGACGGATAAGGGGGTCAAAGATGGATATTGCGGTTCCATCGATGTCGGTGAGGCAATTTCTTTGACGGGTAAGGGTGTCAAAGATGGATATTGCGGTTCCATCGATGTCAGTGAGGCAATTTCTTTGACGAATAAAAGTGTCAAAGATGGATATTGCGGTTCCATCGGTGTCGGTGAGGCAATTTCTGTCAAAGATAGATATTGCGGTTCCATCGATGTCGGTGAGTCAATTTCTTTGACGGGTAATGGTGTCAAAGATGGATATTGCGGTTCCATCGATGTCAGTGAGGCAATTTCTGTCAAAGGTAGATATTGCGGTTCCATTGATGTCGGTGAGGCAATTTCTTTGACGGGAATGGTGTCAAAGAAGGAGATTGCGGTTCCATTGATGTCGGTGAGGCAATTTCTTTGACGGTTAATGGTGTCAAAGAAGGAGATTGCGGTTCCATTGATGTCGGTGAGGCAATTTCTTTGACGGGAAATGGTGTCAAAGGGCGAGATTGCGGTTCCATCGATTCGGACGATCACCATGAGTTATTAGTGAGGAATGGTAATAAAGGAAATCGTAGTACATGTAAATGTGATAATGCCGCGACCATAGGAGCACATGTGCTAGAAGTGAGAGACATGGACCAAGATCAACCAGAGTGTAATCTTGGGGGCTGTTCAAAAAGTAGAGAACATGCTGATGTGGAGATCATCATGAAGAACGGGGAATTCCACATTCTGAGCTGCAAAGCGGCACAGAATGTGATTGTAGATGTATCACTACAACCGTCTTGTTGGGGCTTCACCGTGACGGAAACAAAAGAGGCTCAAGCCAAGGATGAAGATTTAGAGATAATTCTAAATTGGCTTAACAACCAACAACAGCCTAGTGAGAAATTATTGTTTCTTGCTAGTCCTGCGACAAAGTCGTACTGGCTAAACAAGGAACAATATCTATTAATAGACCAGGTACTGTACAAGAACAAGGGGAGTACATCGGTGGTAGAATGCTCGCCTGCCACGCGGGCGGCCCGGGTTCGTTTCCCGGTCGATGCACCAAAAGAATAAAAGAGGGAAGAGTGTAGTGTATTTCGGCGTGGGTAGAACAGCGGCCCGGCTAGCTCAGTTGGTAGAGCTGTCCGACTAGTGTTCGGGAGGTCGTGGGTTCGAGTCCCACGTCGGGTCACTAACTTTTCCGCTCTTTCTTTGCATGGTCACTTTAATGGCGACGAGGATATATGGTACGGGCAAAGGAGTAGGAGTGCGGCTCCAGGAATCGGAGTGCGGCTCCTAAAGAATAAAAGAGGGAAGTGTGTAGTGTATTTCGGCGTGGGTAGAACAGCGGCCCGGCTAGCTCAGTTGGTAGAGCTGTCCGACTAGTGTTCGGGAGGTCGTTGGTTCGAGTCCCACGTCGGGTCACTAACTTTTCCGCTTTTTCTTTGCATGGTCATTTTAATACTCTGTTTTATAAATGTATTTGAATACGAATACGAATACTTTAATAATGTATTCGAATACTTTTTTGAATACTTTTGAATACATTCTCTTTGAATATTATATATGTATGACTAAACAAGAAAAAAAACTAAAACAACAACATCTCATATATATATATACAATGTTTATTTTAGTTTATAATCTCTATGTTTACACTGAAAAGACAAAAAATACAACACAATTATTAGCAAATGTAATTTAGCAGCAGTAATAAATTAACAAATTTAGTAAAATTGTGTATACAATTTATTTACAGTCCTGTTATCACAGTAATTAGTAAGATTAATCATTTGGACTAAATTCTTAAGTTCTTACATGTAAAGTTCTTAAACTAGATTGGGTCAAATACATTTATTTACTAGCATGTTAGCAACATGTTTAACTGTTTAAGGAACAAAACTAAAAATAATGAACTTATTTTGAGATGCTTGAGAAAGTTTGATGTACTCTTGGCTGGACCAGAAATCAAAGTGGGGCAATGCTTGCACTTCACTTTGACAGTGCCTGTAGCATCTGGTGGCATTTCAAACTGAGAAAACACAGAACTTTTGGCTGGCATTTTGACAGGTGCTCAGAATTAACCATATATCCTTGTAGCTGACAAAATATAACTGATTTACTGGATGTCATTTGACCCTTATATATTGGAGTGAACTCATAATGAACTCACCTGAGCATATCCATAAATTACACATGTAAAAGCTAACAACAGCAGTAATTATTTTCTTAATTAAGGATATTGCTCTGATCTTTGAGCATATCCATAAATTACACCTGTAAAAGCTAACAACAGCAGTAATTATTTTCTTAATTAAGGATATTGCTCTGATCTTTAGTAACTATGCTATAGAATTATTGAAGGTGTTATCATAAACCTGCTCACCTATTGACCAGGGTCACCTGTGATGAACTCATGTTTTAATACCTTTTAGGAATATTAGCTGTTTGACATTTAAGATTAACTCCTATAATATAATAATTCAATGGAGATAATCATAAGATTTCCTCAGCAAAGTTTAAAATCACTGATTCTGTAATTAAAATGTTATGGAGCTAATTTCACAATGTTCTCACCTGCTTTTAAAATATTAACAGAATAATTTTCAAGGACAATTAATTAAACAATTTATTTATAGTACTAATAAAAATATTTAGAAATATATAGATTTATAGTGTATGCTAATCTACAATAATAAAAATAGTAATTTTCTAGTGATATATACTTTTAAAATTAGACTTTGTTAATTGTCACTTTTTATTGCATATATGACTTAATTATGATGCTTAAAAAGTAACATGCAAATGTATTCAAAAAGTCATGAATACTGAATACTTACGAATACTGAAGAATCAGTATTCGAATACAGATGCATACGAATACTGAATACGAATACCCCAGCCCTGATCTTGAAACAATTGGCAGTAATATGGACATTAGGGTTAGTATTAAATTTGATCTTCAATTGAAGAGTATTCAATTTTCAGCTATAGTGTACTGCCACCTGTTTTGTTGGATTACTGCCTCTATCCCTAAACACTTATAACAAGCACAGGTTCTTTCTGATCAGATGTTTATTGTGGCATATACCACAACATATTCTCATAACTACGCAGATATACCACAACATATTCTCATAACTACGCGGATATACCACAACATATTCTCATAACTACGCAGATATACCACAACATATTCTCATAACTACACGGATATACCACAACATATTCTCATAACTACGCGGATATACCACAACATATTCTCATAACTACTAATCCATTTTAACTTGCTCTATCGGGTGCCTCATTGCTATTCAATACACAACCGCACAACCACTCGTTTTAGTGTGAAGGTCTCTAATAAGATATAGTTCCGGTATAATGTTCTAGTTAGTTTCTGTTTTCTGTCAAAATTAAAAACTACAAACAAAACAAATTCATTAGAATATAGTACGTTATATTAACTTGTCATGATTGTCAGAAAAGGAATACGAAAATCAAGCTGTGACAGAGAAAATGCATCTTTCATTGTTTGAAAACAGTGGGAAAGATGGCGTTTTCATTACCTAAGAAAATTCGATCATTCATTGGAAAACATAAAAGAAAACACCCCATCCAAATAAAACAGTGGCAACAGATATGATCATTGTTTGTGTATGTTTTTACGTTTATTTATCGCCTTCTCTATCGGATACTTCATTTCTATTCAATACACAACCGCACAACCACTTGTATTATTGTGAAGGTCCTTAATAAGAAATAGTTCCGGTATAATGGTCTAGTTAGTTTCTGTTTGCTGTCAAAATTGAAAACTACAGACAAAACAAATTCATTAGAATATATTACCTAAGAAAATTCGATCATTCATTGGAAAACATAAAAGAAAACACTCCATCCAAATAAAACAGTGGCAACAGATACATTATGATGATTGTGTGTGAATGATTTTACGCTTATTTATCGCCGCTTGCACATATGATTTATTTTGAAAGTATTTCTTTTTGTCAAACGTATGTATTTATTTTGCTTGTCAGCGTTGTATCTGATTACAGTCAAACCGGTGTTAGTGGTCACCTGTATCACCAGTAACTACAGGCCAATTTCTCTCACCTGCATTGCTTCCAAACTATTGGAGCATATTTTTATCTCTAACATCAAGATCCATTTTGACAATAATGACCTCCTAAGCCAATTCCAACAAACATAGTTGTGAATCTCTTATTAGCTTCACACAAGAGGTAAGCGACAACCTTGAAAATGGTAAACAAACTGATGTTATTGTTATTGATTTTAGTAAAGCGTTTGACCAGGTTGATCACAACAAACTAATATACAAACTTAATGAGCTGGGTGTCCAGCCCCTGGCATCACGGTGGATCAAGTCATTCCGAAAGGGCCGATCCCAAGAAGTAGTTAGTTTATACAATTTTATTTTAGCTCGATTGCGAAACAAGTTATTTCAACTTATATAAATCGCCACGAGGGAGAGAGAGGAGGCAATGTGGAATTTAAATGCCTTGCCTAAGGGCACAATCGTAACGGCTCCAGTGGGGCTCGAACTCCGGATCTAAAGGGAACGCGCATCCACTGTGCTATCACGACTTCCAAAAGTAGTTTTGGATGGCTGCACTTCTTATACAATGCCTCTCATCTCTGGGGTCCCGCAAGGCTCTGTCGTAGGAATGTACCTCTTTCTAGCCTACATTAATGACCTCCCCAACTCCATCAAGAGTAAAGCTAGACTGTTCGCAGATGACACCACAATATTATTGTATCTATAATCCTCCTCTTGTGCACAAATTCAAAGTCTCCTCAATGCTTGAACAATCGGAACGGGACTTGTCCATGGATTCAATCCAGACAAGTGTGAGGTGCTGAGAATAACTCGCACACGAAAACCACTTATGTTCCCTTACACACTCCATATCATGGTACAAATATCAACCGATACTAGACCCTGAGTGTTGCGAGTACTATGTAGAACTAGAATATAGAACTTAAGCAGCCAGTTTCCAGATTCCCAATATGTTGTTTTATTATGCATTTGAACTCTATGAAGCAGCCACAAATAAATTATCAACAACAAAATAGAATGGTGGGTATTGATCGTAAAATAAAACACAACTGGCGACGGATATATTGTTCTACCATCTACCGTATCTGGCGACGTATATACCCTAAGTTATACTATATGAGGTGAATATCCCATTCGTTGAACATGGCTACTCATGATGGTGGTGTTGATGATGATGAGTTGGTCAATATGACCGAATTATGACTTTATACAATAAGCGGTTGGAATGGCCAATAACTATTTGAAAAGTGCATTTATGGCATGTAAATATTTAATATGTTGTTTACTTCCAGGAGATGAAACACGATGTTTACAGATCTAGATGAGTTCATTTATTTAAGTATTTGTGCTATGAACATATTCATGTTCGTCCATTTCGGATCGTCAATTTAATATTCACTAGAAAAACAGTCGAGGAAATATCTTCGGTTCCCTTATTTAATTAATGGAACTCTTCATATATGCTCATTATTTTCATAATATGAACTCGATGTTAGAAAGATGTGATGCTGTATAAGAACTTATCAACCTTGTCAATTCATACCATAATCTATGGATTCTCACAATGTCTAGAAGAATAATGCAGGACATCACCATTCAAGTACAGCCACATGAGTGTGAAACATGTAGAAAGTCTTTCAGTCAGTCTAGATATTTAAAGCGGCATATGCTCAAACATACCGGACAACAACCGCATGCGTGTGGAATGTGTAATAAGGCTTTCAGTAAGTCCTGAACACATCAGTGTGGAATATGTAATAAAGCTTTCAGACATTCTAGCCATTTAAAGCAGCATATGCTCATTCATACTGGAGAACGACCACATACCAAGCATGTGTTCATACATACCGGGCAACGACCATATGAGTGTGAAATATGTAATAAGGCTTTTATACGGTCTGGCCATTTAACTCTTTCGGCGCCACTGGCGAACATTTGCGACTGCCTGGCAGAGCGCCACGGGCGAATATATGCGACGAGGACACCCTCTCCTGATCTATTTTGTTCCTTAATTTTTAATAAAATATTTTTAATAAAATATATTAAATTAATTTATTTTTGAACCTATGTTAACAAAATTTATACAGTTGAAAGAATACTATGTATTGAATATATGCACAATTGGTCAATAAACAAAAAAGTGACAGCATTTTAACTGGAGTATCCCGCATTGTCTATGAGATTCCAAAAACAAGCTGGCGCTGGGGAGTCTGTTATCTGAGCTGGCTGGCGCCGAAAGAGTTAAAGCGGCACATGCACATACATACTGAAGAACGGCCACATTAGTGTGAACTATGCAATAAAACGTTTACCTAATCCTTTAATTTGAAGCAGCACCTGCACATTCATACCGGAGAACGGCGACACGAGTGTGGAATAAAAGTAAAATAAAGTGTTTGTTTATTATAGTGTCACCCCTATTTAAAGGGCCAGCCATTTCTGACTTATGAGACACCTCTTTTTCAGTATTTCCCGAATCCTATACTTGTATGCCAGGCGACATGCTGGTAGGCAATCGGTAACCATTATTTAACTAGCTGGCGGCTCACCAACCGGCCATATCAGAACGAACCCCTGATGAGATTCGAACTTTCGACCTCCCGCTCCGTAGGCGGACGCCTTATCCACTAGGCCACGGAGACGGTATATCTAATACGGCTTTAAACGTTCACATGCGCACACATACTGGAGAAATTCCACACGAGTGTGATACATGTATGTAATACAACTTTTAGCCATTTGGCAGTTTGAGGCTGCACTTGCTCAATCATAACAGAGAACAGTCATATAAGTGAAATGTATTTTGATTTACAGTCAGTCTAGATATTTAATCGATCTCATGCACATTCATATTGTAGAACGGTCAAATGAAATGAGTAATATGTATCTATGAAGATGTTCCTTCAGCCCAGCGAATTAAAGAAACACATTCACATACTTTCCGGAGAACGTCTACATGAATGTTCATATATGTCAGATATTGGACTAGTGTATAAATGTGAAGAGGAACATATATGGAATTCCGTAAACTAAATATAGCGTGCATAACATTCGGTGTGCTAAATATCTAAGACGGCAATGAGTTGATCTGGCAGTTTCAAACAGCATACGTGTGTGAACTGTGTACACACGCGTATATAGTTTAACAGATGGACGCTTTCATACATTCTTTTGCTTTTGAAATGAGTTTGCTGCAGTAAATGTATGTTTATTTAGTCTTTATTTCAGTCTGGTATATACATCATATTTTCAACAGAATGTGTCATACAAATATAATAACAGTATCTCAACACTTGTTATTTACATAATTATTTCAGTGCGAATTGGATTCAATGTTATATTGTCTTTATTTATTTTAACGAAACATAACAATCATAACAATATGGAGCCATAACAGTTGAATTAATGTAATATATAATGTAAATTTACTATATCCCAACAAAGGATTCCAACTAAAAGGACCGCTATACATTTACTGATAAATCGGACTTTATCTGCAAATGCTTTCATTGTAAATATTTCCCAAATAGTTATGTTGTACAATATCTAATGAGAGCCATCGGTCAGTTTCTGCCTATGCATACTCACGAAACATATGTAGGTCCTCTTAAGTTGTTTCCTCTGTTTTTATCGTTGTTTCCTTTGCACTACATGTCATCAATTTTATTCCACTTTCTCATATTATGTTTATTATTTTACTATATCTCGACAGATATCCTACAGTATATCCAATGGGTAAACACTCTGTAATTTGTTGTTTTCATTGTAAATATTTCCCAAATAGTTATATTGTACACTATCTAATTATATATACAGTTGGAAGGATCACACATGTAGCAAACGCACCAATCTGTTCGGCTTATATGTTTGTATATACTTACTGTTGTAACATGTGCTATATTTGCTTACAGAAGTGTAGCATGTATACGTTTTACCATAACATTCTTTAAAATAATTGTAATATGTGTGTAATAAACCAATTTGTGTTTGTTATAAAATCTATCGATTTTCTATTGAAATCCAACATCAAAATGTTTGCACCCACTGCTTCTATACTAAATATATAATTCGATAATACACTGAAGCAAACAATTATACTCATATTTATTTTTGCACGTTTTGTTCCTAGTCACTGCCTATTGAAATGGTGTCAACGTAAGCGTGTTCAGACCCAAACCGTTAGTGACATCATTTATTTATGACGTCGTCTAAACGCGACATTCTAATGTAATTTACCGCCTGGCCGTTTTCAGTTTACAATAAAAAGATAAAAAAAATTTTAATTTACTGATCGAAATATAGTTCACTCAAGAATATATATATACTCCGACAAAAGTTATGCATCACCGACAAAAGTTATGCACCACCGACAAAAGTTAAGCACCCCCTATATTTGTATTGACATATGTTATTTACATCAATACTGTTGTTCTTACACTTCTTATAGGACTATATCAACGGCTCTAAAATTAGCAATCAATGAAGTATTTATCCCCCTGATAGACGTGACTATGACGTGGCTAACAATAGTGTTCAAAACTGGCGCTGGAAAACCGTAAAACCCGTTTGTCTTTCATGGGCTTTAACATTGCATTAACATACAGTCTTCAAATTGTAAGACCTTTTAAATGCAGCTATTATGCGTATGTGTAAGGCATACAACTTAATAACGAGTATATCCACGGCGTAATATTGTGATGGTCAGTAACACGCCATGTCATGCTTCGCACACGACGCCTATGCCGTTCTTGGGGGAACTGTTTGACATTTTGACATGTTGACATTATTGACGGTGGTTAATTGTTTGGCCAATAAAGTCCCATACATGCTCTATAGGATTCATGTCTGGCGACATCGCAGGCCATGTAATTATCTGAACAGCCTCTTGCTGTAAAATTGTTGGACAATTCGGGCTCTATATGGCCTAACGATGTCGTCCATGAACAATGGCCTGTCAGCCAACTCATGATTGTCGAAATGGGGCACTACGCGCGGATCGAGCACATAGTCACTGTATTTTGAAATGTCAGATTACCACCAAGAATGTACAAGTCCAACTTATAGTCAAAGGAAAAACAACTCCAGATAATTACATCACCACCTCCAACAGCAGTTGTGCCCAAAATGTGGTTGTCCTGAAATGAAGTGTTTCATTGGCGCTAAACCCTTGCACGACCGTCGGTAGGGCGTAACATAAATGATCATGTAACCAGTCAAATCGAGCAAGGCGATGAGGTAATGTCAACTGTGGACGCTTTATACCACAACATATTCTCATAGATATGCGAATAGGGCGAATGTTTTCATGAAACCAGTTATCTAAAAATAGATAGGAGTAATTGCGACGTGTGAACATATCGGTACATCTCAGCAATAGTGTTTTAATAAATATTCAGATTCTTAATTATTAAATGTTGTTATTATTTTGCAAGAATGTTTGGAATTTCTGATTTGTGTGTTAGCAGTTGCGTATTTCAAATGTGGTGGTGGTTGTGTGTGTATGTATGTGTGTATGTATGTGTGTGTCACAAAATGACTCTTGAATAACTTAGTATTTAACCCTATGTCGGCTCAATGGCCCATTATATATAACAAGGTTTTATTGCCAATATAGAATATTGGTCAGCGATACACGGTTTAAGTTTATAGTGTAAGTGTAATTGTACGTACGTGATTGTACTATACACCAAACGTCATGTATATCACAGGGGAATCTGTTAAAACGTTTCACGGCTCATAATCGTTTTGATCCAGTAACGTATTTGTTAATGATCATACTACTCAAAGATACATTTATATCATTGATACATATAACAAATCATTTTATATTGGATATATGAATGTTAATCAGAGGTATCAGCTGGTGCTACAACTTGTGGAATAGACTAAGGAAGTCAATGGTAGGAACATGCAATATAACATGTATAAGGTGAACTATCACTTAATTTGGCTTACGTATATTGTAGCCGCTCGCAACCTAGGAGGTTGATATACCACTGCTAGCCAGGTAGACGTGCCAATGAGTGGGGCAACTGTCGAAGGACGGAGTCACCACATACACGCTAGATGGGCGATGACACATCACCAACGGCAATGAGCACGTGGATAAGTGGGACTGTATACCAGAACTAGGACGGAGTCGCCACATACCCGGAACTCAACCGGAGGAATTGAAGGACGAACGTCACAGAACGTAATAAAGTGGGGCTGCAGAACGGAGCTAGACACGGAGTCACCACATATCCATAATGAATTGGGAGGCATGATAGCTTACCTATAGACTAGGACATGAGTATCAAACTATTAACCTACCTACCAAACTTCAAGCACTTGTTCATTTAGTGTGTGTATGTGTATGTGTGTGTGTGTGTGTGTGTGTGCGTGCGTGCGTGCGTGCGTGCGTGTGTGAATCGTGGTTGGAATCTCTGGGCACAACATCGATATTTTCGGAGTGTTTGGTGGTTTAACTAGCTGTAAGTACGCAAATGAGATGAGCTTAATATTCTCTGTGTATTGATTCTATTGAATATGATATTTGATGGATGTTTATTGTGAACTATGGAAAACCGTTTTGAGAGAAATGATTCGCCCACATTCAGTTCGTATCAAGTCTTGTTATGAGTGATCAATCTTCGTCCATGTGAGATTTGTACTTAGTCTGTTGTCTGCAGCCATCCCAGGATCTGTCATACTGTGTAATATGTAAATTGTTAAGTACGTCTGTGTAAAACTAGTGAATGATGTGTTCAGTGATAAACAAGTTCTATTGTTATTTTGTACAATAACTATATGTGTAGATGAAAGCTAAATGGTAACGAGTAAAACACAAATGTTTATTTCATCTCAACAGGCGAACCCTATTCGAGTACCGGAGGTCAGAGCGACGACATAAGCTGGTTGTCTCCATTGACCCTTACTTAGTGTGTGTTTCAAAGATAATGAATTTCACTGATATATCATGTTGAATGTATTATCTGTAAAGTTAGTGTCGGTTAGCAGGTCAC
Organism: Archivesica marissinica; assembly: GCA_014843695.1. Taxonomy (NCBI): domain Eukaryota; kingdom Metazoa; phylum Mollusca; class Bivalvia; order Venerida; family Vesicomyidae; genus Archivesica; species Archivesica marissinica. The sequence goes on along the minus strand of CM026388.1, from coordinate 46,665,763 downwards.
TGGCGACTGCATGTTGGTGCAGGCATTGGTACAACGACCGTAGCTGTTGATGGATTGATAAATACCATTGATCAATCATTTTACTCTGTACTAGTTGTCAGAATTGTGTATGCTATGATGTCTTGCATTGTTATATGCTATTCTGTGTGATTGTATTGTTTTTTTTTTATGAATGATTTACCATAAATGATATACTACGGTATATATAAGATGATCTTTTATGTTAGGTAAATTGTATGGACATGCGTTGTACAGACAATATGCAGTCATCATTGTATGCCTTGTGTGTGATATTAAAGGAATGTAGAACACCATCCAATCACTCATATTGTAGATGATAGGTGGGGTGAGTTACATGGTTTGGATCTCTTGTACATTCTCGTTCTGGTACCTGAGAGCTGAATCCTGTTATTATTTCTTTGTTATGGCTATACATTGTATGTTATAGTAATTGTTGTCAGAGAATAGTCTAGTATGGTAATGTCTTTGATGATTTGATCATGACTATAGCCCTTATTGGGAACTGTAGACAAATGTTATAACTTGTAATTGTTATGTTGCAGGCCAATTGCTATTGCAGTTGCTATATGAATTTTGGAATAAACCATATGAAAACTGACACCAAGATCTTCGTGGACACTAACCCCCCCCCCCCACCATATCACATTAGAAACAAAATTATAATCATGTCATTGCAGAATTTGAATGAAAATTGTTTGCATAATCTATCAAAAGTATGTCATACGTATTGAAGAGTTAATGTTCTTCTGCTGCGATTCTCGGGCTGTTATTGATGGAGGAATAACCGAGTCTCATTCCGAGTAGTATTTCAGGCAGGGTCGGGCACCCTGGTGGAACCATCAACCTTCTGCAAGCCAGCTGGGTGACATATTCGGTTAGGGAATTGAACACAAGCGCAATAATTTCAAGAGAGTTAATATAAACAATCTTACCAGCTCAGCTACGGCGACCCACATACACTGGTATATCTATTGTTGGCTTATATATCAAATAATAGACTTTTACGACAATAGACAATATTAGCTTTCTATCTATACACTCCGACAAAAGTTAAGCACAACTTGATTTGTTTCAATACCATCTTTTCTAATAATGAACTTATTTCAAATCGGTTTGCTGTTTTCGTTACCTGTACACACATACTTACTTACCTGTGAAACCGGTTATTGGTCGATTGTTATGTATGTATGTGCATACGACAGTGTGTGTAAAGTGCCGGGTGTACTTTTTTCAACATTTGTGTTTGCGAACGAAAGCTGATGATTTGTATATAGGGATTTAAGTTTCATTTTCTATTGACTTGGTATCGTGCGGTGAAAATTAACCATACCAGAAATGTGGAAAGCTGTTGGCATGTAAAACGGTGGTTTAATCTATAGAAGGGTGGCAGACCACGTTAGGGTTAACCATTCCATCATTGTACGTCAAACGGGGAATTTTACTGACATCCACTAACAGGTAGACCACGCAAAACGACGCCGTGAGAGGAACGGCTCATATCCAGACGGGCGCGGTAACGGGCGTTCAGTACAGCTGATGTACTTCGTGGTAATTTAGCGTTTGGGGCCACATTAGCACACGTACTGTAATCAGACGCCCCGACAATAAGGGAATGCGAGTGCGACGACCCATAAGGCGTCACAAATTTCTGTAATAGCTAAATGCTTTAGTACATATTTCACACTCATATGGCCGTTGTCCGGTATGTATGAGCACATGCTGCTTTAAATTGCCAGAATAACTGAACGCTTTATTATATAGTTCACAATCAAGTGACTTTATATTGCCAGACATTTTGAGAATCCTTAGTTATATTATGATAATATGTAGTTCAGTTCTTGCATAGCATAGCATCATTCTAACATCCTGTTCACAACTTGATTAAGGAATTTATTAAACCAGGACATGATATTGATCCTGGGGTTTTCCTAGCGAAGCTTGATGATTCATAGGACAATAACACGAATCTGTTTGTGGTACAATTCTTGCAAATGAACACATCTAGATCTGTTCCTGTAAACATCACGTTTCATCTCCTGTAAGCAGACACCATAATACATATTCGTAAGTCAAAACTCAATGTTTCAGTAATTATTGGCCGTTATAAACCGTATTATAATAAATCACATTTGGGCGCCATGAAGACATTATCAACATCATCGTCAATATTATTTGTGGAAGTCGTGGTAGCGCGTTCGATTCAGATGCGAAAGGCCCGGAGTTCGATCCGCACTGCAGTCATTACGATTGTGGCATTAGGTAAGGTACCAAAATTCCACAAAGGTATTCCGAGTCAACATATCAGATCATTATAATAATTATCATATTTATTTTTAGATAACTGGTTTCATGAAAACATTCGCTTTATCCGCTTATTTATGAGAATATGTTGTGGTATATCCACATTTCACCTTGAACTATATCATGCAAGCTGGGAGTTTATGTGTTGACACATATATACTGCACATACAACAATAAAATATTATCAGAAATAAAATATACTTACAAGTGTGCAGATGATGTCTTTAGGAAAAGGGAGCTAAGTATGCAAGTGATTCACATACATGTAATGGACCGGATCCGGTGTTTATTATGATGGTGTATCATATATATACATGCTATAATAATTATTTAGCAATATTCAAAATGACGTTAAGCTAAGCGTAATCTTGCAACAAGAAAATGCACGGTAAGGAATAGATATTTATGTAACCGAATATATTATATGTCTACGTCCCCGCGAGTGGTTCGACATTAGCGGAAGATAGATATATAGACGTGAACACCTCCTACTTGTGTATAAAAAGTGTTTGTTTATCATAGTGTCACACCTATTTAAAGGGCCAGCCATTTCTGACTTATGAGACACCTCTTTTTATGAACATCAGTACTTCCCGAATCATAATTATGCTTGTTTGCCAGGCGCCATGCTAGTAGGGTATCGGTAACCATTATTTAACTAGCTGGTGGCTAATTTTATTTCAAATTAAAACAACGAATTAGGTTAAGCTTCCATTTGGGATTCGAACAGCTGTGAATGACACGTGATGTGTAGCCAATGACCGTAACCACTCAAGTTTGCAAATAGTTAGCACTTGCAACATTTCCTGTCATATTACTGGCTGGTCATATACAATTTGTGATTATTATATACACTGTAAGCAATCGGAAATGCGCACTTACCTCAGCACATCACGTGTGTTCAATGTAGATGTATCAATAATTATAGTGTCTACACAGAATTGTTGGTATTAGGAGCATTTTCGTGAAATATTGCGGCTGACAGATGAAGCTAGTATTGATATACGTCGAAAAGAACGAGTATATCCCGATTGCATTGGAAGATATTACAGCAGTTTACTGTCGATCATGCCTTCAAACTCCATCCACAACCGCCCATTGCAACTAAGTTTCATATTTCTCAATAATTACTGTAATACACCCCATTAATTTCATTATATGCTAACGGAAAGTTAAACTCATTTTATTGTTATAAACAGAAATCTAAATTACTGCCCTCTCTAAGTGTCTGCACTCACCTATGACTATGGACGAATCGTATAAGAAGTAATTTATTCCATGTCCAGATTAGAGACTCAAACTTAAACGCAATAATTAGAACATGGCGATTACAGGACTTTGTAAGCTAATTCCTTTTAATCCTAAACTAGTTATTTCCGAAAACAAATTACAATCATACAACAATAGAATTTACATCTATTTCTCCATCCTTACTATAATAAATCCCATTAATTTTACAGCTATTTCTCCATACTTACAGTAATAAATCCCATTAATTTTACAGCTATTTCTCCATACCTACAGTAATAAATCCCATTAATTTTACATCCATTTCTTCATACTTACTGTAATAAATCCCATTAATTTTACATATATTTCCCCATACTTACCCTGGTAAATCCCATTAATTTTACAGCTATATCTCCATACTTACTGTAATAAATCCCATTAATTTTACATCTATATCTCCATACTTACTGTCATAAATCCCATTCATTTTACAGCTATTTCTCCATACTTACTGTAATAAATCCCAATAATTTTACATCTATATCTCCATACTTACTGTAATAAATCACATTCATTTTACAATATGCTTACTGAAAGCTAAGCTCCTTTTCTGGTCATAAACAGAGGTCCAAATTACTACCTTCTCTTTGAACGCTGTGGATGAATAGGTTTAGAAGTAATATATTCCACGTTCAGATTAGAGAAACAAACTTAAGCGCAATAATTATTATGAAGTATTTTGAAAATAGCATATGAGGAAGACTGACGATGAAGAACAATGGCGATTACAAAATTCGTTATGCTAATTCCGTTCAGTACCATGTTGAAAATTTGTTATATTGGAAACACAATTCTAATCATACGACTGTAGAATTTTACTGAAAATGGTTTGCATACATCTGTCAAAGTAGGTCATCAGGATAGAAGAACTAGTTTTATTCCGCCGCGATTCTCGGGCTGTTATTGGTGGAGGAATACACCGAGTCTCATTCCGAGCAGTATGTCAGACGAGCTCCCGGGTGGAACCTCCAACCTTCTGCAAACCAGCTGGATGGCTTACTCACATGACAGTATTCGGATAGGCAATGATTTCAAGTGAGTTAATATCAATAATCATAACAGCTCAGCTACGGCGGCCCACATACACTGGTATATCTAGTGTTGGTTAATATTACAGAGAAAAGGTTTGACGACACTAGACAATATTAGCTTTCTATGTATACCCTCCGACAAATGATAAGCACCACCTGACTTGTTTCAATACTATCTTTTTTAATAATGAACCTATTTTAAATCGGTTTTCTGTTTTCGTTACCCGTAAACACATACATCTACTTACTTACCTGTGAAACAGGTTATTGATCGACGTTTATTTATGTTTATATGGCAGGATGTGTAAAGTGCCACGTAAAGTCCCAACATGTGTGCTTGCGAACGAAAGCTGATATTTTGTTATGAATAGTTTGAATTTTCATTTTCTATTGACTGGGTATCGTGCAGCGAAAATTAACCATACCAGAAACGTGGATAGTTGTTGGCATGTATAACGGTGGTCTTAGCTATAGCAGGGTGGCATACCACGTCAGAGTTAACCATTGCATCATTGTACGACTGATGCAGCATTTTCGTCAAACGGGGACTGTTACTGACCTCCACTTGCTGGTAGACCCCGCAAAACGACACCGTGAACGGACCGGCTCATATCCAGACGGGCGGCGCGGTAACGGCCGTTCAGTACAGCGTGTGCACTTCGTGGTAATTTAGCGCTTGGGGCCACATTAGCACACGCACTGTAATCAGACGCCTCAACAATCAGGGAATGCGAGCGCGACGACCCAAGTTAAGAACTGCTATCTTACAATAGTGGCAACAGTTCCCTATAGAGTGAACTATATTTCGTTCAGTCCCTTAAACCAACAAGTTATCCTTTTATTTTAGACTGAATACGGTCAGACGATAAATTACAATATAATGTGTTCCTTCCAACTGTATAGCTAATTATATATTGTACAAGATAACTATTTGGGAAATATTTACAATGAAAACAACAAATTACAAATTGTTTACCAATTGGATATACTTTAGGTTATCTGTCGACATATAGTAACATCATAAACATAATATGAGAAAGTGGAAGAACATTGATGGCATGTAGTGCAAAGGAAACAACGATAAAAACAAAGGAAACAACTTAAGTCCTACATATGTTTAAAGAGTATGCATGGGGCAGTAACTGTCCTATGGCTCTCATTCGATATTGTACAACATAACTATTTGGGAAATATTTACAATGAAAGCATTGGCAGATAAATTCCGATTAATCCCTAAATGTATATTGGTCCTTTCAGTTGGAATCCTTTGTTGGCATATAGTAAATTTACATTATATATTACATTAATTCAACTGATATGGCTCCCTGTTGTTATGATTGTTGTGTTTTGTTAAAATAAATAAAGATAATTTAACATTGAATCCGATTCGCACTGAAATAATTATGTCAAAAAACAAGTGTTGAGATACTGTTGTTATATTTGTTTATATGTATGACTCATTGTGTTGAACATATGATGTATATACCAGACATAAATAAAGACTAAATAAACATATATTTACTGCAGCAAACTCATTTCAAAAGCAAAGGAATGTATGAGAGCGTCCATCTGTTAATCTATATACGCGTGTGCACACAGTTCACACTCGTGTGCTGTTTGAAACTGCCAGATCAACTCATTGCCGTCTTAGATATTTAGCACACCGAATGTTATGCACGCTATGCTTAGTTGACGGAATTCCATATATGTTCCTCTTCACATTTATATACTAGTCAAATATCTGACATACATGAACATTCATGTAGACGTTTTCCGGAAAGTATGTGAATGTGCTTCTTTAATTCACTGGGCTGAAGCAACATCATCAAAGATATATATTACTCATTTCATTTGACCGTTCTACAATATGAATGTGCATGAGATCCATTACATTTCTAGACTGACTGTAAATCAAATTACATTTCACGTATATGACAGTTCTCTGTTATGCTTGAGCAAGTGCAGCCTCAAACTGCCAAAATGGCTAAAAGTTGTATTACATACATGTATCACACTCGTGTGGAATTTCTCCAGTATGTGTGTGCATGTGAACGTTTAAAGCCGTACTACATAGTCCACACTCGTGACGCCGTTCTCCGGTATGAATGTGCAGGTGCTGCTTCAAATTAGAGGATTAGGTAAACGTTTTATTGCATATTTGACACTAATTTGGCCGTTCTTCAGTATGTATGTGCATGTGCCGCTTTAAATGGCCAGAATGAATAAAAGCCTTATTACATATTTCACACTCATATGGTTGTTGCACGGCATGAATAAACATATGATTCTTTAAATAACAAGACAGGCTGAACGACCTATTACATATTTCAAACGTATATGGTCGTTCTCCAGTATGTATGAGCAAATGTTGCTCTAAATTGTTTGCTAAAAGTCTTAATGTATAGTTCACACTAAGGTTGTAGTTCTCCAGTATGTATGAGCATATGCTGGTTTAAATTTCCAGAATTGCTAAACGTCTTATTGCACCTTCCACACGCATGTGGTTATTCTCCAGTATGTATGAGCATATTCCGCTTTAATTGTCTATACTGACGGAAAGCCTTATTACATATTTCACACACATACTGTCGTTCACCAGTATGTATGAGCATATGTTGCTTTAAATTTCCAGATTGACTGAAAGCTTTAATACACATTCCGCACGCATGTGTTCGATCTCCGGTATGTATGAGCATATGCTGCTTTAAATAGCAAGGCAGACTGAAAGCTTTATTACACATTCCACACGCATGTGTTCGATCTCCGGTATGTATGAGCATATGTTGCTTTAAAGTTCCAGATTGATTGAAAGCCTTATTACATATTTCACACTCATGCTGTCGTTCTCCAGTATGTATGAGCCTATGCCTCTTTAATATCCCAGAATGACTGAATGTTGTATTACATATTTCACACTCATACGGTCGTTCTCCAGTATGTATGAGCATATGCCTCTTTAATATCCCAGAATGACTGAATGTTTTATTACATATTCCACACTCATACGGTCGTTTTTCAGTATGTATGAGCATATGCTGCTTTAAAAGGCTAGACAGACTGAAAGCCTTATTACATATTTCACACTCATACGATCGTTCTCCAGTATGTATGAGCATATGCTGCTTTAAATGGCAAGAATGTGGCCGTACTTGAATGGTGATGTCCTGCATTATACTTCTAGACATTGTGAGAATCCATAGATTATGTTAATACATCCATTATGTTCAATATATGCATATGAATTGACAAGGTTGATAAGTTCTTATACAGCATAACATCTTTCTATCATCGAGTTCCCATTTTGAAAATAATGAGCATATATGAAGAATTCATTAATTAAATAAGGGAACAGATGATATTAGTTTTTCTAGTGAATATTAAATTGATGATCCGAAATGGACAAACATGAATATGTTCATTGTACAAATGCTTAAATAAATGAACTCATCTAGATCTGTAAACATCATGTTTCATCTCCTGGAAGTAAACAACATTTTAAATATTTACATGCCATAAATGCACTTTTCAAATAGTTATTGGCCATTCTATCCGCTTATTGTATAAAGTCATAATTCGGTCATACTGACCATATCATCATCATCATCATCACTATCATGAGTAGCCATGTTCAACGAATGGGATATTCACCTAATATTGTATAACTTAGGGTATACACGTCTCCAGATACGGTAGATGGTAGAACAATATATGCTTCGCCCGATACGGTAGATGGTAGAACAATATATGTGTCGCCAGTTGTGTTTTATTTTAAGAGCAATACCCACTATCCTGTTTTGTTGTTGATAATTTATTTGTGGCTGCTTCATAGAGTTCAAATGCATAATAAAACAACATATTGGGAATCTGGAAACTGGCTGCTTAAGTTCTACATTCTAGTTCTACATAGTACTCCCAACACTCAGACGCTAGTATGACAGGGAGGCGCTTGTCAGGGACAATAGTTAAAAATCTCAATTAGTGAAATAGAAAGTGTTAAAAGAACTACATACAAAGATTAAAAATAGACATCATGTTACATTAGTGGTACCGTGGCCAACCGCTCAGGAAATAAAGGTTAAGCTGGGGCTGGACTGTACATAGTAGGGGAGGCCATTCCAGAGACGTATTTGTTTGGGGGGGAAGAGTTTATATGGTATTGGGTTCGGGACTGAGGAATTAAGTAGACCATGTTCCTTGTATCTGTTAGGTGGTTTTGGTCGGCTCATACTAAATTTGTTTTGATTTTATATAGGTATTTTACTGATGGTTGTATGCATCGATATTCAAGTGTTTGCCAGTTCAGGGAATTGATCATTTTTGTTACACTGCTTGTATAGTTATAGTCATTGCAGACATGCGTGCGGCTGATCTTTGCACTCTTTCTGCTTTATAGGTGACATACTTTTGTCAAGGGTGCAAGACGGTTGAGCAATACTCGAGTAGAGGACGTACATAGGTGTTATAAGCTTTTTATAAGTGGTTTTCGTTTGCTAGTTATTCTCAGCACCTCACACTTGTCTGGAATGAATCCATGGACAAGTCCAGTTCCAATTGTTCAGGAGCATTGAGGTGACTTTGGAGGATTTGTGCATCAGAGGAGGATTTTACTGTGAGATACAATATGGTGTCATCTGCGAACAGTCTAGCTTTACTCTTGATGGAGTCGGGGAGGTCATTAATGTATGCTAGAAAGAGGTACGTTCCTAAGACAGAGCCTTGCGGGACCCCAGAGATGACAGGCAGTGTATCAGAAGTGCAGCCATCCACAACTACTTTTTGGGATCGGCCCTTTAGGAATGACTTGATCCACCATGATGCCAGGGGGTGGACACCCAGCTCATTAAGTTAGTACATGTATATTAGTTTGTTGTGATCAACCTTGTCAGACGCTTTACTAAATTCCATAACAATAACATCAGTTTGTTTACCATTTTCCAGGTTGTCGTTTACCTCTTGTGTGAAGCTGATAAGCTGAGATTCACAACTATATTTTGATCTGAAGCCATGTTAGAATTGGGTTAGGAGGTCATTATTGTCAAAATGGATCATGCTGTTAGAGACAAAAATATGCTCCAATAGTTTGGAAGCAATGCAGGTGAGAAAAATTGTCCTGTAGTTACTGGCGATACAGGTGACCAATAACACGGGTTTGACTGTAATCAGATAGAACGCTGACAAGCAAAATAAATACATACGTTTGACAAAAAGAAATACTTTCAAAATAAATCATATGTGCAAGCAGTGATAAATAAACGTAAAAACATACACACACAATGATCATAATGTACCTATTGCCACTGTTTTATTTGGATGGGGTGTTTTCTTTTATGTTTTCCATTGGATGGTCGAATTTTCTTAGGTATAGAAAACGCCATCTTTCCCACTGTTTTCAAACAATGAAAGATGCATTTTCTCTGTCACAGCTTGATTTTCGTATTCCTTTTCTGACAATCATGAAAAGTTAATATAACGTAATATATTCTAATGAATTTGTTTTGTCTGTGGTTTTTAATTTTGACAGAAAACAGGTTATTAACCGAATATGAGTGCTGGCAATCTTTGCTTGATATGAAAAACAATACAAGTCCAGGCTCGGACGGACTAACAACTGAGTTTTATAAAACGTTTTGGCAAGATATCAAACTATATTATTTAAAATCAATAAATTTCTCATATACTAAGGGTGAATTAACAGATCTCCAGAAACAAGGCATTATTACTTTACTACCGAAATATGGCAAACAGTTAGATATATTATCAAACTGGCGGCCTATAAGTCTACTCAATATTGATTATAAAATTGCAACAACAGCCATTGCGAATCGAATTAAAAAAGTCTTGCCCATACTAATAAGTAACAGTCAAACTGGTTTTATGAAGGGACGATATATTGGAGAGAATGTTCGCTTAATCTTTGAGACAATAGAGTTTCTTAATGAACACAATCTTCCGGGTCTCGACAGTTTAAATCATAATTTCCTCTACAAATGTCTAAATCATTTTAATTTTGGAGACTCCTTCATCTCTTGGATAAAAATGTTTTACATTAATATAAACAGTATAATCATTAGCAATGGTTATTTAACAGAAGCTTTACCTATACAAAGAGGCGTAAGATAAGGCTGCCCATTATCATCGTATCTATTTATTATCTGTATGGAACTTTTGTCACACCACATTACTATTGATAATGATATAAAGAGAATCACCATAAATAACAGAGAAATAAAACAAACTTTATTTGCTGATGATGCATCTTACTTATTAAATGGGGAAACTACATCTTTTGAACCTTTAATAGATGTAATCACTCAATTTGGAACCATATCTGGTCTAAAATTAAATGTATCTAAATCAGTAATATTAAGAATTGGATCGTTGCGAAATACAAATATATCCTACTGTGACCATAAATAATTTCTATGGACTTCTGAAAAAAACAAAACTCTTGGCATAATTTTTAGTAACAATAATGAACTGACCTTGCATCTAAACTTAGAACCAAAACTGAATGAATTTTATAACTGTCTTAAACAATGGCAACACCGTAAACTAACACTTCTAGGTAAGGTTATAGTAATAACGACTTTTGCTCTTCCAAAATTGGTGTATCTATTTATGGATTTACCTAACCCATCAGAAAAAGTGCTAACAAATATAAATCATGCAATATTTAACTTCATTTGGGATGGTAAACCAGATAAAATAAAACGCAGTATACTTATGCAAAACTATGAAAATGAAGGAATAAAATTAACAGATATACACTCATTTCTGTACTCAATTAAGGCAAGCTGGATAAAAAGGATAACCAATAATAGCACAGGTGCTTGGAAATGCTTTTATGATAACAATTTTAAACAGTTTGGTGGAAATCTATTATTTGAATGTAATTTATCACCAAACGACATAAATAGAATGTGTCAAAAACAACCATTTCTAAAAGATGTCTTGAATTCCTGGTTTAAAATAAAGCTTATGTATGAACATGATAATGAAAATGTTTTTCGTCCCATTATTTGGAATAACTCTGACATCACAATATCTGGAAAACCAGCTTTTATTCAAGAATTGTACACTAACGGCGTAAAATATGTTGATAATCTGTATGATTTTAGAAATAATAATTTTTACACTTTTGAAAACGTACAGCAAATATATAATCTACATAATAATGACTTTTTAAAATATCACTCTTTGGTCAATAGCATTCCTAACAAATGCAAACAAAAAGTAAATCAACACATTATTACCATGCTAAGACCAGAATCTATGTTAGAAAGAATAAAAAGTCTAAAGAAACCCAATAAATTATTATATCAGACACAAGTAAACTCAAGGAAATTAGAACATAGAACATCTGAGCAAAAATGGTCAAATGTGTTTAGTGATGAAAATCTCAAATGGAAAATAAATTACTGTATGGCATATAACGCAACGATTGACACCAAACTGAGAAATTATCAATACAAATTTCTAATGAGACTAATTCCAACAAACAAGTATCTCTATATGTGTAAATTAATTGAAACCTCCTTATGTGACTTTTGTAATATGTCCATAGAATCAGTATTTTAAATATTTTTTAATGTCATGATTAGCGACTTTCACATAGTTTTTAGAAAGTAACACATGTTCCATGTATTGTAAAAAGTTATTGTCTCTTATAATTCTCATTTGTAGAATGGCTATGTGCAATGTATGTGTTTATATTAATTGTAATGTATGTACTGTACATAGATGAGACAGAAATAAAGATATAATATAAATAGAAAGTATTGAGCATCTGTTTTGGGAATGTCTAGTCACACAGGACCAATGGACAAACATTCGAAATCACCTACGAACCATTGATATAAACATTTCCTTAAATTTTAAAGACATCTGTTTCGGGTATGAAAACAATAACACAGTTAATTTTATTATAATATTGTGCAAATACCTCATCTCCAGAATGAAGTATAACAAAATCCTACCAAAGTTTGAATCATTCAAACATTATTTGCATCAAAGGATCGAAATAGAAAACGATATTGCAATGTATTCAGGAAAAATAGATAGACACAATTTGAAATGGTCAAAATTCTTTCCGGCAAGTAAATATACATGAATACCAATTAGTTTTGTACCAATACGGCACAAACGATAAATTCAACTGACATTAAAAAGAACCCAGTAGCCCAAAATGCCCAGGTAAATAATTAACAAACTCTTATCCTATAAAAAAGATAGCAAGTAGAAACGACCCATCACTCATTACACCTATCTCCATACCTTAAACATTCAGCTGATATACCCAGATTCACACATGTATTCAAATAAATTTAGCTAATGATTATGTTATGCATTCATCATCAAGGGACACAACACTCTAAACAAAAAACTATATTTCTTTATACATATAGATAATTGTATACAATTCGATTCATGAAAAGTTTTTCCATAATATGTGAATGTACATGTATATAGAAATAAATGGGGTTACCCGGATAGGGGCCTCAAAATGATAAAAATGAAAAAGAAAACAGACACTAACTAGAACATTATACCGGAACTATATCTTATTAAGGACCTTCACACTAAAACGAGTGGTTGTGCCGTTGAGTATTGAATAGAAATGAGGCACCCGATAGAGCAAGTTAAAATGAATTAGTAGTTATGAGAATATGTTGTGGTGTATCCGCGTAGTTATGAGACTATGCTGTGGTATATCCGCGTAGTTATGAGAATATGTTGTGGTATATCCACGTAGTTATGAGAATATGTTGTGGTATATCAATGTAGTTATGAGAATATGTTGTGGTATATGCCACAATAAAAATCTGATCAGAAAGAACATGTGCTTGTTATAAGTATTTAGGGATAGATGCAGTAATCCAACAAAACAGGTGGCAGTACATTAAAGCTGAAAATTAGAATACTCTTCAATTGAAGATCAAATTTAATACTAACCCTAATGTCCATATTACTGCCAATATATATCGTTAACGGTGTGAGCGGTCAGAATAAACAACTGATCTGGTCCGAATAAGCTCAGTCCGAATCAGCCGTTGAACCACCAGTAGAAGGTATTGCAATGTATATAAACAAACAAATAATTACCCAATTAACTATCCGATGTTCACCAAACTCAACATCGCATAACATTAGTATGCGTTTGGGGATTAGTATTTTTTATTTTTTTTTTGAGCTTATTTACCCTCGCCGCCGGCGAACCATCTTATAATTACCTATTAATAAATTGTCCCATTGGCCATTTTTGTTGAGTACAAACGGCGTATTTTTACTAAGGGACATAAGTGATAATATTTTAGTGTGGAAATGTATCCAACTCTTCCGGGTCTATTCTCCGTACCGTACCGTCCAAATAGTATTCTTTATTATTCCCACTGCACATCATTCATTTTCTGATTATTGTTGGGAGGTCATTCTGCTGAGGCGGGGAGTGGAACAATCGCATTTCCTGGGAAATAATAGGGACTCTGACCGCTTTCTCCGATATATAATCATTTATCTGTTTGTCCCCGATATGAACCTTTTGCAATGGTGATATCAGTGAAAGGCGAGTTCCATCAACGGCGCGTTAGAAACTCGGCCACTGCGGCTCTGTGTATAATACCAACAATGTACGGAAACATCCGATAATGTACGGGGATATCTTAGCACGGACAATTAAATTATCTAATACGTTACGGCTTGGTGTTGGTGAAGACACAAATACCTACTGGTCAACTGTTATGTTAATATACTGATGATGTAGGAATCGCAGGTACGAGCCTATGTCCTAATACAATTAACAGTATTTCAGATGGACTTTAAAGAGTTCTCGTGTCGGTAGTTTACATCGTAAACGTAAACGAACAGGAGTCCCTGGAAAGGGCCACTGTCTGTATCATTGCACTATCCTCCAAAAATCTTTGACACATCTAAAATGACTAGTTTCAGGAAGCGTCGCTCTCATGGATAACCGGTCGCGACGATATATAAGGGTAAAACATACATGTATATAGCTAGACTCGAGGGTATTGATTTTGAAACAGATGTACAGGAAAAACGATTACACAAATATGAAGAAACAAGAACAGAGAATACGCCGAATTAGACGAATATCAATGATACATACAATGTGCTTAGAGCAATGTACAAGCAACATGCATAGAGCAAAGTACAATCGACATTCTTAGAGCAATGTACAAACAACGTACATAGGAGCAATGTACAAACAACGTGCTTAGAGCAATGTACAAACAACGTGCATAGGAGCATGTACAAACAACGTGCTTAGAGCAATGTACAAACAATGTGCTTAGAGCAACGTACTAACAACGCGCTTAGAGCAATGTACAAGCAGCGTCCGTATAGCAATGTACAAACAATGAGTTTAGAGCAATGCAATGTAAAAGCAGCGTGCATACAGCAATGTACAAGCAACGTGCTTAGAGCAATGTACAAGCAGCGTCCGTATAGCAAAGTACAAACAATGTGCTTAGAGCAATGTACAAACAACGCCCATATAGCAAGGTAAAAACAACGTGCTTAGAGCAATGTACAAGCGACATGCTTAGAGCAATTTGCAAACAACGTGCATATGAGCACAGTACACGCGACATGCTTAGAGCAATGTGCAAAAACCATGCTTAGAACAATGTACAAACAGCGTGCATAGAGCAATGTACAAACAACGTGCTTAGAGCAATGTACAATCGACATGCTTAGAGCAATGTACACGCGACATGCTTAGAGCAATGTACAAACAACCTGAATAGAGCAATGTACAAGCAACATGCATAGAGCAAAGTACAATCGACATTCTTAGAGCAATGTACAAACAACGTACATAGGAGCAATGTACAAACAACGTGCTTAGAGCAATGTACAAACAACGTGCATAGGAGCATGTACAAACAACGTGCTTAGAGCAATGTACAAACAATGTGCTTAGAGCAACGTACTAACAACGCGCTTAGAGCAATGTACAAGCAGCGTCCGTATAGCAATGTACAAACAATGAGTTTAGAGCAATGCAATGTAAAAGCAGCGTGCATACAGCAATGTACAAGCAACGTGCTTAGAGCAATGTACAAGCAGCGTCCGTATAGCAAAGTACAAACAATGTGCTTAGAGCAATGTACAAACAACGCCCATATAGCAAGGTACAAACAACGTGCTTAGAGCAATGTACAAGCAACATGCTTAGAGCAATTTGCAAACAACGTGCATATGAGCACAGTACACGCGCCATGCTTAGAGCAATGTGCACAAACCATGCTTAGAGCAATGTACAAACAGCGTGCATAGAGCAATGTACAAACAACGTGCTTAGAGCAATGTACAATCGACATGCTTAGAGCAATGTACACGCGACATGCTTAGAGCAATGTACAAACAATCTGAATAGAGCAATGTACACGCAACATGCTTTGAGCTATGTACAAACAGCGTGCTTAGAGCAATGTACAAACAACGTGCTTAGAATAATGTACACACAACATGCATAGAGAAATGTACTACCAACGGGTGCAAACATTTTGGTGTTGGACTTCAATAACAAATTCAACAAGTTTTAATTAACACAATTCGCCTTATTACACACATTATAATATTAAGTGTACACACTAGTATGCAAGATCTTATTGTTTTTGTAGTGAACGTAAATTATACAACATCTATATACAAGCAAATACAACACATATGTCAACAGTAAATACTAGCAGTTAAGTACAATAGATGTATGCGTTTGCAATGACATAACTGGATTGATAATGTATAACAAAAATATTTGCTGTAAGGCTAAATGTTTCCCATCTCGTAGAGTGTGTCAATTGATGTGTTTCTTATATTTTAACTGAATAGATAATATACAACATCAATACCAGGTACTGTAAATGCAATCCACATACAAAGTACTTAGCTTAATGTACAAACTGCACGTGTAATTGCGAGATCGGACAGATTTCATGGCATCTTCAATATACAAAATATATACTACTATATTTGACTTAATATCGTCAAAGTATTTAGTTTAATGTACAAACTGCACGTGTAATTGCGAGATAGGACAGGTTTCATGGCATCTTCAATGTACGAAATATATTGTAGTATTCTAAATGTTCGCCTCAGTGTATGGACAGACACCAAGAACAAAGTAGCAGAGGAGCAAAATGGCAAAGTTATCTACATTTACTGCATGTTGTGATATAATGTTCTATGGTACTGAAATAAAGATTAAATATATATAAATTTTCTTCACACACATTTCCAAGTGCAATGGATTGTATGAGCACCGCCATCTTTAAATCGCTAGCTAGGATATACGTGTTTGTACATCTATCCCACTGTATCATTGATCATGCGCTGTTTCAAACTGACATAGCCACTGATAGCCTTCTTAGTGATTTAGCACTCTATTGGAAGTTGTCCGGCATATCATGCATGTCCCTCTTCAAATGTATACACTTTTCAAACATCTGACATACATGCACATTAGTGTGGTCGTTCTTCGATGATGTGACCATGTCCTCATTAATCTGGATTATTATATAATTCACATTCACGTAATCGTTCTCTAGAATAGTTGAGCATGTGCTCCTTCAAACTGTCAGACCGACTAAAAGCCGTATTACATATTCCACACTCAGTTGTTGGTGGCTCTCCAGTATGTATGCGACTGTGCACCTTGAAACTGTCAGACAGGCTAAAATCCGTATTACATATTCCACAATCAGTTGTTGGTCGCTCTCCAGTATGCGACAGTGCACCCTCAAACTGTGTTACATATTCCACACTAACATGGCTGTTAACCAGTATGATTGAGCAGATGCAGCTTCAATCTTCCGGAATGGATAAACGCTGTATTACATGTTTCACGCCGATACGGTCGTTCCGCAGTATGAATGAGCATGTGCCTCTTTAAAGTTTCAGATTGGCGAAATGTTTTATTACATATGTCACACTCATGTAGACGTTCTCCAGTATGCACAAGCATATGTTGCTTTAAATTGCCAGACTGGCTAAACGTCTTATTACATATTTCACACTTATGTGGACGTTCTCCAGTATGTATGAGCATATGCTCCTTTATATGGCTAGACCGACTGAAAGCTTTATTACATATTTCACACGCATGCGGTCGTTCTCCAGTATGTATGAGCATATGCTCCTTTATATGGCTAGACCGACTGAAAGCTTTATTACATTTTTCACACTCATACGGTCGTTCTCCAGTATGTATGAGCATATGCTGCTTTAAATAGCCAGACTGACTGAAAGTCTTTCTACATGTTTCACACTTAGGTGGCCGTACTTGAATGGTGATGTCCTGGATTATTCTTCTAGACATTGTGAGAATCCATAGATTATGTTAATACATCCTTTATTCGCACTATATGCATATGAATTGACAAGGTTGATATACGTTCTTATACAGCATCACATCTTTCTAGCATCGAGATCACATTTTGAAAATAATGAGCATATATGAAGAGTCTCTTAATTAAATAAGGGAACCGATATTTCCTCGAATGTTTTTCTAGTGAATATTAAATTGATGATCCGAAATGGACGAACATGAATATGTTCCATAGCACAAATATTTAAATAAATGAACTCATCTAGATCTGTAAACATCGTGTGTCATCTCCTGGAAGTAAACAACATATTAAATATTTACATACCATAAATGCACTTTTCAAATAGTTATTGGCCATTCCAACCGCTTATTGTATAAAGTCATAATTCGGTCATACTGACCACCCCATCATCATCAAACAACCATTATGAGTAGCCATGTTCAACGAATGGAATATTCACCTCATATCGCATAACTTAGGGTATATACGTCGCCAGATACGGTAGATTGTAGAACAATATATGCGTCGCCAGTTGTGTTTTATTTTACGAGCAATACGTACTATCCTATTTTGTTGTTGATAATTTATTTGTGGCTGCTTCATATAGTTCAAATGCATAATAAAACATCATATCTGGAAACTGGCTGCTTAAGTTCTACATTCTAGTTCAATATAGTAATCCTAACACTCAGCCGCTAGTACAATAGGGAGGCGCTTGTCAGGGACAGTGGTTAAACTAACAATTCGTGAAATAGAGAGTGTTAAAATAACTACATACTAAGGTTAAAAACAAACATCATGATACATTAGTGGTACCGTGACCAACCGCTCAGCAAACAAAGGTTAATCTGGGGCTGGACTCTACATAATATGGAATGCCATTCCAGAGACGTATTAGCTTGGGGGAACTTAAACTAGTTTATATGGTATTGGGTTCGGGACTGAGGAATTAAGCAGTTCAGGTTCCTTGTATCTGTTAGGTGGTTTTGGTCGGCGCATACCAAATTTATTTTGATTTGTATAGGTATTTTACTGATGATTGTATGCGTCAATATTCAAGTGTTTGCCAGTTCAGGGAATTGATCATTTTTGTTACACTGAGTGTATAGTTATAGTCATTGCAGACATGTGTGCGGCTGATCTTTGCACTCTTTCTGCTTTATAGGTGAGATACTGTTGCCAGATTGTGTAAGACGGTTGAGCAATACTCGAGTAGAGGACGTACATAGGTGTTATAAGCTTTTTCGTTGACCTTCTTGTTACCGGTCTTTACATTCCTTTTGATGAATCTGAGAGAATTAGTAACTTTGGAGCAGATGTTGTTTATGTGGGTAGACCAGTTTAAATCTTTACTAATTGCAACACCTAGATATTTGGCGGAATCGTTTGATTTTAGTACCATTTTATGGAGTGTGTAAGGGAAAATAAGTGGTTTTCTTTTGCGAGTTATTCCCAGCACCTCGAACTTGTCTGGATTGAATCCATGGATCAGTCCCATATCAATTATTCAAGAGCATTGAGGTCACTTTGGAGGATTTATGCATCAGAGGCGGATTTTACTGTTAGATACAATACATTGTTATGGTGTCATCTGCGAACAGTCAAGCTTTACTCTTGGTGGAGTTGGGGGAGGTCATTCATGTAGACTAGAAAGAGGTAATGTCCTAGTACAGAGCCGTGTTGGACACCAGAGATGACAGGCAGTGTATCAGAAGTGCAGCCATCCACAACTACTTTTTGGGATCGGCCCTTTAGGAATGACTTGATCCACCGTGATACCAGAGGGTGGACACCCAGCTCATTATGTTTGTATATTAGTTTGTTGTGATCAACCTTGTCAAACGCTTTTCTAAAATACATAACAAAAACATCAGTTTGTTACTGGCGATACAGGTGACCAATAACACCGGTTTGACTGTAATCGGATAGAACGCTGACAAGCAACATAAATACACAAGTTTGACATAAAGAAATACTTTCAAAATAAATTATATGTGCAAGCGGCGATAAATAAACGTAAAAACATTCACACACAATCATCATAATGTATCTGTTGCCACTGTTTTATTTGGATGGAGTGTTTTCTTTTATGTTTTCCAATGAATGATCGAATTTTCTTAGGTAATATATTCTAATGAATTTGTTTTGTCTGTAGTTTTCAATTTTGACAGCAAACAGAAACTAACTAGACCATTATACCGGAACTATTTCTTATTAAGGACCTTCACACTAACACAAGTGGTTGTGCGGTTGTGTATTGAATAGAAATGAAGTACCCGATAGAGCAAGTTAAAATGAATTAAATATGAGAACAACTATAATATTATCCGAAACCATTGGAAATAATAAGTATTTAAACACAAATATCCTCTATGTCTAAAATCAGTAACAACACGCACTATAAATCATGAATATAAATTTCCAGTCAAATAGTATTGGATAATTTTCCAGTCAAATAGTATTGGATAATTTCATAACTCAAAAGTAGATAAGTCGTTACTTAATTCTCTTAAAATAAATTACTCACTAGCATTCATTATCATATCTATTTTTAAATACATGGTTTGACCAAAGCGTTCGGTGTTATGTGCGTAGTTATGAGAATATGTTGTGGTGTATCTGCGTAGCTATGAGAATCTGTTGTGGTATATCCGCGTAATTATGAGAATTTGTTGTGATATATCCACGTAGTTATGAGAATATGTTGTGGTATATCCGCGTAGTTATCAGAATAAGTTGTGATATATCCACGTAGTTATGAGAATATCCACGTAGTTATGAGAATCTGTTGTGGTATATCCGCGTAGTTATGAGAATCTGTTGTGGTATATCCGCGTAGTTATGAGAATCTTTTGTGATATATCCGCGTAGTTATGAGAATATGTTGTGGTATATCCGCGTAGTTATGAGAATATGTTGTGATATATCAACGTATTTATGAGAATATGTTATGGTATATCCGCGTAGTGTTCAGAATATGTTGTGATATATCCACGTAGTTATGAGAATATGTTGTGATATATCCACGTAGTTTTGAGAATATGTTGTGATATATCCACGTAGTTATGAGAATCTGCTGTGGTATATCCGCGTAGTTATCAGAATATGTTGTGATATATCCACGTAGTTATGAGAATCTGTTGTAGTATATCCGCGTAGTTATAAGAATATGTTGTGATATATCCACGTAGTTATGAGAATATGTTGTGATATATCCACGTAGCTATGAGAATCTGTTGTGGTATATCCGCGTAGTTATGAGAATATGTTGTGGTATATCCGCGTAGTTATGAGAATATGTTGTGGTATATCCGCGTAGATATCAGAATATGTTGTGATATATCCACGTAGTTATGAGAATATGTTGTGATATATCCACGTAGTTTTTAGAATATGTTGTGATATATCCACGTAGTTATGAGAATCTGCTGTGGTATATCCGCGTAGTTATCAGAATATGTTGTGATATATCCACGTAGTTATGAGAATCTGTTGTGGTATATCCGCGTAGTTATAAGAATATGTTGTGATATATCTACGTAGTTATGAGAATATGTTGTGATATATCCACGTAGCTATGAGAATCTGTTGTGGTATATCCGCGTAGTTATGAGAATATGTTGTGGTATATCCGCGTAGTTATGAGAATATGTTGTGGTATATCCGCGTAGTTATGATAATCTGTTTAGATATATCCGCGTAGTTATGAGAATATGATGTGGTATATCCGCGTAGTTATGAGATTATGTTGTGGTATATCCACGTAGATATGAGTATATGATGTGGTATATCCATATATTAATGAGAATATGTTGTGTTATATCCGCGTAGTTATGAGAATATGTTGTGGTATATCTGGGTAGTTATGAGAATACCGGCAGGGAAGACTTACGCACTCTGCTTCCTTTTCGCCTAGAACTAGGCTATCCAGCGGTGGAGGCTGAAAGCGGAGGGTGACAAGCACACGACACACAGCGGACCACACATCGCATCAATAAACCAATTTACACACATAGCCTCTCTGTAGACAAGCCCTTTGTAGTGCCTCCCAGTGGCGACGCACGGATACTGAGCACCTTACGGCCTCAGGCTGAACTGCAAGGGTCTCGGAGGTAGTCTGCCCCCAGACATGCGGCATGCCAGGCTCACCAGTGTGTGGATACGCCCTGATGCCCATGAACAGACTCCCAGTTATGGGCCAAATAGCTCCAGCTATGGGTCAAATAGTCTCACTGCCTCATGAGTGCTAGGGATAGTGCAAGGCTAAGGGAACAAACCCTGACAGAAATATCGGAGTGGAGCCCCGAAGGCGGGATGAAGCGTCAACCTGACCATCTTTCCGGCAACTCCTGCAACCAAACTGGTGCCAGACGTACTGCTTTGCTTTCGTCTGGACCACACCAACAAGGTCAAGACGGGGGTCTTGGCGCATGGGCAACCCAGGACAAGCATATTGCGCAAATGGAGAGGTCACTCCAACACAACACGGGAGACAACAGTTTACGGGTTATAAGTCCAATCTCAATTGGCGTAGAGATAGACGCCACGGGTTGTCTCCATCGGTGGGAGGAGCCATCGCAGCTCCACTGATCAGCTACCGCCAGCCTCAAACTGGGCAGCCCCCAGCCAATTAGGTGTTGATCCGCCACAGTCTGCCTGCTTCTTTGGGTGCAAGGGGCTTATGGTGCTAGCACTTGACAAGCTGACTGTAAAACCTACGCACCAAGCAACACACGCAAAAACCAAACGAAGTCTCCAGCACTTCGCATAGCAAGCTGGAACGTTAGAACGATGATGCCAGGCTTCTCGGACGATCTACAACTGATTGACGACAAGCGTAAAACAGCCGTCATAGACGCTGAACTCTCCCGGCTAAATGTTGACATTGCCGCCCTACAAGAGACAAGACTGCCAGACGACGGCTCATTACAAGAGAAAGAGTACACTTTCTTCTGGAAAGGCAAGGGACTAGATGAAAGGCGCGAGTATGGCGTTGGATTTGCAGTAAAGTCATCCCTTCTACCAATGATAGAACCACCCACTGCTGGCACGGAACGGATGTAAGTCTTCGCCTGAACTGTAGCACAGGCCCAGTACACCTTCTGGCTGCCTATGCCCCAACACTCAGCTCTAGCCCTGATGCGAAAGACATATTTTACAATGAGATTGACAGGATTATTGGACAACTGCCTCGTACAGAAGACCTATACTTGCTTGGTGACTTCAATGCCAGAGTTGGAACGAACCATGACGTCTGGCCCACATGCATTGGCCACCATGGAACTGGGAAAATGAACGAAAACGGCCAGAGACTACTGGAAATATGCTGTGCCAGGAACCTGTGCATAACGAACACATATTTTCCAAACAAGCACAAACACAGAGTCTCATGGATGCACCCCAGATCACACCAGTGGCACCAACTAGACGTTATCATCACTAGAAGAAACCGTCTCCAAGCCGTCCACAACACACGCAGTTACCACAGTGCCGACTGTGACACCGACCACTCTCTTGTCATCGCAAATGTGGTACTGCAACCAAGAAAGAAATTCCACCAAGCTAAGCCAAAGTGTCTCCCTAAGATCAACACGACCCATATCACCGACACACACAGGACCAACAAGTTCATGTCCCTTATCGAGGATATCGCCCCAGCCGATGCTGGCATATCTGCAGAAGCTAGATGGAGCCACCTTAGCTCAACCATCCACAAATCTGCCATCGATGCCTATGGGAAGAAGGAAAAACGAAATGTTGACTGGTATGAAGCAAATGCACAAGTTCTGGAACCTGTGACAGAAAGTAAAAGGCAGGCCCTCGTCAATTGGAAGAAAGCGCCAACCCAGCAAAACTTGGAATCACTCAGGAAATCCAGGAGTGAATGCCAGAAGATAGCCAGGAAATGTGCCAACGACTATTGGCTCCAGCTATGCTCCACCATAGAGCATGCTTCCTCCTCCGGCAACATAAAGTCCATGTACGAAGGCATCAAACAGGCCACTGGTCCCAATGTGAATAAAACGGCTCCACTCAAAAGTCAGGCGAGGTAATCACCGACCGAAGCAAGCAGATGGAGAGATGGGTAGAGCATTACCTTGAGCTGTACTCCACAAAGAACACAGTCTCCGAGGAGGCCCTCAACAGCATCCCGACACTTCCCGTACTTGAGGAGCTCGACAGCGAGCCAACCATGGCTGAACTTGAAAAAGCAATCAAAGCCCTCACCAGCGGAAAAGCAGCAGGAACTGATGCCATACCCCCTGAGCTGATTAAACAAGGGAAGCCAGCTCTAGTACCACTTCTCCATGAACTTCTCTGTCTATGCTGGAAGGAAGGTGAAGTGCCACAAGACATGCGCGATGCAAAGATAGTCACACTCTTCAAGAATAAGGGAGACAGAAGCGACTGCAACAACTATCGCGGCATATCCCTACTCAGTGTTGTTGGCAAAGTATTTGCTCGGGTTATTCTCGCAAGACTGCAGGTGGTAGCAGAGCGCATATACCCAGAATCCCAGTGTGGTTTCCGATCTGGCCGATCCACCGTTGACATGATCTTTTCAGTAAGGCAACTCCAGGAAAAGTGTAGGGAGCAACAACAACCACTGTACCTCGCATTCGTGGACCTAACAAAGGCATTCGACCTTGTCAGTCGCTGTGGACTTTTCAAACTGCTACACAAGATTGGCTGTCCACCAAAATTGCTAAGCATGATCACGTCGTTCCACAAAGACATGAAGAGCACCGTCAGCTTCGACGGCGACACTTCCAAGCCTTTTCCCATTCTCAGCGGAGTCAAGCAAGGCTGCGTCCTCGCACCGACGCTCTTCGGCATCCTCTTCTCACTCCTCCTGACATATGCCTTCCAGTCCTCCTCTGACGGTGTCTACATCCACACTCGACACGATGGCAAGCTATACAACTTGGCCCGCTTGCGCGCCAAAACCAAAACAACTCGTGTCCTACTCAGGGAGATGCTGTTCGCTGACGATGCAGCCCTCGCAAGCCACACACACGATGGCCTCCAGCGCCTCATGGATCAGTTCTCCAATGCATGCCGTGAGTTTGCCCTAACCATCAGCATAAAGAAAACAGAGGTCATGACCCAGGACGTTGCAGATCCAGCTCCCATAGCCATTAACGGCTCTACATTCGCCATGGTCGACAACTTCAGATATCTAGGATCACTGATATCCAACAACCTGTCCCTCGATGCTGAGATCAATGCACGCATTGGGAAAGCAGCCACCGTCATGTCAAAACTCACCAAGAGAGTCTGGGAGAACAGAAACCTAACGCTGAACACCAAGTTGAAGGTATACCAGGCCTGCATACTCAGCACGCTCCTCTACGGCAGTGAGTCATGGACGACATATGCCAGACAAGAGACAAAGCTGAACTCATACCATATGAGGTGCCTTCGCAGGATCCTGGGAATCACTTGGGAAGATAGGGTCACCAATACAGAGGTCCTCAGCAGAGCGAGTTCAACAACCATATATGCAATGCTCAGTGAACGCCGCCTGCGCTGGCTAGGTCATGTCCGACGCATGGACAAAGGACGCATCCCCAAAGATCTAGTGTACGGTCAACTTGAACAAGGATCACGTCCAACTGGTCGCCCCCACCTAAGATACAGGGACGCTTGTAAGAGGGACCTGTGTTCAGCGCAAATCAACATAGATTCTTGGGAGGACACAGCATCAAACCGGTCATCATGGAGACACGTTGTGAAAGCTGGGGTCAGACGAGCCGAGGCTGAACGAATTCGGCTTCGTGAGCAGAAACGACAGAAGCGAAAGGCATCAACCAAACTGGATGACTCGATCTTCACCTGCGATGACTGCAACAGAGACTGCCACTCAAGAATAGGCCTACTCAGTCACCGCAGAAGATGTTCAACAAGAGCGCAATCCATCGTCTCATAAGACGGACGGAGGCTGATGATCATATGAGAATATGTTGTGGTATATCTGGGTAGTTATGAGAATATGTTGTGGTATATCCGCATAGTTATGAGTATATGTTGTGGTATATCCGCGTAGGTATGAGAATATGTTGTGGTATATCTGGGTAGTTATGAGAATATGTTGTGGTATATCCGCGTAGGTATGAGAATATGTTGTGGTATATCTGGGTAGTTATGAGAATATGTTGTGGTATATCCGCGTAGTTAATAGAATATGTTGTGGTATATCCACATAGTAATGAGGATATGTTGTGGCATATCAGCGTAGCTATAAGGATATGTTGTGGTATATCCGCGTAGTTATGAGAATATGTTGTGGTAGATCCGCGTAGTTATGAGAATATGTTGTGGTATATCTGCGTAGTTATGAGAATATGTTGTGGTATATCTGGGTAGTTAAAAGAATATGTTGTGGTATATCTGGGTAGTTATGAGAATGTGTTGTGGTATATCCGCGTAGTTATGAGAATGTGTTGTGGTATATCTGGGTAGGTATGATAATATGTTGTGGTATATCCGCGTAGTTAATATAATATGTTATGGTATGTTCGCGTAGTTATGAGAATATGTTGTGGTATATGCCACAATAAAATCTGATCAGAAAGATAATGTGCTTGTTATAAGTGGTTAGGGATAGATGCAATAATCCCACAAAACAGGTGTCAGTATACTAAAGCTGAAAATTAGAATACTCTTCAATTGAAAATCAAATTTAATACCAACCTTAATGTCCATATTACTGCCAATTGTTTCAAGATTACTGCCCATTGTATATTTCGTTTACTGCCTCTATATATCGTTAACGGTGTGAGCGGTCCGAATAAACCACTGATCTGGTCCGAATAAGCTCAGTCCGAATCAGCCGTTGAACAACCTGTAGAATGTATTGCAATGTATATGTACAAACAAATAATTACCCAACTAACTATCCAATGTTCTTCAAAGTCGTCACCGCATCAATGCATTTGGGGACTAGTATAATTACATATTAATAAATTGTCCAATTGGCCATTTTTATTGAGTAAAAACGGCGTATTTTTACTAAGGGATATAAGTGATCATATTATAATGTAAAAATGTATCCAACTCTTACTGGTCTATTCTCCGTACCGTACCCTCCAAATGGTATTATTTATTATTCCCACTGCCCATCAATCATTTTCTGATTATTGTTGGGAGGTCATTCGGCTGTGGCGGGTAGTGGAACATTCGATAATGTACTGGGATATCTTAGCACGGACAATTAAATTAACTAATAATGTACGGCTTGTTGTTGTTGGTGAAGACACAAATACCTACTGGTCAACTGTTATGTTAATATACTATTAATGCAGGAATCGCAGGTACGAGCGTACGTCTGACCGTAATACAATTACCAGTCTTTCAGATGGACTTTAAAAAGAGTTATCGTGACGGTGCTTTACATCTTGCACGTAAACGAACAGGAGGAGTCCCTCTGTCTTTATCATTGCAATATCCTCCAAAGATCTTCGACACATCTAACATGACTAATTTCAGGAAGCGTCGCTCATATGGGTAACCGGTAGCGACGATAAATAAGCATAAAGCATACATGTATATAGTTAGAATCGAGGGTATTGATTTTGAAACAGATGTACAGGAAAAACGATTACAAAAATATGAAGAAACAAGAACGGAGAATACGCAGAATGAGACGAATATTAATGATACATTCAATGTTCTTAGTACAAGCAATATGTTTAGAGCAATGTACAATTATGTTATATTTTTATATTTCGGGTTTTACGCCTGCATCAGCACCATTTTGGGCTATATCGCCGGCAGGCAGTTTACCTAACAACACCTTTCCTGGGCAGGCTCCAGCGGTTAACAAGTATTTGGGTGCACCATCCTCCGTAAGAAACTGCCAACATTTTCATATAAATGAGACATGGTCTGAGCGGGGCTCGAACTCGTGACCATCAGTGATGATAGGTTACAGTGCTATACAAGTCAGCGACCTTAAACATTCGACCAGGAATGCGGGCAATGTACAAACAACGTGCATAGAGCAATGTACAAACAATGTACTTAGAGCAATGTACAAGCAACGTGCATAGAGCAATGTACAAGCAACGTACTTAGAGCAATGTACAAGCAACGTGCATAGAGCAATGTACAAGCAACGTACATATAGCAATGTATAAGCAACGTGCTTAGAACAATGTACAAGCAACGTACTTAGAACAATG
Source organism: Archivesica marissinica (assembly GCA_014843695.1). Classification (NCBI taxonomy): domain Eukaryota; kingdom Metazoa; phylum Mollusca; class Bivalvia; order Venerida; family Vesicomyidae; genus Archivesica; species Archivesica marissinica. Next base: position 46,637,587 of record CM026388.1, on the reverse strand, counting down.
TACAAGCAACGTACATAGAGCAATGTATAAGCAACGTGCTTAGAACAATGTACAAGCAACGTACTTAGAACAATGTACAAGCAGCGTACTTAGAGCAATGTACAAGCAACGCGCATAGAGCAATGTACAAGCAACGTGCATAGAGCAATGTACAGGCAAAGCGCATAGAGCAATGTACAAGCAACGTGCATAGTGCAATGTACAAGCAATGTGCTTAGTGCAATGCACAAGCAACGTGCATAGTGCAATGTACAAGCAACGTGCATAGAGCACTGTACACGCAACGGGCATAGAGCAATGTACAAGCAACGTGCATAGAGAAATGAACAAGCAACATACATAGAGCAATGTACAAACAACATGCTTAGAGCAATGTACAAACAACGTGCTTAGAGAAATGTAAAAAGAACGTGCTTAGAGAAATGTACAAGCAACGTGCATAGAGCTATGTACAAACAATGTGCTTAGAGCAATGTACAAACAACGTGCTTAGAGAAATGTACAAAGAACGTGCTTAGAAAATATACAAGCAACGTACTTAGAGTAATGTACAAGCAACGTGCTTAGAGCAATGGACAAGCAGCGTGCTTAGAGCAATGTACAAGCAACGTGCCTAGAGCAATGTACAAACAACGTACTTAGAACAATGTACAAGCAGCGCACTTAGAGCAATGTACATGCAACGCGCATAGAGCAATGTACAAGCAACGTGCATAGAGCAATGTACAAGAAACGCGCATAGAGCAATGTACAAGCAACGTGCATAGTGCAATGTACAAGCAATGTGCTTAGCGCAATGCACAAGCAACGTGCATAGTGCAATGTACAAGCAACGTGCATAGAGCAATGTACAAGCAACGTGCATAGAGCACTGTACACGCAACGGGCATAGAGCAATGTACAAGCAACGTGCATAGAGCAATGAACAAGCAACATACATAGAGCAATGTACAAACAACATGCATAGAGCAATGTACAAACAACGTGCTTAGAGAAATGTAAAAAGAACGTGCTTAGAGAAATGTACAAGCAACGTGCATAGAGCTATGTACAAGCAACGTGCATAGAACAATGTACAAGCAACGCGCATAGAGCAATGTACAAGCAACGTGCATAGTGCAATGTACAAGCAATGTGCTTAGTGCAATGCACAAGCAACGTGCATAGAGCAATGTACAAGCAACGTGCATAGAGCAATGTACAAGCAACGTTCATAGAGCACTGTACACGCAACGGGCATAGAGCAATGTACAAGTAACGTGCATAGAGCAATTAACAAGCAACATACATAGAGCAATGTACAAACAACATGCTTAGAGCAATGTAGAAACAACGTGCTTAGAGAAATGTAAAAAGAAGGTGCTTAGAGAAATGTACAAGCAACGTGCATAGAGCTATGTACAAACAATGTGCTTAGAGCAATGTACAAACAACGTGCTTAGAGAAATGTACAAACAATGTGCGTCGGTCAATGTACAAACAATGTGCTAAGAGTAATGTACAAACAACGTGCTTAGAGCAATGTACAAGCAGCGTGCTTAGAACAAGCATCGTGCTTAGAGCAATGTACATACACTGTGCCTAGAGCAATGTACAAACAACGTCTTTAGAGCAATATACAAGCAGCGTGCTTAGAGCAATGTACAAGCGACATGCTTAGAACAATATGCAAACAATATATAAGCAACATGCTTTGAGCAATGTACAAACAGCGTGCTTAGAGCAATATACAAACAGCGTGATTAGAGCAATGTACAAACAGCGTGCTTAGATGAGTGAACAATCAGCGATATATTACCTGTCACTAGTTCCTATATAATGAATGCTCTACTAGCCACCCCATTCCATATATAACAGGCGATTTATTAGCAGCCACTAGCTCTTATACAGTGAATGCTCTACTAGCCACCCCCATTCCATATACAGCAGGCGATTTATTAGCAGCCACTAGCTCCTATACAGTGAGCGATTAACTAGCCGCCGCCATTCCATCCAGTGTGCGATCTATTAGCAGCCATTAGTAGTTCCCATACAGTATGCGATCTATTAGCAGCCCCTAGTTCCCATACAGTGTGCAATCTATTAGCAACCACTAGTTCCCATACAGTGTGAGATCTATTCGCAGCCACTAGTTCCCATCCAGTGTGTGATCTATTTGCAGCCCCTAGTTCCCATACAGTGTGCGATCTACTAGCCACCCCTATTCCATCTACAGCCGTCGAAACACACGGGTAAGAGGGTTCAATTACGGATAATATTCGGATGAATAATTATCATCAGAAACTAAACGTATGATACTTTTACAGAGGTCCTCCATTTATCTAAACATAGACGTGTGAGGATTAAGCTCAGTAGGTTGCCCTGTCAATAATATTAGATTTCCAATCGCATGTTATGCTGAATTGTTTGTGATCATCTTTTCGTTTTGTTATTTATTTAATATAATTGCAAATATCATACATTTATATATATTAATTTGTCGTTGTTTCCGTTCCCTATTATTGTTTTATATAGTTCATAATCAAATTGCCTGTGATGTATGCTTTATTTTATATCTAGTATTAACATATATATTATATATACATTTGTGGAGACTCGGACCTAGGTAGCAATATGACTTAAGCTGTTGGTGCGACATTAAAACAAACCAAACAAACAAGAAGGAGTACGAACCTAGTTTTTATGTGGCACGTTCTTGCCAACTGAGGTATATGTCAGACAATGAAATATGTATCAGCTTAACACATAGTTATATGCCATATGTAAATATTTCGTGTGCAATTGTGCTGCAGTAGTAAAACATTGACATGAATGGAAGACTTCCTTTATCGTCTTGTTCGAACATTCATTTCTTGCTAATTTAATATACCTTCATCTATCCAGAAAAAATCAGCATATTAGTTTGCTGTTGTACTGTTGTCGCAGCTTAATTATTGTATTACCAAATTCAATTGGACGTGCATATCTTGTTTACTATCGTCAACGTGCTTAGTTTAAAGTACAAACTGCACATGTAATTGCGATATCGGACTGGTATTGTCTTGGCATCTTCAATGTACAAAATATGTTATAGTATTCTAAATGTTCGCCTCAGTGTATGGACAGAAATCAAGAACAAAATAGCAAAAGTTATCTACATTTACTGCATACTGTGATATAAGGTTATGTGTAACTGAAATAAAGATTAAATATATATATTTCCTACACACACATTTTGAAGTGCAAAGGATTGTATGAGCACCTCCATCTTTAAATCGCTAGCCAGTATATACTTGTTTGTACAAATATCCCACTGATGAGATCATGCGCTGTTTCAAACTGATATAGCCACTGATAGCCTTCTTAGTGATTTAGCACTCTACAGGAAGTCGTACGGCATATCATACATGTTTACGGCATATCATACATGACCCGCTTCAAATGTACGGCATATCATACATGTCCCTCTTCAAATGTATACACTTTTCAAATATCTGACATACATGATGTGACTAGGTGCTGTTTTAAACTCATTAATCTGGATTATTATATAATTATCATTCACGTAATCGAGCTAAATTAAATTTGTATCAACTAATATTAGTCGGATTCAGCGATTCGGATATTAACCTCATATCGTATAAACCACAACCACCACAACCACATTTGAAATAGGCAACTGCTAAACTCAAATCAAAAATTCCAAACATTCTTGCACAATAATAACAACATTCAATAATTAAGAATCTGAATATTTATTAAAACACTATTGCCGTGTGTCAAGTCGATTGGTGGCGTACTAAACGGTCACATGCTGCCGGTTGATTGCTAGGGTGACAATTTGATTCCGCGTTATCACGTCTGTCCATTGATGAACAGAGCGAGAGACTCGTAATAAAAGAGATGTACCGATATGTTCACACGTCGCAATTATGCCTGGTAGAAGATTCAATCAGAATCCTACGAGAATGTGAACTACACAAAGTAGTATCAGCGTATATCAGAGTATATAGAGCCGCTGTAAACGTATACATGTTCAATGATTACACTGTATATGCTACAAATGATTCATGTTTAGGGATGTGTGTCTTAAATTAACACAATTGCACATGATTTATGTGAATATATACTTGCTAACAGGACATATTAGAGCAACGTTTTCAAACATGACTGCCCGGTCAATAATCTTAATGTCCGGTTAATTGCCTAGTTGAACGTTCCATTTTCTTTTTACAATTTCATGTAGACTCCATGGCATGCCTTATGTGGAGTGCCTCTGTAATAATGTCAAATGCTTGTATCTTGTATTTAGTTGATACAAGGCAAACAATGTAGGAAGCTGAGCGATTAATTTACATCTAACATGACTTGGATACTACTGTATGTATAATGCATCTTAATATATAATAATATGCCAACATATTCTCTCATTGAAAAATGGTCTTATCAAAGTCCTGTCATGTACATAGTATGCTGGATATTCGAACTGCACGTTGTGACATTATGTGTATGTATTGGATCACTCACTTTAACTATGCATTTATGAATATTTGCATTTATATCCATATTTGTATCATGCAACAATGAGTGTAACAATGATTGTACTTGCATTTGTATCCATGGTTGTATCATGCAACAATGAGTGTAACAATGATTGTACTTGCATTTATATCCATGTTTGTATCATGCAATCATGAGTGTAACAATGATTGTACTAGCATTGATATCCATGTTTGTATCATGCAATCAGGAGTGTAACAATGATTGTACTTGTGTTTATATCCATGTTTGTATCATGCAACAATGAGTGTAACAATGATTATACTTGTGTTTATATCCATGTTTGTATCATGCAATCATGAGTGTAACAATGATTGTACTTGCATTTATATCCATGTTTGTATAATGCAACAATGAGTGTAACAATGATTGTACTAGCATTGATATACATGTTTGTATCATGTAACAATGAGTGTAACAATGATTGTACTTGTATGTATATCCATGTTTGTATCATGCAACAATGAGTGTAACAATGATTGTACTTGCATTTATATCCATGTTTGTATCATGCAACAATGAGTGTAACAGTGATTGTACTTGTGGTTATACGTCTAAATTGTATAAACTGTGCAACGCCGAATAAAGAATATACATATCTTTTAGACTGAAATAAAATATTCATTTTCATAATGAAGTGAAGCTAAATATACTCTTGTAACATGAAAATGCACCGTAAGGATTAGATATTTATGTAACCGAATATATTACATGACTACCTGACGTGTGCTCATCATCTGTGTGTATAAAAAGTAAAGTGTTTGTTTATTATAGTACACCCCTATTTAATGGGCCAGCCATTTCTGACATAAGAGACAACTCTTTTTATGAAAATCAGTACTTCCCGAATCATATGCGTGTATACTAGGCGCCATGCTGGTAGGAAATCGGTAACCATTATTTATCTAGCTGAAGAAAACTGACATGGAAGAACAATGGCGATTACAAAATAAACACATTGGTTTAGTGTATTTGTGTGTGTGTGTGTGTGTGCGTGCGTGGTATTTGTGTGGGCGTGCGTGTGTGCGTGCATGTGTGTGTCTTACAGTAAACATTTTCATGTTGCGACTACACGACGTGAATTCATATTAAAACAATGTCAAAGTTACTCTGTTAATTCAGAATACGAGGCCATCTACTTTCTTTAATTATGTTAGTTTATTATTTCATCATTGTATTTCGCAACTTGAATAACAGTATTGATATTTACTGTATGTACATAGTTTCAACCAATCAAATGACCGGATGATTATATTCTGCTGAGAATATGACTAGATTGCGATCACACATCGTGACATTCAGAAAACGTGCTTTAGGAAGTCGTGGTTGAAATCTCTGGGCACAACATCTATATTTTCGGAGTGTTTGGTGGTTTAACTAGCTGTAAGTACGCACATGAGTTGAGCCTAATATTCTCTATGTATTGATTCTATTGAATATGATATTTGATGGATGTTTATTGTAAAATATGGAAAACGTTTTGAGCGCAATGATTCGCCCACATTCAGTTCGTATCAAGTCTTGTTACGAGTGATCAATCTTCGCCCATGTGAGATTTGTACTTAGTCTGTTGTCTGCAGCCATCCCAGGATATGTCATACTGTGTAATATGTAAATTGTTAAGTACGTCTGTGTAAAACTAGTGAATGATGTGCTTAGTGATAAACAAGTTCTATTGTTATTTTGTACAATATATATATATGTGTAGATGAAAGCTAAATGGTAATGAGTAAAACACAATTGCTGATAATGTTTATGTCATCTCAACAGGCGAACCTTAATCGAGTATCGGAGGTCAGTGCGACGACATAAGCTGGTTGTCTCCCTTGACCCTTACTTAGGGTGAGTTTCAAAGATAATGAATTTCACTGTGATATCATGTTGATTGTATTATCTGTAAAGATAGTGTCGGTTAGCAGGTCACTGACGACTGCATGTTGGTGCATGCATTGGTACAACGACCGTAGCTGTTGATGGATTGATAAATACCATTTATCAATCATTTTACTCTGTACTAGTTGTCAGAATTGTGTATGCTATGATGTCTTGCATTGTGAGATGCTATTCTGTGTGATTGTATTGTTTTTTTTATGAATGATTTACCATAAATGATATACTACGGTATATATAAGATGATCTTTTATGTTAGATAAATTGTATGAACATGCGTTGTAAAGACAATATGTAGTCATCATTTTATGCCTTGTGTGTGATATCAAAGGAATGTAGAACACCATCCAATCACTGTGGATGGTAGGTGGGGTGAGAAACATGGTTTGGATCTCTTGTACATTCTCGTTCTGGTACCTGAGAGCTGAATCCTGTTATTATTTCTTTGTTATGGCTACACAATGTATGTTATAGTAATTGTTGTCAGAGAATAGTCTAGTATGGTAATGTCTTTGATGAGTTGATCATGACTATAGCCCTTATTGGGAACTGTAGACAAATGCTATAACTTGTAATTGTTATGTTGCAGGCCAATTGCTTTTTGTTTGATTTTGGAATAAACCATATGAAAACTGACACCAAGATCTTCGTGGACACTAAACCCCCCCCCTTATCACATTATAAACACAATTATAATCATGCCATTGTAGAATTTGATTGAAAAGTGTTTGCATACATCTATACAAAGTATGTCATAGGCATTGAAGAGCTAGTGTTATTCCGCCGCGATTCTCGGGCTGTTATTGGTGGAGGAATAACCGAGTCTCATTCCGAGTAGTATTTCAGGCAGGGTCAGGCACCCTGCCTGGCGGAACCACCAACCTTCTGCAGACCAGCTGGGTGACTTATTCGGTTAGGGAATTGAACACAAGCGCAATGATTTCAAGAGAGTTAATATAAACAATCTTACCAGCTCAGCTACGGCGACCCACATACACTGGTATATCTATTGTTGGCTTATATATCAGAGAATAGACTTTTACGACAACATACAATATTAGCTTTCTATGTATACACTCCGACAAAAGTTAAGCACAACTTGACTTGTTTCAATACCATCTTTTCTAATAATGAACTTATTTCAAATCGGTTTGCTGTTTTCGTTACCTGTACACACATACTTACTTACCTGTGAAACCGGTTATTGGTCGATTGTTATGTATTTATATGCATACGACAGTGTGTGTAAAGTGCCGGGTGTACTTTTCAACATTTGTGTTTGCGAACGAAAGCTGGTGTTTTGTATGTAGGGATTTTAGTTTCATTTTCTATTGATTTGCTATCGTGCTGCGAAAATTAACCATACTTGAAATATGGAAAGATGTTGCATAGAAGGGTGGCATACTAGGTTAACTATTCCATTATTGTACGACTGATGCAGCGTGTACGTCAAACGGGGAATGTTACTGACCTCCACGTGCAGGTAGACCACGCAAAACGACGCCGTGAGAGGACCGGCTCATATACAGACGGGCGCGGTAACGGGCGTTCAGTACAGCTGGTGCACTTTAGCGTTTGGGGGCCACATTAGCACACACATTGTAATCAGACGCCTCGAAAATCAGGGAATGCGAGTGCGACGACCCATAAAGCGTCCACAGTTGACATTACCTCATCGCCATGCTCGATTTGACTGGTTACATGATCATTTGGGGTGGTATATTCGCACATGGAGACTGGTCTACTGGTCTGATGAAAGTCGTTTTATGTTACGCCCTACCGACGGTCGTGCAAGGGTTTAGCGCCAACGAAACACTTCATTTCAGGACAACCACATTTTGGGCACAACTGCTTTTGGAGGTGGGGATGTAACTATCTGGAGTTGTTTTTCCTCTGCCTATAAGTTGGACTTGTACATTCTTGGTGGTAATCTGACATTTACTATGTGCTCGCTCCGCGCATAGTGCCCCATTTCGACAATCATGAGTTGGCTGACAGGCCAATGTTCATGGACGACATCGCTAGGCCACATATAGCCCGAATTGTCCAACATTTTTACAGCAACAGGGTGTTCAGACAATTACATGGCCTGCGATGTCGCCAGACATGAATCCTATGGAGCACGTATGGGTCTTTATTGGCCAAACAATTAACCACCGTCAATAATGTCAACATGTCAAAATATTGACGAATTAAAAACTGCTATCATACAGGATTGGCAACAGTTCTCCCAAGAACGGCATAGGCGTCGTGTGCGAAGCATGACGTGGCATGTTACTTAACATCACAATATACGCCGTGGATATACTCGTTATTAATTTGTATGCCTTACACATACGCATAATAGCTGCATTTAAAAGGTCTTAAAATTTGAAGACTGCATGTTAATGCAATGTTAAAACCCATGAAAGACAAACGGGTTTTCGGTTTTCCAGTGCCAGTTTTGAACCACATTTTTAGCCACGTCATAGTCACGTCTATCAGGATGATAAATACTTCGTTGATTGCTAATATTAGAGCCGTTGATATAGTCCTATAAGAAGTGTAAGAACAACAATATTGATGTAAAAAAATATGTCGATACAAATATAGGGGGTGCTTAACTTTTGTCGGTGGTGCTTAACTTTTGTCGGAGTATATATATATTCTTGAGTGAACTATATTTCGATCAGTAAATTAAAAAAAAAATTATCTTTTTATTTTAGACTGAAAACGGCCAGGCGGTAAATTACACTAGAATGTCGCGTTTAGACGACGTCATAAATAAATGATGTCACTAACGGTGTGGTTCTGAACACGCTTACGTTGACACCATTTCAATAGGCAGTGATATATTCAGTATATAAGTAGTGGGTGCAAACATTTTGATGTTGGATTTCAATAGAAGATCGATAGATTTTATAACAAAACATAAATTGGTTTATTACACACATATTAACAATTATTTTAAAGAATATTATGGTAAAACGTATACATGCTACACTTCTGCTAGCAAATATAACTCATGTTACAACAGTAAGTAAATTTCAGTTTCAGAGTTTATTGGCATTAAACACAATTGTTCGTCGCTTATACAACATGTACGACGGACAGTACATAATATACAACTACAATAGAGAAAAGCATGAAAACAAAATTAAAATTAATGGGTATCGTAGTTTGAAAATATATAATGAATATACTACATACGTAAATGTGTTCATTGACAACTACCCTCTAATAACAGATGCTTGGTAAATATATTTTGATATTTTATTAATAATACTACTTTGTGAACATTGTAACAATGACATAAACTTATTCAAGTCAGGCCAATGACAATAATAATCTCTCAATAAAATTCATATTGCATTTCGTACACATTCTCTGGTTTCTATCAATATTTCTATGACGACCTTCTTCTATGAGTAAATTATGAGCAGAACATCGAAATCTAAACAAATTAATTATATAACTAACATTTTTAACACAGGATAAATACTTTTCTGGTTGGAAATGTGTTTTAAACATGCACTAGGTTTCAAGTTTAAGTATATTTCTAAGGTCTGAGAACCACTGCTGTAGATATTGACCAGGTATACACTTTATTACACTCTGTATTTGTACATTTGTTACAACTGCACTATTCCATAAATAGGAATACCCTAGAGTGTTTTAACATCGTTTGACCATTTATTTATATAATTACCATTCATATCACGTTTATTATACAATGCAGACAAAAGACAATTTGGACATTTATATATTTTATACCAATATCTAACTATTCTAACCTCAAGAATTACAGATAATGGAACACGTCCAAACTCGCCATATATTGTTGCATGTGTTGTCTGCTGTCGCACTTGTAATATATGTTTAAGAAATTATAAATGCAAACGTTCGATGTCAGGAGCTTTATGGAAACTCCATACTTCACATCGATAGTTTAGAATTGAGGCGATCATGGAATCAAATAACTTAACTTTTCCCGACAATTCAAAAGATAAAACATCAAACAAGGAATTAAGAGAAAACAAACGCTTTTTGTGTTTGGTAAAAACTACCATTAGCAGATAATGTTACACCTAGGTATGTGAATTTTGTAACAATATTTAACTTGTAATTATTATATGACACTACAATATGTTCAGGTATGTTGCCCTTTTTAAACACCATAACAACAGTTTTATCAATATTTACACTAATGCATTGATAAAGAATAGAAATAGCAACGGTGATAATGGTTCGCCTTGCTTTAGTTTAAACATATTTTATTCAAAAAATAACATATAAGAATAAAGTGTTACAAGAGAAATAATTTGGATTGGAAAACAAGCATATTAAAATGCTTATACAATTTCCTTTCCATAGTGGAGTTTGCAAACATATAAATTTAACACATTAGAGCCAGTGTATGGTAGGTATTCTTTGAGCATTGGATAGGTTTAATTCTATTTAGTTAACCTGATACTGAATTTTAATGCACACGGTGACTAATTGTTATCCTGATTCAATGCATTAATTAGTGTTGGTTTATAACATTAGTAGCTTACTAGGTACTGTCTCACACGCTGCATAGATAGGGGGTCGGACATTTGATGGTAAATGCCTAGATCTCGAAGCGCTTAGTTGCTGCTATGAAGCCTTGGACTCGTAGAAAGATGTGTTTATTGACTTCGAATGTAAGTCGGTCATCACCGTACAGTAGATTATTTAACGTATGTGCACATGGGAGATCGTGAAGATAGTGTTGGCGCAATGCATGGCATCTTGGACATTGAAACAGGAAGTGGAATGTAGTCTCTACAACGCCGTATATGCACAGAGGAGAAGGAACAATATTTCTTCTGTGAAGATCGAAGCTTAGCGCACTGCACCCCAACCGAAGGCGTTTGTGATATACTTGGTTTTTCCTATTGCCAATGTTGTAAATTGTTTTCTTTTGTTTAGCTCTAGTATTAAGCTTGCTTTTAAATTTTTCTATGGTTTAGGCATTTTTAAGTTCTTGTGGAAGTATATTCCACTGGCGAATAGTTAGAGGCAGAAAAGAAGAAGCATGCGATTGAGTTTTGCAGTGAATATTGGGTATAGCTGTAAGTGATCGTAAGGCATATGTCTGATTTGGCTGGGGTGGAATTAGATTTGACAGGTAAGCGGGTGAAAGTCCATTTTTCATCTTATAAAGTAAGACAAGGCGATGCTTGCGTCGCCTTTCAGCTAAAGTATCCCAGCTAAGATCAGTATAGAGTCTGTCGGTGTTACAGTATTTGGTAGCACCTGTGATAATTCTAGCTGCTTCTAATTGAACGGATTCGATGTCGCATTTGATCTTGTTCGTACAGTTTTCCCAGACAACATCAGCGTACTCCAAGAGGGGCCTAATGAATGATATATACTTTTTTTCTAGGCTACAACGAGATAAGAGAAATTTTAGACTTCTTAAGATGCCAATGCGTTGCCATGCCTTGTTAATGAAAGCCTGTATGTGCGATATCCATTTGGCATCCTCGGAAAAGGTGAGTCCAATATGTTTGTGAGTACTGACTTGTGGGATAGGATTACCATCAATATATAACTGGGGATGAATAGGTTTCCTGAGCTTACGAGAGAAGATCACGGATTCAGTCTTGGAAGGATTAAAGGAAACAAGCCAAGCTTTCGACCAGTTGATGATCCGGGAAAGATCATGGTTGAGAATATTTGCGGAATCAACAACGTCTTCTACAACAATATAAAGACTAGTATCGTCTGCAAATAATCGAATATTTGCACGAATATCGTTTACAATGTCATTGGTGTATATTAGAAAGAGCAATGGACCGAGGATGGATCCTTGGGGAACACCTGCATCTATGGATGAAATATCGGATGTAGAATTTGCCAAGACAACATGTTGCATTCTATTTGAAAGATATGAGGAGAACCAGCCAAGTAAGGGACCTTGAATGCCGATAGAAGAAAGTTTATGAAGTTGCCAAACTCTATCAAAGGCCTTGGATATGTCACAAAATACAGCACGAACTTCCTTACCATCATCTAACGCTTCACTAATGTCGTTATACAGAAGTGTCAGCTGGTTGACAGTGGAATCGCCCTTGGTAAAACCAGATTGGTAAGGTGTAAGGATTGCGTTGGAAATAACGTAATTATATAGGTTTTTATGGATACTGCGTTCCATGAGCTTACCCAGACAACTGAGAAGAGAGATAGGTCTATAGCTGATTGGTTTTGAAGTGTCTGATTTCTTGAAAATTGGGCAGACATTTGCCAATTTCCATGAAGAAGGAACACATGAGTTCGAAAGTAGTTTGTTAAAGTACGGTGATTAGAGGGACTGCTAGAGAATCTATACCTTCTTTGATGAGACGTGGACTCACCAGATCTGGGCCACTTGCCTTGCTTGGATTTACACATGAGATAGCATCTTTAATATCTTGGGGCGAAATGTTTATATTAGCGATGGAGCATTCCATGTGTGTGGTGTGTGGAAGAGGATGATCCATATCATCAACGGTTGACTGTTTAGTGAAGTAGTTATTCAGTAGATCAACTTTATCTTTATCTGTTTGTGCTTCGATTGAACCGTCAATGAGTGTTGGAATGGTTGAGGATTTGTTTTTTTTCGTCAATTGTTTAGCTAGTTTAAACCAAGCTTTAGCTGTTATGTTGCCCGAGTTTATTTGATTTATAATTTTGTTTTGATAATCTGCTTTGGTTTTACGAATTATATCTGTAGTTTCATTTCGGCTTTTCCTAAATTCGGCCCAGTCATTCTCAGTATTAGTATGTTTAGCTTTTTGATGTTTTTTGTTACGTTTCTTTATCTGGTTTCGCACTGCACCATTAATCCAAGGAACATCAGCTGGACGAATAATTACATTTCTGTTAGGAATGCTTTCTGCTGCTGCATGTAGTATTGAATTAGCAATGCAGTTTGCAGTATCATTAAGAGTAGTACTATTATCGATGAAGCTCCAGTCGATTGTTCTGAGGGTGTCGTTAAATTTGACATAATCTCCTTTATCGTAGAGCCAGATACGGCGCTTGAAATGTGTTTGCTTTGGTTTTGAAAATCTCAGGACTGAAACAATTGGACAATGAAATCGGATGAGGTTGGGGACGAAAGGGTCAGCAACGAAACTGGTTAGACTGTGTTGGGAATATTTAATAAACATGAGATCGATTAGTGAAGCGCAATGTTCAGTGAAGTGGGTCGTTGAATTGATAAGTTGTTGCGCATGCAGGGAATTGATAAGTCTGCTCATTTTGTTCGACTCAGATGAACTGATGTTGATGTTAAAGTCGTCCGAAACAATTACATTATCAACACGCTGGCTAAACGCCTGATCGAGGGAGTGTTGCATGTTTAACCACTGGGTATTGTTTGAGTCAGGAGGACGATATATTCCACCAACAAGTAGCTTACGCTGGCTAACACATAATTCAACCCATAGAGCCTCTACACCATTTACGTGAAGGTCTGTTCGCTCAGTAGCATGTATGGTGTCTCGGACGTATATCGCAACTCCACCTCCAATTCGATAGTTTCTGTCACATCTAAACACGTTTGTAAAATTAGTTATATAAATGTCATCATTAGTGATGTTATCAGACAGCCATGTTTCAGTGAAGACAAGTACATCATATGGTTGAGCCTCGACAGCAAGAATATCAAGCTTGGGCTTCAAACTTTGAATATTAAGATGCATTATACTCAAACCACTGTTTGTGAGAGCTGAATATGATTCTGCAGCGGAGGTAAACGACAATTCAGATGAAACCGACTAATTAGAAGGACCGGGGTTTGATTCAATATCCCCTGACCTAAGAAGAAGTATTATAATAAGCTGCAAATAAGTCATGTTATGAAGGGGCAAAGAATAAGACTCCAGGGATGTTGCATAGAGGCGGCCAGGAACAATATGGCTACATATTGAAATCATCTTTATACGGAGAGAAGAAATACCACACTAGCCGCCTGATGTCTGAAACGCGCGCTCGAGTATCTAACATTAAAACCAGCAGAAGTCGACAATCCCAATCAACAGCGTGTGTGACAGTGTAGTAAAATGCAAAGGGGAAAAAGATGAAAAAAATCATACGGAATTCTGTAAGTGTTGTGGTAAGGACATTAAAGACTCGCATTGGTAAACTTCATATAAATACAGTGGCAAATTTAAAAGATAAATCATATGTGACTATGTATTCTGCTTATGAATACTGGCTATAATAAATTGGTTGTTTATTTCATTCATGATATAGATCATAAATATTCAATCAAAATGTTATTTTTATATATATTACAGTCATTGTATAGGGGCATCAACTCCAGTATGAAAATTCATTTACAATATTCAGCTAGTTGCAATGCAACGAATTATTAAAGGGAATGTGGACATATTGGTCAAATATACAGCATGCGATCATCGTACATACAAAACTTTGAATGTGCATGTTCTAGCAACTTCAGATTTATACGCTTATTAATAATTGACTAACATGAATAAAGAACGTGCTATTGATGACCAAAATATCACACGCACCTTTGCATGTTATACCCTAACATAGTAATAGAGAATCATGTATCTGAAACTTCATAATTATAACAACATGGTCCCTGAAAGAGATTGCATACTACGATAAACCTACGTTAAATCTTAAAGTATTCGTATTCACCTCGCCTTGCTTTACATCTTTGACACAGTCAAAATTGTCAGTTTAAGTTCCATTAATACGTAAACATGATTTTACACTCTCGTATATTTTTGGCAACATCTTAACTAAATTAGTTGAAGCTCCATACTGTAATAGCTTAAAGCAAATACCGTTTATGTAGACTACATCGAAAGCTTTACGAAAATCAACGAAAGCACACTAAAGTTTCTTCTTTTCTTGAGAAATAACTTTGTTTATAATCGAGGTTAAAACAAAAATACAATCTACAGTGCTTTTTTCTTTACGAAAACCAAACTGAAAATTTGATAAGAGTTCATTTGCCTCAGCCCATTTTCGAAGACGTGTATCCACCACAATTGAAAATATTTTCGAAAACATACTGGTAAGCCTAATACCTCTATAATTATTTACATTATTTAGATCTCCTTTCTAAGAACAGGAACAATAACACCTCTGGTCCAACTAACTGGATACATACAATTTATATACATGTAGTTAAAAAGCTTACATAATAATGGCGCCAGTGTATCTTTGCATTCAATAAACATTTCAGGAGTTAAGCAATCAATACCTCCACTTTTACCTTGCTTTAGTGCAGATATTGCTTTATAAATTTCATCAACAGTAAACAAATTATCAAGTTGATCGACGATAATTAAATTATTATTTAACAAATCATTGTCAACATCATTATTAGAGAAATCAGTATTATCTGAAAAAACATTATCGGAACTTATAGTGCTTCCTTTTTTCTTATTTGATTTTAATTTTCTTATTTCTTTCCACAATTGCTGTGGTTGTGACGAGGCTAAGCTATGCATATTATTTCTGTGTTTGGCCTTAAACATACCACTGGCTTTTCGGTTAGCACAACGGTACATGCGGCGTTTGTCGACTAATAGATCACCGTTATGACTGGATTTGTTTTTCCTATAAATTGCCTTCGCTGAGCGAAATTCACGTCTAGCCGTTTCACATTCCTGTGTATACCACGGACTTTTAAATTTACGTTTACTGTTAGGCTTCGTCAAATTCATAGACCTACCAAAAACAGTATAAACATTTGTATATAAGATATTGGCCCAACTATCTACACCCGTATCAATATCAGTATTAGATAAAATAATGTTATCAACAATATATTCAAGGTTAATTATTTCATAATCAATCATCATCTTATAATCCGGGCTTTTTTCTTTGTCCCAAAAGATTTTATCAATATATTTATCATTTGTATCTAACTCTATTGGCATTTTATTAATACACAAATCAATCTGTATAGGTACATGATGAGAACATGTATATAAATCATGAATAACAAAATCAGAAATATATTGAAAAAAATAATATGACATAATTACATAATCAATCAAAGTAGAGCCAAGAGATGACACGTATGTAAAACTACCAATCTCACTGTCGTCCCCAATGCGACCATTAACAACCTTCAAATTGCTACTTAAACAAATATCTAACAGCTTATTTCCAGAAGAATTAACAGTTTTATCCATAGAAAATCTAACTGGAAGGTAACCCGGATAACACAATTGATCATGTTCATCTTTGCATACTGTATGTATATATTTATCATAATCATGAGTCTTTGAAAAAATATCAGACCGTTCACCACACCTAGCATTTAGATCCCCAATAACCGATACTTTACCATATTCTTGATATTTGCGAATAATATTTTCTAACATCTCAAAGAAACCAATATGATGTGATAAATAATAGACAGAGTTACTACAAGCAATTAAGCGGAACAGATTGGTACGTTTGCTACATGTGTATTTCTTCCAACTGTATAGATAATTAGATAGTGTACAACATAACTATTTGGGAAATAGTTACAATGAAAACAACAAATTACAAATTGTTTACCCATTGGATATACTGTAGCATATCTGTCAAATAATAAACATAATATGAGAAAATGGAAGAAAATTGATGACATGTAGTGCAAATGAAACAACGATAAAAACAGAGGAAACAACTTAAGAGGACCTACATATGTTTCGTGAGTATGCAGGGGCAGTAACTGACCGATGGCTCTCAATAGATATTGTACAACATAACTATTTGGGAAATATTTACAATGAAAGAATTTGCAGATAAAGTCCGATTTATCCCTAAATATAGCGGTCCTTTCAGTTGGAATCCTTTGTTGGCATATAGTAAATTTACATTATATATTACATTAATTCAACTGTTATGGCTCCCTGTTGTTATGATTGTTGTGTTTCGTTAAAATAAATAAAGATAATTTAACATTGCATCCAATTCGCACTGATATAATTATGTAGAAAACAAGTGTTGAGATACTGTTGTTATATTTGTTTATATGTATGACACATTGTGTTGAAAATATGATGTATATACTAGACTGAAATAAAGACTAAATAAACATACATTTACTGCAGCAAACTCATTTCAAAAGCAAAGGAATGTATGAGAGCGTCCATCTGTTAAACTCTATACGTGTGTGTACACAGTTCACGCACGTGTGCTGTTTGAAACTGCCAGATCAACTCATTGCCGTCTTAGATATTTAGCACACCGAATGTTATGCACGCTATATTTAGCTTACGGAATTCCAGATATGTCCCTCTTCACATGTATATACTATTCAAATATCTTGACATACAGGAACATCCATGTAGGCGTTCTCCGGAAAGTATGTGGATGTGCTTCTTTAATTCGTGGGGCTGAAGGAACATCTTCATAAATACGTACTACTCATTCATTTGACCGTTCTCCACTATGAATGTGCACGAGATCCATAAACATTCTAGACTGACAGTAAATCAAATTACATTTCACTTATATGACCGTTCTCTGTTATACTTGAGCAAGTGCCACTTCAAACTGACAAAATGGCTAAAAGTTGTATTACATGTATCACACGTGAGGCATTTCTCCAGTATGTGTGCGAATGTGAACGTTTAAAGCCGTATTACATATTCCACACTCGTGTCGCCGTTCTCCGGTATGAATGTCCAGGTGTTGCTTCAATTTAGAGGACTAGGTAAACGTTGTATTGCATATTTCACACTAATGTGGCCGTTCTTCAGTATGTATGTGCGTGTGCCGCTTTAAATGACCAGACTGAATAAAAGCCTTATTACATATTTCACACTCATATGGTCGTACCCCGGTATGTATGACCATATGCTTCTTTAAATTACCAGACAGACGGGACGACTTATAACATATTGCACAGGTATGTGGTCATTCTCCAGTATGTATGAACATATGCTGCTTTAAATAGCTAGACTGACTGAAAGCCTTATTACATATTTCACACTCATGCGGTCGTTGTCCGGTATGTTTGAGTATATGTTGCTTTAATGTTCCAGACCGACTGAAAGCTTTATTACAAATTCCACACGCATATTGTCGATCTCCGGTATGTATGAGCATATGCCGCTTTAAAGTGCCAGACCGGCTGAAAGCTTTATTACACATTCCACACTCATGTTGTCGATCTCCGTTATGTATGAGCATATGCCCCTTTAAACAGCTAGAATGACTGAAAGACTGATTGCATAGTTCACACACATGTGGTCGTTCTCCAGTATGTATGAGAATATGTTGCGTTAAAGTTCCAGATTGACGGAACGGTTTATTACATATTTCACACACATACGGTCGTTCGCCAGTATGTATGAGCATATGTCTCTTTAAATGGTTAGACAAACTGAAAGCCGCATTACATATTTCACACACATACGGTCGTTCTCCAGTATGTTTTAGCATATGCCGCTTTAAATGGCTAGACCAACGGAACGCTTTATTACATAGTTCACACTCATACGGTCGTTCTCCAGTATGTATGAGCATATGCTTCTTTAAATGGCTAGACGAAGTGAAAGCCGTATTACATATTTCACACACATATGGTCGTTCTCCAGTATGTATGAGCATATGTTGCTTTAAAGTTCCAGATTGACGGAACGCTTTATTACATATTTCACACACATACGGTCGTTCTCCAGTATGTATGAGCATATGCTTCTTTAAATGGCTAGACAAACTGAAAGCCATATTACATATTTCACACACATACGGTCGTTCTCCAGTATGTATGAGCATATGCCCCTTTAAATGGCTAGACCGACGGAACGCTTTATTACATATTTCACACACATACGGTCGTTCTCCAGTATGTATGAGCATGTGCTCCTTTAAATGGCTAGACTTATTGAAAGTCTTTCTACATGTTCCACACGCATGTGGCCGTACTTGAATGGTGATGCCCTGCATTATACTTCTTGATATTGTGAGAATCCATAGATTATGTTAATACATCCTTTATTCGCACTATATGCATATGAATTGTCAAGGTTGATACGTTCTTATACAGCATAACATCTTTCTAACATCAAGTTCACATTTTGAAAA
Source organism: Archivesica marissinica (assembly GCA_014843695.1). NCBI lineage: Eukaryota > Metazoa > Mollusca > Bivalvia > Venerida > Vesicomyidae > Archivesica > Archivesica marissinica. Next base: position 46,618,096 of record CM026388.1, on the reverse strand, counting down.
TAATGAGCATATATGAAGAGTTCCTCAATTAAATAAGGGAACCGATGATATTTCCGCGACTGTTATTCTAGTGAATATTAAATTGATGATCCTTAATGGACGAACATGAATATGTTCATAGTACAAATACTTAAATAAATGAACTCATCTAGATCTGTAAACATCGTGTTTCATCTCCTGGAAGTAAACAACATATTAAATATTTACATGTGATAAATGCACTTTTCAAATAGTTATTGGCCATTCCAACCGCTTATTGTATAAAGTCATAATTCGGTCATACTGACCATATCATCATCATCATCACCATCATGAGTAGCCATGTTCAACGAATGGGATATTCACCTCATATCGTATAACTTAGGGTATATACGTCGCCATATACGGTAGATGATAGAACAATATATGCGTCGCCAGTTGTGTTTTATTTTACGAGCAATACCCACCATCCTATTTTGTTGTTGATAATTTATTTGTGGCTGCTTCATAGAGTTCAAATGCATAATAAAACAAGATATTGGGAATCTGGAAACAGGCTGCTTAAGTTCTACATTCTAGTTCTATATAATACTTAGTGAAATAGAGTGTTAATGCACTACATACTAAGGTTAAAAACAGACATCATGTTACATTAGTGATACCGTGGCCAGCCGCACATGTGGAAGTCGTGATAGCGCAGTGGATGCGCGTTCGCTCCAGATGCGAAAGGTCCGGAGTTCCAGCCCCACTGGAGCCGTTACGATTGTGCCCTTAGGCAAGGCATTTAAATTCCACGTTGTCTCTTCTCTCTCCCTCGTGGCGATGGATTCCATTAGGAATGAGGTCTCGAGAGTGATTTATATAAGTTGAAATAACTTGTTTCGCAATCGAGGTAAAATAAATTTGTATAAAACCGCTAAGCCAAAAACGGTTAAGCTGGAGCTGGACTGTATATAGTTGAGGATGCCATTCCAGAGATGTATTAGTTTGGGGGGAAGAGTTTATATGGTATTGGGTTCGGGACTGAGGAATTAAGTAGTTCAGGTTCCTTGTATCTGCTAGGTGGTTTTGGTCGGCGCATACGAAATTTATTTTGATTTTATATAGGTATTTTACTGATGATTGTATGCGTCGATATTCAAGTGTTTGCCAGTTCAGGGAATTGATCATTTTCTTACACTGCTTGTATAGTTATAGTCATTGCAGACATGTGTGCGGCTGATCTTTGCACTCTTTCTGCTTTATAGGTGAGAGATTTTTGCCAGGGGTGCAAGACGGTTGAGCAATACTCGAGTAGAGGACGTACATAGGTGTTATAAGCTTTTTTGTTGACTTTCTTGTTACCGGTCTTTACATTCCTTTTGGTGAATCTGAGAGAATTAGTAACTTTGGAGCAGATGTTGTTTATGTGGGTAGACCAGTTTAAATCTTTACTAACTGCAACACCTAGATATTTGGCGGAATCGTTTGATTTTAGTACCATGTTATGGAGTGTGTAAGGGAAAATAAGTGGTTTCCTTTTGCGAGTTATTCTCAACACCTCGCACTTGTCTGGATTGAATCCATGGATCAGTCCCATTCCAATTATTCAAGAGCATTGAGGTCACTTTGGAGGATTTGTGCATCAGAGGCGGATTTTACTGTGAGATACAATACATTTTTATGGTGTCATCTGCGAACAGTCTAGCTTTACTCTTGGTGGAGTTGGGGAGGTCATTAATGTAGGCTAGAAAAAGGTATGGTCCTAATACAGAGCCTTGCGGGACCCCAGAGATGACAGGCAGTGCATCAGAAGTGCAGCCATCCACAACGACATTTTCGGGACGGCCCTTTAGGAATGACTTGATCCACCGTGATACCAGAGGGTGGACACCCAGCTCATTAAGATTGTATATTAATTTGTTGTGATCAACCTTGTCAAACGCTTTATTAACATCCATAACAAAAATATCAGTTTGTTACTGGCGATACAGGTGACCAATAACACCGGTTTGACTGTAATCAGATAGAACGCTGACAAGCAACATAAATACACAAGTTTGACATAAAGAAATACTTTCAAAATAAATCATATGTGCAAGCGGTGATAAAAAAACGTAAATATATTCACACACAATCATCATAATGTATCTGTTGCCACTATTTTATTTGGATGGGTGTTTTCTTTTATGTTTTCCAATGAATGATCGAATTTTCTTAGGTAATATATTCTAATGAATTTGTTTTGTCTGTAGTTTTCAATTTTGACAGCAAACAGAAACTAACTAGACCATTATACCGGAACTATTTCTTATTAAGGACCTTCACAATAACACAAGTGGTTGTGCGGTTGTGTATTGAATAGAAATGAAGTATCCGATAGAGCAAGTTAAAATGAATTAAATATGAGAACAACTATAATATTATCCGAAATCATTGGAAATAATAAGTATTTAAACACAAATATCCTCTATGTCTAAAATCAGTAACAACACGCACTATAAATCATGAATATAAATTTCCAGTCAAATAGTATTGGATAATTTTCCAGTCAAATAGTATTGGATAATTTCATAACTCACAAGTAGATAAGTTGTTACTTAATTCTCTTAAAATAAATTACTCACTAGCATTCATTATCATATCTATTTTTAAATACATGGTTTGACCAAAGCGTTCGGTGTTATGTGCGTAGTTATGAGAATATGTTGTGGTGTATCTGCGTAATTATGAGAATCTGTTGTGATATATCCACGTAGTTATGAGAATATGTTGTGGTATATCCGCGTAATTATGAGAATCTGTTGTGATATATCCACGTAGTTATGAGAATATGTTGTGGTATATCCGCGTAGTTATCAGAATAAGTTGTGATATATCCACGTAGTTATGAGAATATCCACATAGTTATGAGAATCTGTTGTGGTATATCCGCTTAGTTATGAGAATCTGTTGTGGTATATCCGCGTAGTTATGAGAATCTGTTGTGATATATCAACGTATTTATGAGAATATGTTGTGGTATATCCGCGTAGTTATGAGAATCTGTTGTGGTATATCCGCGTAGTTATGAGAATATGTTGTGATATATCAACGTATTTATGAGAATATGTTGTGGTATATCCGCGTAGTTATCAGAATATGTTGTGATATATCCACGTAGTTATGAGAATATGTTGTGATATATCCACGTAGTTTTGAGAATATGTTGTGATATATCCACGTAGTTATGAGAATCTGCTGTGGTATATCCGCGTAGTTATCAGAATATGTTGTGATATATCCACGTAGTTATGAGAATCTGTTGTGGTATATCCGCGTAGTTATGAGAATATGTTGTGATATATCCATGTAGTTATGAGAATATGTTGCGATATATCCACGTAGCTATGAGAATCTGTTGTGGTATATCCGCGTAGTTATGAGAATATGTTGTGGTATATCTGCGTAGTTATGAGAATATGTTGTGGTATATCCGCGTAGTTATCAGAATATGTTGTGATATCCACGTAGTTATGAGAATATGTTGTGATATATCCACGTAGTTTTGAGAATATGTTGTGATATATCCACGTAGTTATGAGAATCTGCTGTGGTATATCCGCGTAGTTATCAGAATATGTTGTGATATATCCACGTAGTTATGAGAATCTGTTGTGGTATATCCGCGTAGTTATGAGAATATGTTGTGATACATCCACGTAGCTATGATAATCTGTTGTGGTATATCCGCGTAGTTATGAGAATATGTTGTGGTATATCCGCGTAGTTATGAGAATATGTTGTGGTATATCCGCGTAGTTATGATAATCTGTTTAGATATATCCGCGTAGTTATGAGAATATGATGTGGTATATCAGCGTAGTTATGAGAATTTGTTGTGGTATATCCGCGTAGTTATGAGAATATATTGTGGTATATCCGCGTAGTTATGAGATTATGTTGTGGTATATCCACGTAGATATGAGTATATGATGTGGTATATCCATATATTAATGAGAATATGTTGTGTTATATCCGCGTAGTTATGAGAATATGTTGTGGTATATCTGGGTAGTTATGAGAATACCGGCAGGGAAGACTTACGCACTCTGCTTCCTTTTCGCCTAGAACTAGGCTATCCAGCGGTGGAGGCTGAAAGCGGAGGGTGACAAGCACACGACACACAGCGGACCACACTTCGCATCAATAAACCAATTTACACACATAGCCTCTATGTAGACAAGCCCTTTGTAGTGCCTCCCAGTGGCGACGCACGGATACTGGGCACCTTACGGCCTCAGGCTGAACTGCAAGGGTCTCGGAGGTAGTCTGCCCCCAGGCATGCGGCATGCCAGGCTCACCGGTGTGTGGATACGCCCTGATGCCCATGAACAGACTCCCAGTTATGGGCCAAATAGCTCCAGCTATGGGTCAAATAGTCTCACTGCCTCGTGAGTGCTAGGGATAGTGCAAGGCTAAGGGAACAAACTCTGACAGAAATATCGGAGTGGAGCCCCGAAGGCGGGATGAAGCGTCAACCTGACCATCTTTCCGGCAACTCCTGCAACCAAACTGGTGCCAGACGTACTGCTTTGCTTTCCTCTGGACCACACCAACAAGGTCAAGACGGGGGTCTTGGCGCATGGGCAACCCAGGACTTACATAGAACAGCCCAAGCATATTGCGCAAATGGAGAGGTCACTCCAACACAACACGGGAGACAACAGTTTACGGGTTATAAGTCCAATCTCAATTGGCGTAGAGATATACGCCACGGGTTGTCTCCGTCGGTGGGAGGAGCCATCGCTGCTCCACTGATCAGCTACCGCCCGCCTCAAGCTGGGCAGCCCCCAGCTAATTAGGTGTTGATCCGCCACAGTCTGCCTGCTTCTTTGGGTGCAAGGGGCTTATGGTGCTAGCACCTGACAAGCTGACTGTAAAACCTACGCACCAAGCAACACACGCAAAAACCAAACGAAGTCTCCAGCACTTCGCATAGCAAGCTGGAACGTTAGAACGATGATGCCAGGCTTCTCGGACGATCTACAACTGATTGACGACAAGCGTAAAACAGCCGTCATAGACGCTGAACTCTCCCGGCTAAATGTTGACATTGCCGCCCTACAAGAGAAAAGACTGCCAGACGACGGCTCATTACAAGAGAAAGAGTACACTTTCTTCTGGAAAGGCAAGGGACTAGATGAAAGGCGCGAGTATGGCGTTGGATTTGCAGTAAAGTCATCCCTTCTACCCACCTTCTAGAACCACCCACTGCTGGCACGGAACGGATGTTAAGTATTCGCCTGAACTGTAGCACAGGCCCAGTACACCTTCTGGCTGCCTATGCCCCAACACTCAGCTCTAGCCCTGATGCGAAAAACATATTTTACAATGAGATTGACAGGATTATTGGACAACTGCCTCGTACAGAAGACCTATCCTTGCTTGGTGACTTCAATGCCAGAGTTGGAACGAACCATGACGTCTGGCCCACATGCATTGGCCACCATGGAACTGGGAAAATGAACGAAAACGGCCAGAGACTACTGGAAATATGCTGTGCCAGGAACCTGTGCATAACGAACACATATTTTCCAAACAAGCACAAACACAGAGTCTCATGGATGCACCCCAGATCACACCAGTGGCACCAACTAGACGTTATCATCACTAGAAGAAACCGTCTCCAAGCCGTCCACAACACAGGCAGTTACCACAGTGCCGACTGTGACACCGACCACTCTCTTGTCATCGCAAATGTGGTACTGCAACCAAGAAAGAAATTCCACCAAGCTAAGCCAAAGTGTCTCTCTAAGATCAACACGACCCATATCACCGACACACACAGGACCAACAAGTTCATGTCCCTCATCGAGGATATCGCCCCAGCCGATGCTGGCATATCTGCAGAAGCTAGATGGAGCCACCTTAGCTCAACCATCCACAAATCTGCCATCGATGCCTATGGGAAGAAGGAAAAACGAAATGTTGACTGGTATGAAGCAAATGCACAAGTTCTGGAACCTGTGACAGAAAGTAAAAGGCAGGCCCTCGTCAATTGGAAGAAAGCGCCAACCCAGCAAAACTTGGAATCACTCAGAAAATCCAGGAGTGAATGCCAGAAGATAGCCAGGAAATGTGCCAACGACTATTGGCTCCAGCTATGCTCCACCATAGAGCATGCTTCCTCCTCCGGCAACATAAAGTCCATGTACGAAGGCATCAAACAGGCCACTGGTCCCAATGTGAATAAAACGGCTCCACTCAAAAGTCAGGCGAGGTAATCACCGACCGAAGCAAGCAGATGGAGAGATGGGTAGAGGATTACCTTGAGCTGTACTCCACAAAGAACACAGTCTCCGAGGAGGCCCTCAACAGCATCCCGACACTTCTCGTACTTGAGGAGCTCGACAGCGAGCCAACCATGGCTGAACTTGAAAAAGCAATCAAAGCCCTCACCAGCGGAAAAGCAGCAGGAACTGATGCCATACCCCCTGAGCTGATTAAACAAGGGAAGCCAGCTCTACTACCACTTCTCCATGAACTTCTCTGTCTATGCTGGAAGGAAGGTGAAGTGCCACAAGACATGCGCGATGCAAAGATAGTCACACTCTTCAAGAATAAGGGTGACAGAAGCGACTGCAACAACTATCGCGGCATATCCCTACTCAGCGTTGTTGGCAAAGTATTTGCTCGGGTTATTCTCGCAAGACTGCAGGTGGTAGCAGAGCGCATATACCCAGAATCCCAGTGTGGTTTCCGATCTGGCCGATCCACCGTTGACATGATCTTTTCAGTAAGGCAACTCCAGGAAAAGTGTAGGGAGCAACAACAACCACTGTACCTCGCATTCGTGTACCTAACAAAGGCATTCGACCTTGTCAGTCGCTGTGGACTTTTCAAACTGCTACACAAGATTGGCTGTCCACCAAAATTGCTAAGCATGATCACGTCGTACCACAAAGACATGAAGAGCACCGTCAGCTTCGACGGCGACACTTCCAAGCCTTTTCCCATCCTCAGCGGAGTCAAGCAAGGCTGCGTCCTCGCACCGACGCTCTTCGGCATCCTCTTCTCACTCCTCCTGACATATGCCTTCCAGTCCTCCTCTGACGGTGTCTACATCCACACTCGACACGATGGCGAGCTATACAACTTGGCCCACTTGCGCGCCAAAACCAAAACAACTCGTGTCATACTCAGGGAGATGCTGTTCGCTGACGATGCAGCCCTCGCAAGCCACACACACGATGGCCTCCAGCGCCTCATGGATCAGTTCTCCAATGCATGCCGTGAGTTTGCCCTAACCATCAGCATAAAGAAAATAGAGGTCATGACCTAGGACGTTGCAGATCCAGCTCCCATAGCCATTAACGGCTCTACACTCGCCATGGTCGACAACTTCAGATATCTAGGATCACTGATATCCAACAACCTGTCCCTCGATGCTGAGATCAATGCACGCATTGGGAAAGCAGCCACCGTCATGTCAAAACTCAACAAGAGAGTCTGGGAGAACAGAAACATAACGCTGAACACCAAGTTGAAGGTCTACCAGGCCTGCATACTCAGCACGCTCCTCTACGGCAGTGAGTCATGGACGACATATGCCAGACAAGAGACAAAGATGAACTCATACTATATGAGGTGCCTTCGCAGGATCCTGGGAATCACTTGGGAAGATAGGGTCACCAATACAGAGGTCCTCAGCAGAGCGAGTTCAACAACCATCTATGCAATGCTCAGTGAACGCCGCCTGCGCTGGCTAGGTCATGTCCGACGCATGGACAAAGGACGCATCCCCAACGATCTACTGTACGGTCAACTTGAACAAGGATCACGTCCAACTGGTCGCCCCCACCTAAGATACAGGGACGCTTGTAAGAGGGACCTGCGTTCAGCGCAAATCAACATAGAGTCTTGGGAGGACACAGCATCAAACCGTTCATCATGGAGACACGTTGTGAAAGCTGGGGTCAGACGAGCCGAGGCTGAACGAACTCGGCTTCCTGAGCAGAAACGACAGAAGTGAAAGGCATCAACCAAACTGGATGACTCGATCTTCACCTGCGATGACTGCAACAGAGACTGCCACTCAAGAATAGGCCTACTCAGTCACCGCAGAAGATGTTCAACAATAGCGCAATCCATCGTCTCATAAGACGGACGGAGGCTGATGATCATATGAGAATATGTTGTGGTATATCTGGGTAGTTATGAGAATATGTTGTGGTATATCCGCATAGATATGAGTATATGTTGTGGTATATCCGCGTAGGTATGAGAATATGTTGTGGTATATCTGGGTAGTTATGAGAATATGTTGTGGTATATCCGCGTAGGTATGAGAATATGTTGTAGTATATTTGGGTAGTTATGATAATATGTTGTGGTATATCCGCGTAGTTAATAGAATATGTTGTGGTATATCCACATAGTAATGAGGATATGTTGTGGCATATCCGCGTAGCTATAAGGATATGTTGTGGTATATCCGCCAAGTTATGAGAATATGTTGTGGTAGATCCGCGTAGTTATGAGAATATGTTGTGGTATATCTGCGTAGTTATGAGAATATGTTGTGGTATATCTGGGTAGTTATGAGAATGTGTTGTGGTATATCCGCGTAGTTATGAGAATGTGTTGTGGTATATCTGGGTAGTTATGATAATATGTTGTGGTATATCCGCGTAGTTAATATAATATGTTATGGTATGTTCGCGTAGTTATGAGAATATGTTGTGGTATATGGCAAAATAAAATCTGATCAGAAAGATAATGTGCTTGTTATAAGTGGTTAGGGATAGATGCAATAATCCCACAAAACAGGTGTCAGTACACCTAACTAAAGCTGAAAATTAGAATACTCTTCAATTGAAAATCAAATTTAATACCAACCTAAATGTCCATATTACTGCCAATTGTTTCAAGATTACTGCCCATTGTATATTTCGTTTACTGCCTCTATATATCGTTAACGGTGTGAGCGGTCCGAATAAACCACTGATCTGGTCCGAATAAGCTCAGTCCGAATCAGCCGTTGAACAATCTGTAGAATGTATTGCAATGTATATATACAAACAAATAATTACCCAACTAACTATCCAATGTTCTTCAAAGTCGTCACCGCATCAATGCATTTGGGGACTAGTATAATTACCTATTAATAAATTGTCCAATTGGCCATTTTTATTGAGTAAAAACGGCGTATTTTTACTAAGGGATATAAGTGATCATATTATAATGTAAAAATGTATCCAACTCTTACTGGTCTATTCTCTGTACCGTACCCTCCAAATGGTATTATTTATTATTCCCACTGCCCATCAATCATTTTCTGATTATTGTTGGGAGGTCATTCGGCTGTGGCGGGTAGTGGAACATTCGATAATGTACTGGGATATCTTAGCACGGACAATTAAATTAACTAATAATGTACGGCTTGTTGTTGTTGGTGAAGACACAAATACCTACTGGTCAACTGTTATGTTAATATACTATTAATGCAGGAATCGCAGGTACGAGCGTACGACTGACCGTAATACAATTACCAGTCTTTCAGATGGACTTTAAAAAGAGTTATCGTGACGGTGCTTTACATCTTGCACGTACACGAACAGGAGGAGTCCCTCTGTCTTTATCATTGCAATATCCTCCAAAAAATCTTCGACACATCTAACATGACTAATTTCAGGAAGCGTCGCTCATATGGGTAACCGGTAGTGACGATAAATAAGCATAAATCATACATGTATATAGTTAGAATCGAGGGTATTGATTTTGAAACAGATGTACAGGAAAAACGATTACAAAAATATGAAGAAACAAGAACGGAGAATACGCCGAATGAGACGAATATTATTGATACATTCAATGTTCTTAGTACAAGCAATATGTTTAGAGCAATGTACAATTATGTTATATTTTTATATTTCGGGTTTTACGCCTGCATCAGCACCATTTTGGGCTATATCGCCGGCAGGCAGTTTACCTAACAACACCTTTCCTGGGCAGGCTCCGGCGGTTAACAAGTACTTGGGTGCACCATCCTCCGTAAGAAACTGCCAACTTTTTCATATAAATGAGACACGGTCTGAGCGGGGCTCGAACTCGTGACCATCAGTGATGATAGGTTACAGTGCTATACAAGTCAGCGACCTTAAACACTCGACCAGGAATGCGGGCAATGTAAAAACAACGTGCATAGAGCAATGTACAAACAACGTACTTAGAACAATGTACAAGCAGCGTACTTAGAGCAATGTACAAGCAACGTGCATAGTGCAATGTACAAGCAACGTGCATAGATCAATGTACAAGCAACGTACTTAGAGCAATGTACAAGCAACGTGCATAGAGCAATGTACAAGCAACGTACTTAGAGCAATGTACAAGCAACGTGCATAGAGCAATGTACAAGCAACGTACATAGAGCAATGTATAAGCAACGTGCTTAGAACAATGTACAAGCAACGTACTTAGAACAATGTACAAGCAACGTACATAGAGCAATGTATAAGCAACGTGCTTAGAACAATGTACAAGAAACGTACTTAGAACAATGTACAAGCAACGCGCATAGAGCAATGTACAAGCAACGTGCATAGAGCAATGTACAAGCAACGCGCATAGAGCAATGTACAATCAACGTGCATAGTGCAATGTACAAGCAATGTGCTTAGTGCAATGCACAAGCAACGTGCATAGAGCAATGTACAAGCAACGTGCATAGAGCAATGTACAAGCAACGTGCATAGAGCACTGTACACGCAACGGACATAGAGCAATGTACAAGCAACGTGCATAGAGCAATGAACAAGCAACATACATAGAGCAATGTACAAACAACATGCTTAGAGCAATGTACAAATAACGTGCTTAGAGAAATGTAAAAAGAACGTGCTTAGAGAAATGTACAAGCAACGTGCATAGAACTATGTACAAACAATGTGCTTAGAGCAATGTACAAACAACGTGCTTAGTGAAATGTACAAAGAACGTGCTTAGAAAATATACAAGCAACGTATTTAGAGCAATGTACAAGCAACGGGCTTAGAGCAATGTACAAGCAGCGTGCTTAGAGCAATGTACAATCAACGTGCTTAGAGCAATGTACAAACAACGTACTTAGAACAATGTACAATCAGCGTACTTAGAGCAATGTACAAGCAACGCGCATAGAGCAATATACAAGCAACGTGCATAGAGCAATGTACAAGCAACGCGCATAGAGCAATGTACAAGCAACGTGCATAGTGCAATGTACAAGCAATGTGCTTAGTGCAATGCACAAGCAACGTGCATATAGCAATGTACAAGCAACGTGCATAGAGCAATGTACAAGCAACGTTCATAGAGCACTGTACACGCAACGGGCATAGAGCAATGAACAAGCAACATACATAGAGCAATGTACAAACAACGTGCTTAGAGAAATGTAAAAAGAACGTGCTTAGAGAAATGTACAAGCAACGTGCATAGAGCTATGTACAAGCAACGTGCATAGAGCAATGTACAAGCAACGCGCATAGAGCAATGTACAAGCAACGTGCATAGTGCAATGTACAAGCAATGTGCTTAGTGCAATGCACAAGCAACGTGCATAGAGCAATGTACAAGCAACGTGCATAGAGCAATGTACAAGCAACGTGCATAGAGCACTGTACACGCAACGGGCATAGAACAATGTACAAGCAACGTGCATAGAGCAATGAACAAGCAACATACATAGAGCAATGTACAAACAACATGCTTAGAGCAATGTACAAACAACGTGCTTAGAGAAATGTAAAAAGAACGTGCTTAGAAAATATACAAGCAACGTACTTAGAGCAATGTACAAACAATATGCGTCGGGCAATGTACAAACAATGTGCTAAGAGTAATGTACAAACAACGTGCTTAGAGCAATGTACAAGCAACGTGCATAGAGATATGTACAAACAATGTTCTTAGAGCAATGTACAAACAACGTGCTTAGAGAAATGTACAAAGAACGTGCTTAGAAAATATACAAGCAACGTACTTAGAGCAATGTACAAACAATATGCGTCGGGCAATGTACAAACAATGTGCTAAGAGTAATGTACAAACAACGTGCTTAGAGCAATGTACAAGCAACGTGCATAGAGATATGTACAAACAATGTTCTTAGAGCAATGTACAAACAACGTGCTTAGAGAAATGTACAAAGAACGTGCTTAGAAAATATACAAGCAACGTACTTAGAGCAATGTACAAACAATATGCGTCGGGCAATGTACAAACAATGTGCTAAGAGTAATGTACAAACAACGTGCTTAGAGCAATGTACAAGCAGCGTGCTTAGAACAAGCATCGTGCTTAGAGCAATGTACACACATTGTGCCTAGAGCAATGTACAAACAACGTCTTTAGAGCAATATACAAGCAGCGTGCTTAGAGCAATGTACAAGCGACATGCTTAGAACAATATGCAAACAATATATAAGCAACATGCTTTGAGCAATGTACAAACAGCGTGCTTAGAGCAATATACAAACAGCGTGATTAGAGCAATGTACAAACAGCGTGCTTAGATGAGTGAACAATCAGCGATATATTACCTGTCACTAGTTCCTATATAATGAATGCTCTACTAGCCACCCCATTCCATATATAACAGGCGATTTATTAGCAGCCACTAGCTCTTATACAGTGAATGCTCTACTAGCCACCCCCATTCCATATACAGCAGGCGATTTATTAGCAGCCACTAGCTCCTATACAGTGAGCGATTAACTAGCCGCCCCCATTCCATCCAGTGTGCGATCTATTAGCAGCCACTAGTTCCCATACAGTATGCGATCTATTAGCAGCCCCTAGTTCCCATACAGTGTGCAATCTATTAGCAGCCACTAGTTCCCATACAGTGTGCGATCTATTAGCAGCCCCTAGTTCCCATACAGTGTGCGATCTACTAGCCACCCCTATTCCATCTACAGCCGTCGAAACACACGGGTAGGAGGGTTCAATTACGGATAATATTCGGATGAATAATTATCATCAGAAACTAAACGTATGATACTTTTACAGAGGTCCTCCATTTATCTAAACATAGACGTGTGAGGATTAAGCTCAGTAGGTTGCCCTGTCAATAATATTAGATTTCCAATCGCATGTTATGCTGCATTGTTTGTGATCATCTTTTCGTTTTGTTATTTATTTAATATAATTGCAAATATCATACATTTATATATATTAATTTGTCGTTGTTTCCGTTCCCTATTATTGTTTTATATAGTTCATAATCAAATTGCCTGTGATGTATGCTTTATTTTATATCTAGTATTAACATATATATTATATATACATTTGTGGAGACTCGAACCTAGGTAGCAATATGACTTAAGCTGTTGGTGCGATATTAAAACAAACCAAACAAACAAGAAGGAGTACGAACCTAGTTTTTATGTGGCACGTTCTTGCCAACTGAGGTATATGTCAGACAATGAAATATGTATCAGCTTAACACATAGTTATATGCCATATGTAAATATTTCGTGTGCAATTGTGCTGCAGTAGTAAAACATTGACATGAATGGAAGACTTCCTTTATCGTCTTGTTCGAACATTCATTTCTTGCTAATTTAATATACCTTCATCTATCCAGAAAAAAATCAGCATATTAGTTTGCTGTTGTACTGTTGTCGCAGCTTAATTATTGTATTACCAAATTCAATTGGACGTGCATATCTTATTTACTATCGTCAACGTGCTTAGTTTAAAGTACAAACTGCACATGTAATTGCGATATCGGACTGGTATTGTCTTGGCATCTTCAATGTACAAAATATGTTGTAGTATTCTAAATGTTCGCCTCAGTGTATGGACAGAAATCAAGAACAAAATAGCAAAAGTTATCTACATTTACTGCATGCTGTGATATAAGGTTATGTGTAACTGAAATAAAGATTAAATATATATATTTCCTACACACACATTTTGAAGTGCAAAGGATTGTATGAGCACCTCCATCTTTAAATCGCTAGCCAGTATATACGTGTTTGTACAAATATCCCACTGATGAGATCATGCGCTGTTTCAAACTGATATAGCCACTGATAGCCTTCTTAGTGATTTAGCACTCTACAGGAAGTCGTACGGCATATCATACATGTTTACGGCATATCATACATGACCCGCTTCAAATGTACGGCATATCATACATGTCCCTCTTCAAATGTATACACTTTCCAAATATCTGACATACATGATGTGACTAGGGTCTGTTTTAAACTCATTAATCTGGATTATTATATAATTCTCATTCACGTAATCGAGCTAAATTAAATTTGTATCAACTAATTTTAGTCGGATTCAGCGATTCGGATATTAACCTCATATCGTATAAACCACAACCACCACAACCACATTTGAAATAGGCAACTGCTAAACTCAAATCAAAAATTCCAAACATTCTTGCACAATAATAACAACATTCAATAATTAAGAATCTGAATATTTATTAAAACACTATTGCCGTGTGTCAAGTCGATTGGTGGCGTACTAAACGGTCACATGCTGCCGGATGATTGCTAGGGTGACAATTTGATTCCGCGTTATCACGTCTGTCCATTGATGAACAGAGCGAGAGACTCGTAATAAAAGAGATGTACCGATATGTTCACACGTCGCAATTATGCCTGGTAGAAGATTCAATCAGAATCCTACGAGAATGTGAACTACACAAAGTAGTATCAGCGTATATCAGAGTATATAGAGCCGCTGTAAACGTATACATGTTCAATGATTACACTGTATATGCTACAATTGATTCATGTTTAGGGATGTGTGTCTTAAATTAACACAATTGCACATGTTTTTTGTGAATATATACTTGCTAACAGGACATATTAGAGCAACGTTTTCAAACATGACTGCCCGGTCAATAATCTTAATGTCCGGTTAATTGCCTAGTTGAACGTTCCATTTTCTTTTTACAATTTCATGTAGAATCCATGGCATGCCTTATGTGGAGTGCCTCTGTAATAATGTCAAATGCTTGTATCTTGTATTTAGTTGATACAAGGCAAACACTGTAGGAAGCTGAGCGATTAATTTACATCTAACATGACTTGGATACTACTGTATGTATAATGCATCTTAATATATAATAATATGCCAACATATTCTCTCATTGAAAAATGGTCTTATCAAAGTCCTGTCATGTACATAGTATGCTGGATATTCGAACTGCACGTTGTGACATTATGTGTATGTATTGGATCACTCACTTTAACTATGCATTTATGAATATTTGCATTTATATCCATATTTGTATCATGCAACAATGAGTGTAACAATGATTGTACTTGCATTTATATCCATGGTTGTATCATGCAACAATGAGTGTAACAATGATTGTACTTGCATTTATATCCATGTTTGTATCATGCAACAATGAGTGTAACAATGATTGTACTTGCATTTATATCCATGTTTGTATCATGCAACAATTAGTGTAACAATGATTGTACTTGCATTTATATCCATGTTTGTATCATGCAATCATGAGTGTAACAATGATTGTACTAGCATTGATATCCATGTTTGTATCATGTAATCAGGAGTGTAACAATGATTGTACTTGTGTTTATATCCATGTTTGTATCATGCAACAATGAGTGTAACAATGATTGTACTTGTGTTTATATCCATGTTTGTATCATGCAACAATGAGTGTAACAATGATTGTACTTGTGTTTATATCCATGTTTGTATCATGCAATCATGAGTGTAACAATGATTGTACTTGCATTTATATCCATGTTTGTATCATGCAACAATGAGTGTAACAATGATTGTACTAGCATTGATATACATGTTTGTATCATGCAACAATGAGTGTAACAATGATTGTACTTGTATGTATATCCATGTTTGTATCATGCAACAATGAGTGTAACAATGATTGTACTTGTGTTTATATCCATGTTTGTATCATGCAATCATGAGTGTAACATTGATTGTACTTGCATTTATATCCATGTTTGTATCATGCAACAATGAGTGTAACAGTGATTGTACTTGTGGTTATACGTCTAAATTGTATTTGTAACTGTATAAACTGTGCAACGCCGAATAAAGAATATACATATCTTTTAGACTGAAATAAAATATTCATTTTCATAATGAAGTGAAGCTAAATATACTCTTGTAACATGAAAATGCACCGTAAGGATTAGATATTTATGTAACCGAATATATTACATGACTACCTGACGTGTGCTCATCATCTGTGTGTATAAAAAGTAAAGTGTTTGTTTATTATAGTACACCCCTATTTAATGGGCCAGCCATTTCTGACATATGAGACAACTCTTTTTATGAACATCAGTACTTCCCGAATCATATGCGTGTATACTAGGCGCCATGCTGGTAGGAAATCGGTAACCATTATTTATCTAGCTGAAGAAAACTGACATGGAAGAACAATGGCGATTACATAATAAACACATTGGTTTAGTGTATTTGTGTGTGTGTGCGTGCGTGGTGTTTGTGTGTGCGTGCGTGCGTGTATGCGTGCGTGTGTGTGTCTTACAGTAAACATTTTCATGTTGCGACTACACGACGTGAATTCATATTAAAACAATGTCAAAGTTACTCTGTTAATTCAGAATACGAGGCCATCTAGTTTCTTTAATTATGTTAGTTTATTATTTCATCATTGTATTTCGCAACTTGAATAACAGTATTGATATTTACTGCATGTACATAGTTTCAACCAATCAAATGACCGGATGATTATATTCTGCTGAGAATATGACTAGATTGCGATCACACATCGTGACATTCAGAAAACGTGCTTTAGGAAGTCGTGGTTGAAATCTCTGGGCACAACATCGATATTTTCGGAGTGTTTGGTGGTTTAACTAGCTGTAAGTACGCACATGAGTTGAGCCTAATATTCTCTATGTATTGATTCTATTGAATATGATATTTGATGGATATTTATTGTAAAATATGGAAAACGTTTTGAGCGCAATGATTCGCCCACATTCAGTTCGTATCAAGTCTTGTTACGAGTGATCAATCTTCGCCCATGTGAGATTTGTACTTAGTCTGTTGTCTGCAGCCATCCCAGGATCTGTCATACTGTGTAATATGTAAATTGCTAAGTACGTCTGTGTAAAACTAGTGAATGATGTGTTTAGTGATAAACAAGTTCTATTGTTATTTTGTACAATAAATATATGTGTAGATGAAAGCTAAATGGTAATGAGTAAAACACAATTGCTGATAATGTTTATGTCATCTCAACAGGCGAACCTTAATCGAGTATCGGAGGTCAGTGCGACGACATAAGCTGGTTGTCTCCCTTGACCCTTACTTAGGGTGAGTTTCAAAGATAATGAATTTCACTGAGATATCATGTTGAATGCATTATCTGTAAAGATAATGTCGGTTAGCAGGTCACTGACGACTGCATGTTGGTGCAGGCATTGGTACAACGACCGTAGCTGTTGATGGATTGATAAATACCATTGATCAATCATTTTACTCTGTACTGGTTGTCAGAATTGTGTATATATAAGATGATCTTTTATGTTAGGTAAATCGTATGGACATGCGTTGTAAAGACAATATGTAGTCATCATTTTATGCCTTGTGTGTGATATCAAAGGAATGTAGAACACCATCCAATCACTGTGGATGGTAGGTGGGGTGAGTTACATGGTTTGGATCTCTTGTACATTCTCGTTCTGGTACCTGAGAGCTGAATCCTGTTATTATTTCTTTGTCATGGCTATAAAATGTATGTTATAGTAATTGTTGTCAGAGAATAGTCTAGTATGGTAATGTCTGTGATGAGTTGATCATGTGACTAGCCCTTATTGGGAACTGTAGACAAATGTTATAACTTGTAATTGTTATGTTGCAGGCCAATTGCTTTTTGTTTGATTTTGGAATAAACCATATGAAAACTGACACCAAGATCTTCGTGGACACTAAACCCCCCCCATATAACATTAGAAACACAATTATAATCATGCCATTGTAGAATTTGATTGAAAAGTGTTTGCATACATCTATCAAAAGTATGTCATAGGCATTGAAGAGCTAGTGTTATTCCGCCGCGATTCTCGGGCTGTTATTGGTGGAGGAATAACCGAGTCTCATTCCGAGTAGTATTTCAGGCAGGGTCAGGCACCCTGGCGGAACCACCAACCTTCTGCAAACCAGCTGGGTGACTTATTCGGTTAGGGAATTGAACACAAGCGCAATGATTTCAAGAGAGTTAATATAATCAATCTTACCAGCTCAGCTACGGCGGCCCACATACACTGGTATATCTATTGTTAGCTTATATATCAGAGAATAGACTTTTACGACAATAGACAATATTAGCTTTCTATGAATACACTCCGATAAAAGTTAAGCACAACTTGACTTGTTTCAATACCATCTTTTCTAATAATGAACTTATTTAAAATTGGTTTGCTGTTTTCGCTACCTGTACACGCATACTTACTTACCTGTGAAACAGGTTATTGGTCGATTGTTATGTATTTATGTGTATATGAAAAGTGTGTGTAAAGGGCCAGGTGTACTTTTCAACATTTGTGTTTGCGAACGAAAGCTGATGATTTGTATGTAGGGTTTTTAGTTTCATTTTCAATTGACTTGGTATCGTGCGGCGAAAATTACCCATACCAGAAATGTGGAAAGCTGTTGGCATGTATAACGGTGGTTTCAACCATAGCAGGGTGGCATACCACGACAGGGTTAACCATTCCATCATTGTACGACTGAAGTAGCGTTTTCGTCAAACGGGTAATGTTACTGACCTCCAAGTGCATGTAGCTGTTGGCATATACAACGGTTGTTTTAGGCATAGAAGGGTGGCAGACTAGGTTAACTATTCCATCATTATACGACTGATGCAGCGTGTTCGTCAAACTGGGAATGTTACTGACGTCCACGTGCAGGTAGACCACGCAAAACGACGCCGTGAGAGGACCGGCTCATATCCAGACGGGCGCGGCGACGGGCGTTCAGTACAGCTGGTGCACTTCGTGGTAATTTAGCGTTTGGGGGCCACATTAGCACACACACTGTAATCAGACGCCTCGACAATCAGAGAATGCGAGTGCGACGACCCATAAAGCGTCCACAGTGGACATTACTTCATCGCCATGCTCAATTTGACTGGAAACATGATCATTTGGGGTGGAATATTCGCACCTGGAGACAGATCTACTGGTCTGATGAAAGTCGTTTTATGCTACGCCCTACCGATGGTCGTGCAAGGGTTTAGCGGCAATGAAACACTTCATTTCAGGACAACCACATTTTGGGCACAACTGCTTTTGGAGGTGGGGTGTAACTCTCTGGAGTAGTTTTTCCTTTGACTATAAGTTGGACTTGTACATTATTGGTGGTATTCTGACATTCCAAAATACAGTGCCCCATTTCGACAATCAAGAGTTGGCTGACAGGCCAATGTTAATGGACGACATCGCTAGGGCACATAGAGCCCGAATTGTCCAACATTTTTACAGCAAGAGGCTGTTCAGACAATTACATGGCCTGCGATGTCGCCAGACATGAATCCTATAGAGCATGTATGGGACTTTATTGGCCAAACAATTAACCACCGTCAATATTGTCAACATGTCAAAATATTGACGAATTAAAAACTGCTATCTTACAGGATTGGTAACAGTTCCCCCAAGAACGGCATAGGCGTCGTGTGCGAAGCATGGCGTGGCGTGTTACTGAACATCACAATATACGTCGTGGATATACTCTTTAATTTGTATGTCTTACACATACGCACAATAGCTGCATTTAAAAGTTCTTAAAATTTGAAGACTGTATTTTAATGCAACGCTAAAACACATGAAAGACAAACTGGTTTTACGGTTTTCCAGAGCCAGTATTGAATCCCATTTTTAGCCACGTCATCGTCACGTCTTTCAGGAGAATATATACTTTATTGTGTTAAGACAATAATTATTGATGTAAAAAAATATGTATATATATATATACTTCGTTGATTGCTAATTTTAGAGCCGTTGATATATAAGAAGGGTAAGAACAAACAATATGTCGATACAAATATAGGGGGGTGCTTAACTTGTGTCGGAGTATATATATACATATATATATATATTCTTGAGTAAATTATATTTCGCCCAGTCACTTAAACTAACAAATTATCTTTTCTTCTTCTTCTTGTCGTTCGAGAATCACATGAACAAGCCGGCAGCAAACACGAAATGGGCCGTCCTCCTCAGATCCTCCCGGCAGCCATGTAACTTCGTCTGGAGAGAAGTATCTGTTGGCCAGGTTGTTTTCCTCAGCCCATGAAGATTGGGACACTCCTGGAGGATGTGTTCTGCAGTCTGGTCCCCTACGTTGCAGCTGCAGGCAGTTGATGGAGCTAGTCCAAGCTTCCGACATATATGGAAGTTCAGACGGTTATGCCCTGTTCTAAGCCGGAATATCGTGACTTGCTCTTGTCTGGTGAGAGGGTGGTAATCATCCTTCTCGACTGTTGGCTTTTATTTTAAACGGAAACCGGTCAGTCGCTAAACTACACTAGAATGTCGCGTTTAGACGACGTCATAAATAAATGACGTCACTAACGGTTTGGGTCTGAACACGCTTACTTTGACACCATTTCAATCGGCAGTGACTAGGAACAAAACGTGCAAACATAAATATGAGTATAATTGTTTGTTTCAGTGGATTATCGAATTATATATTTAGTATAGAAGCAGTGGGTGCAAACATTTTGATGTTGGATTTCAATAGAAAATCGATAGATTTTATAACAAACACAAATTGGTTTATTACACACATATTAACATTTATTTTAAAGAATGTTATGGTAAAACGTATACATGCTACACTTCTGTTAGCAAATATAACACATGTTACAACAGTAAGTAAATACAAGCAAATAAGCGGAAACAGAGTGGTGTGTTTGCTACATGTGTGTTCCTTCCAACTGTATAGATAATTAGAAATTGTACAATATCTAAACTATTCTATTTGGGAAATATTTACAATGAAAACAATAAATTACATATTGTTTTCCCATTGGATATACTGTAGGATATCTGTCGATATAAAGTAACATAATAAACATAATATGAGAAAGTGAAAGAAAATTGATGGCATGTAGTGCAACGGATACAACGATAAAAACAGAGGAAACAACTTAAGATGACCTATATAGGTTTAGTGAGTATGCAGGGGCAGTAACTCGCCGATGGCTCTCATTAGATATTGTACAACATAACTATTTGGGAAATATTTACAATGAAAGCATTGGCAGATAAAGTCCGATTTATCCCTAAATGTATAGCGGTCCTTTCAGTTGGAATCCTTTGTTTGTACAGTTTTATTATTTATGTTCCTTCTAACTGTATGGATATTGTACAGCATAATTATTTAGAAAATAAAACAAGGAAAGCATTGACACTGGACACGATCTCTGATCACAATAATTGTAAATGACATGGATACATGTGTACACAAGGTTCAGCTAGCGATGCCATTGTGGATAGATATGCTGGAGGTCTCAACCGGTATCCCAGTGGAACATACTAAAACACCAATTACTAATGCGGGAGAAAACTAAACCATATATGATGTAGAGAAGTGGGTACTCATACAGGCCGCATACTTAGTACAAGACTCAACAGTTGTTGCAGCAACAAAAGATGTATACTTTTCAAAACATAACACACACATTCAATACATTGGTGTCAAGAAAATGTTTATATAGAACAGTGTATTAGGGGCCATATTAACTGTGAATCACATGTGTGGCTCAAACCGCGACACTATGTGCGGAACTATAAAAGGGGCACCGCCACACATTACGGTGTTTATTGGCATCATGGTAAATATTGTTTTAAAATAATAATAGTGAATAATAGCATCTTGAATATCAGCCACGAGGCAAATGATAGACTGAAAGTAAACAAGGGAATATGAAAGATCCGGTGTAGATAGAAACTATTTCCGTAATTACCGGAACATGCACGTAATTTAAGTCTGCTAGCACAGAATAAATGCCAAATGGTCATGCCGCCAAAACATAGATTGGCATATAGTAAATTTACATTATATATTACATTAATTCAACTGTTATGGCTCCCTGTTGTTGCATGTGCATGAGATCCATTAACATTCTAGACTGACTGTACATCAAATTACATTTCACTTATATGACCGTTCTCTGTTATACTTGAGCAAGTGCCGCTTCAAACTGCCAAAATGGCTAAAAGTTGTATTACATGTATCACACTCGTGTGGCATTTCTCCAGTATGTGTGCGCATGTGAACGTTTAAAGCCGTATTACATATTCCACACTCGTGTCGCCGTTCTCCGGTATGAATGTGCAGGTGCTGCTTCAATTTAGAGGACTAGGTAAACGTTGTATTGCATAGTTCACACTAATGTGGCTGTTCTTCAGTATGTATGTGCATGTGCCGCTTTAAATGGCTAGAATGATTGAAAGCTTTATTACATATCTCACACTCATATGGTCGTTGCCCGGTATGTATGAGCATATGCTTCTTTAAATTACCAGTATGACGGAAAGCCTTATTACACATTCCACACTCATGTGGTCGTTCTCCGGTATGTTTGAGCATATGTTGCTTTAATGTTCCAGACCGACTGAACGCCTTATTACATATCTCACACTCATATGGTCGTTGCCCGGTATGTATGAGCATATGATTCTTTAAATTACCCGTATGACGGAAAGCCTTATTACACATTCCACACTCATGTGGTCGTTCTCCGGTATGTTTGAGCATATGTTGCTTTAATATTCCAGACCGACTGAAAGCTTTATTACATATTCCACACTCATGTGGTCGCTCTCCGGTATGTATGAGCATATGCAGCTTTAAATAGCTAGACTGACTGAAAGCTTTATTACACATTCCACACTCATGTGGTCGTTCTCCGGTATGTATGAGCATATGTTGCTTTAAAGTGCCAGACCGGCTGAAAACCGTATTACACATTTCACACGCATGTGGTCGATCTCCGGTATGTATGAGCATATGCTGCTTTAAAGTTCCAGACAGGCTGAAAGCCTTATTACATATTTCACACTCATACGGTCGTTCTCCAGAATGTATGAGCATATGCCTCTTTAAAGTTCCAGACCGACTGAAAGCTTTATTACATAGTTCACACTCATACGGTCGTTCTCCAGTATGTATGAGCATATGCAGCTTTAAATAGCTAGACTGACTGAAAGCTTTATTACACATTCCACACTCATGTGGTCGTTCTCCGGTATGTATGAGCATATGTTGCTTTAAAGTGCCAGACCGGCTGAAAACCGTATTACACATTTCACACACATGTGGTCGATCTCCGGTATGTATGAGCATATGCTGCTTTAAAGTTCCAGACAGGCTGAAAGCCTTATTACATATTTCACACTCATACGGTCGTTCTCCAGAATGTATGAGCATATGCATCTTTAAAGTTCCAGACCCACTGAAAGCTTTATTACATAGTTCACACTCATACGGTCGTTCTCCAGTATGTATGAGCATATGCTCCTTTAAAGTTCCAGATTGACGGAATGCTTTGTTACACATTCCACACGCATGTGGTCGCTCTCCAGTATGTATGAGCATATGCTGCTTTAAATGGCTAGACTGACTGACAGCTATATTACATATTTCACACTCATACGGTCGTTCTCCAGTATGTATGAGCATATGCTGCTTTAAACGGCTATAATGACTGAAAGTCTTTCTACATATTTCACACTCATGTGGCCGTACTTGAATGGTGATGTCCTGCATTATACTTCTAGACATTGTGAGAATCCATAGATTATGTTAATACATCCTTTATTCGCACTATATGCATATGAATCGACAAGGTTGATAAGTTCTTATACAGCATAACATATTTGTAACATCGAGTTCACATTTTGAAAATAATGAGCATATATGAACAGTTCCTTAATTAAATATGGGAACCGATGATATTTCCTCGAATGTTTTCAAGTGAATATTAAATTATTGACCCGAAATGGACGAACATCAAAATGTTCTAGATCTGTAAACATCATGTTTCATCTCCTGGAAATAAACAACATATTAAATATGCACATGCCATAAATGCACTTTTCAAATAGTATTGGCATTTCCAACCGCTTATTGTATAAAGTAATAATTCGGTCATACTGACCACATCATCATCATCATCATTATCATCATCATCTTCACCATCATGAGTAGCCATGTTCAACGAATGGGATATTCACCTCAAATCGTATAACTAAGGTTATATGCGTCGCCCGATACGGTAGATGGTAGAACAATATATACGTCGCCAGATAAGGTAGATGGTAGAACAATATATACGTCGCCCGATACGGTAGATGGTAGAACAATATATGAGTCGCCAGATACGGTAGATGGTAGAACAATATATTCGTCGCCAGATACGGTAGATGGTAGAACAATATATGTGTCGCCAGTTGTGTTTTATTTAACGAGCAATACCCACTATCCTATTTTGTTGTTGATAATTTATTTGTGGCTGCTTCATAGAGTTCAAATGCATAATAAAACAACATATTGGGAATCTGGAAACAGGCTACTTAATACAGGTTAGCTGCTTAATAAAGGTGACCACTAACACGGGTTTGACTGTAATCAGATAAAACACTGACAAGCAAAATAAGTACTCAAGTTTGACATAAAGCAATACGTTCAAAATAAATATGCAAGCGCCGATAAATAAACGTAAAACATACACACAATGATCATAATGTATCTGTTCCCACTGTTTTATTTGGATGGGGTGTTTTCTTTTATGTTTTCCAATGAATGATCGAATTTTCTTAGGTAAAGAAAACGCAATCTTTCCCACTGTTTTCAAACAATGAATGATGCATTTTCTATGCCACAGCTTGATTTTCGTATTCCTTTTCTGACAATCATGAACAGTTAATATAACGTAATGTATTCTAATGCATTTATTTTGTCAGGTAGTTTTTAATTTTGACAGAAAACAGACACTAACTAGAACATTATACTGGAACTATTTCTTATTAAGGACCTTCAGACTAAAACGAGTGGTTGTGCGGTTGTGTATTGAATAGAAATGAGGCACCCGATAGAGAAAGTTAAAATGAATTAAATATGAGAACAACTATAATATTATCCGAAACCATTGGAAATAATAAGTATTTAAACACAAATATCCTCTATGTCTAAAATCAGTAACAACAAACACTATATATCATGAATATAAATTTCCAGTCAAATAGTATTGTATAATTTCATAACTCATAAGTAGATAAGTTGTTACTTAATTTTCTTAAAATAAATTACTCACTTGCATTCATTATCATATCTATTTTTAGATACATGGTTTGACCAAAGCTTTCGTGTTATCCGAATAGTTATGAGGATATGTTGTGGTATATCCGCGTATTTATGAGAATATGTTGTGGTATATCCGCGTAGTTATGAGAATATATTGTGGGATATCTGCGTAGTTATGAGAATATGTTGTGGTATATCTGCATAGTTATGAGACTATGTTGTGGTATATTCACGTAGGTATGAGAATTTGTTGTGGTATATCCGCGTAGTTATGAGAATATGTTGTGGTATATCTGCATAGTTATGAGAATATGTTGTGGTATATGCCACAATAACAATCTGACCAGAAAGAAAATGTGCTTGTTATAAGTGTTTAATGATAGAGGCAGTAATCCCACAAACAGGTGGCAGTACACTAAAGCTGAAAATTAGAATACTCTTTAATTGAAGATCAAATTTAATACTAACCCTAATGTCCATATTACTGTCAATTGTTTCAAGATTACTGCCCATTGTATATTTCGTTTACTGCCTCTAGATATCGTTAACGGTGTGAGCGGTCCGAATAAACCACTGATCTGGTCCGAATAAGCTCAGTCCGAATCAGCCGTTGAACCAACCACCAGTAGAAGGTATTGCAATATATATATACAAACAAATAATTACCCAACTAACTATCCAATGTTCTCCAAAGTCGCCAGCGCATAAAATTATTATGCATTTGGGGATTAGTATATTAAAATTACCTATTAATAAATTGTCCCATTGGCCATTTGTGTTGAGTACAAACGGCGTATTTTTACTAAGGGACATAAGTGATAATATTTTAGTGTGGAAATGTATCCAACACATCCGGGTCTATTCTCCGTACCGTACCGTCCAAATAGTATTCTTTATTATTCCTACTGCCCCATCAATCATTTTCTGATTATTGTTGGGAGGTCATTCTGCTGTGACGGGGAGTGGAACAATCGCATTTCCTGGGCAGGAATACGTACTCTCCAACCGCATTAAGCGACTGACCGCTTTCTCCGATATCATCATTTATCTCTTGTCCCCGATATGGAGCGAACATGCTGCAATATCAGTGATAATTGTTGGAAGTCATTCTGCTGTGACGGGGCGTGGAACATTTCCTGGGCAAGAATACGTACGCTCCAACTTCAGTAAGCTACTGGCAGCTTTCTCCGTTATAATCATGTACCATGTGTCGCCATTATAAAGCGAACATGAAGCAAGGCGGGTTCAAACGACCGCGTATGAGACCACTCGGCGAGTGATGCTTTGTGTATTATACCGACAATGTGCGGAAACATCCGACGATGTACGGGGATATCTTTGCACGGATAAAACAATTGCACATTATTGTTGTTGTTGAAGACACATATACCTAGTGGCCAACTAGTGGAGCGGGAGATCGTCACAGGTTCGAACCTCGTCATGGATTCGTTCTCATATGGCGCCTGGAATACAAGCATAGGATTCGAGAAGTACTGATGTTCATAAAAATATGTGTCTCATAAGTCAGGAATGGCTGGCCCTTTAAATAGGGGTGACACTATAATAAACAAACACTTTACTCTACATTTACACGTGAAGGAATACCTCTACTAGCGTCATAAAATAGGCGATTACCTTCACAGTCTTGGATTAAACATATTTATTCGACATTATATAACATTGGCCAGAAGCTAATGGAACTTTAGAATGATGTATGGGTACTCTGAACAAGTGTGTGCGTGCCTCAGTTTCTAATAATCTCGACTGGAGTGCTGAGCTGCAAAATATTCTCATGCACTATAGAGCTACCCCTCATAGTTCTACCCATATTTCACCATATGAGGTTTTTACTGGTCGCAAAATGAACATGGGTTTACCAGATATCCCCAAGTCCGAGCCTATTCCCCTCAATACCCGCATGTCTCACAATGATTCTGCGAGCATGGCCAAAATGAAGGAATATGCTGACAAGAGGCGACATACAGCCCCATCCCACATATCCCCAAGTGATCAAGTGTTGGTCCGTCAACGTAAGTTTGACACGCTTACACCCCATACAATCCTGACCCATACATGGTTGTGGAGAAGCGAGGTAGCATGGTTACTGCAAACAGAGACGGTCATTCCATTACCCGTAACTCTTCACATTTCAAACCTGTTGTTGTCTCTAATTTACCTGAAGAGGAAGAAATAGATATTCTACTTCTTACGCCCCAGAGTCACCTGTTGACTATCATGTACAATCTGTTTCTTCTCCTTCCTTCGAAGCCTATGTCTTCTGCTGTCTCTCCTCCCCGCAGAAACCCTTCACGTTCTGTCGGAATGTCTAGGAGGTTCGTAGACTATGATATGGGCTGAATTATTGTTTTCCATTTAATCAATGTTCGGTTAAAAGTTGCATATTGAGTTTACAAAACATGTTGAACAGTGAAAAAAATGTGTTTTAAGTTCTAGTCATATATATATTGCCATACTGCCATACTGATTATATGTCATGTATTGCGTTTGTCGAAGCATAGTATGTGTGTTGAGAATACGCAATGACCAACTAGAGAGACATTTAATGTAGTTACTGGACAATAATATAAATGGAGTTTTAAGTACATTGACGTTGATATTGTTCTATCAGACCAATTTAATTTTAATATTGGATATTTTCGTTGATTTTATTCAAGGTTGGGAGGAATGTCGTGTCCAGTTTTAGTGATATTACACCTTAAGCATTCATCACGAATCACTGACGATCATGGAACCGGGCACATGCTTCAGTTTTGGCTGTTTTGGGCGCTGGGATATATTTTACCAAATTGAATGTATAAATCAAGGAAGTAAAGCTTTATCACACGTGCTGTGTTATTAATCTTTGTAGTTATATATAGAATTATATAAAAATACCGTATCCGTATCCTGGTTGTTAAGGCGCCCACCTACGTAGCAGGAAGTCGAAGGTTCGAACATTGTCAGGGGTCGTTCTGATATGGCTGGTTAGTGAGCCGTCAGCTAGTTAAATAATGGTTACCGATTTCTTACCAGCATGGCACCTGGCATACACACATAGGATTCGGGGAAGAACTGATATTCATAAAAAGAGGTGTCTCATAAGTCAGAAATTGCTGGCCCTTTAAATAGGGGTGTACTATAATAAACAAACACTTTACTTTTTATACACACACATGATGTGCTCACGTGAGGTAGTTATATAATATATTGGGTTACATAAATATCTATTCCTTACCGTGCATTTTCATGTTACAAGATTACGTTTAGCTTCACTTCATTGTGAATATTGCTAAATAATTATTTAAGCATACATGTATATATATATGATACACATTACGTGAGTACAGTGACCATCATAATAAACACCGGATCATATCCATTACATTTGTGTGAATCACTTGCATACTTATCTCCCTTTTCCCATCTGCACACGTGTAAGTATATTTTATTTCTGATAATATTTTATGGTGGTATGTACAGTATACATTTGTCAACACGTAAACCCCCAGCTTTCATGATATAGTTGAAGGTGAACTGTGGATATATCACAACATAGTCTCATAAATATGTTGATAAAGCGAATGTTTTCATGAAACCAGCAATCTAAAAATAGATATGATCATTATTATTGGTTAGGGTCAAAACGTACCTGAGTCAAAACGTACTTTGTCTAGTGGGTCAAAACGTACCCATATGCCGAGTCGAAACGTAACCCTGGTCGGGTCGAAAAGTACATCTGGAATGAACTGATATGTTGACTAGGAATACCTTGGTGTTAACTGCACTGCTCTTGATTTCCACCGGCCCATTCTCATGACATCTGACTCTGAAGTCCCAGACATAATTGCCTGTGTGCAAGCGCCAATGCGGAAACTATGGGGTTTATAAAGGGTAGGTGGTAAGTTTAGGAATTCGATTGCTTTTTTGAGAAATTTCCTAAAGGATGCATAACTAGTTGATTGGGATCGGCAATCAACGAAAAGTGGTCATGGATCACTCCCACGATTCTTTAGGTATGCGATGATATGTTTACGAGGGCATGGGTGACTCTTAGTAGCGGGAATGTACAGATTCACTGCGGTTGTGCTCTTCTGTGTTTTATGATGATGCAATCGAATATGGATGAAGTCTGTTGGTAGACGTATGTCACGGTATTGCACTATAAGTTGTACGCGTGACTTTGTTGATGGTAATAGTTCACCTATCCTAAAGAAGCCGTGAAAAGCGAGCAAAATAATAGCCCTGTAAAGAGTGATATCGTATTGGCCGGTGAGTATTGACGAACAGCGGTCTACAAGCTGGGAGAAGCTGTGGTAGCAAAATCGGTTACCGGCTATCGGGTGTTTGATCCGATTTTCGGCAACCAAGGGTCAATCTCCGGATAAGGGGTTGTTGTGAGGGGTCATCAAGTTGTTGGGTCTGATGTTGGAAAGCAATTGCCGATAGGTGGCTACAAATGGACGACGGAGGGAAACCACTTTGGTGTAGATGTGAAATGAACAGTGCTATTGTGGAAGTTGTGGCAGGTAAAGCGTTAGTCTGTACAGTATGACTACAAAAAGTGGTGAATCTGGACCAATATCGACTATAGGCGGCGCGTGTTGATGTAGACAGGGAGGACTGTAGCAGCTGACGAGTTATAGAAGTAAGCTCTCTGGTGACAGTTCCTCTGGGACCTTCGTTTCTGTTGGTTCTAGGTGTGGCGCCAGTCGAAGTGCTTCTGCTACCTGAAACCGGGAGAGTTTGTCGCAAATCACATTTGCAGGAGAAGCTATATGATTAGATGCGAAGCAGAAATGATACTGTAATCCTTTCAGAACGATCCGCCTAAGGAGACGCATGATAATAGGGTCTTTGCTGCTTTGTTTGTTCAAGCAATGGACTATGCTCAGGTTATCACATATGAACAACAGGTTCTTGTTTTCCCAATGCTGACCCCACAAATCAACTGCTAGTGTTAAAGGGTAAAGCTCCAGTATGTTAATGTGATGTTCCTTGACCTCACTTGAAAATGGACCATAAGCCCAATGGCTAGAAAAGGTGCACCCAAACCCTTTTGTTGATGCAGCATCAGTATGTAGATGTAATGTGACAGAGGATATAAAGCGGTCCCGTGTAAGGAGTGTACATCCATTGTAAGAGTATATGAACTGAGACCAAACCTCGAGATCGGAGCGAATGGCGTTGGTAAATTTGAGAAAGTGATGTGGGTTATGCTTGCCCTTTGTCAGGTCGTGTAATCGACGTAGAAAACAGCGGCCTGGTTTTATTACCTTACATGCAAAATACAGGTGACCGATCAGGCTTTGAAGGTCTTTCAATTTCATTTTCTTACGTTTCTTGCTAGATTGTAGAAGAGATCGCAAGGTATTGACTTTGTCCGGGGTAAGGTTGCCCGGAGAGTGTTTGTGTCGATGGAGATGCCGTGCACAACAGCTGAAGTTGTTGGTAGGACCGTCTTCACGTGTTTTACAGGGATTTCCACTTCAGAGCATAGATGAAAGAATGATTCCAAGTTTGATAGACATTTGCTCTGTGTAGAAGCGACAAAAATGAAGTCGTCGACAATGTGTGAAACCTCTTGAATAGAATATTTATTCTGTAGAATCCATTGCAGTGATGAGGAAAATGCCTCGAAAAGCTTAACTGAACTGGAAGCACCCTGTCAAAATAAAATTGATTGTTGAAGCTGAACCCCAGCTTGTGGTAATCCGTGGGAGATATTGGAAGGATGCGAAAGCTATCCTTTAGATCTGCTTTTGCAATGTAGCAGCTTTCACAAACAGCTAGTATAAGATTTGTGGAGCAGTGTGATGCGCCATGGCTATCGTTGCAGCCGCCACATCTGTGCAAGATTTTGCACTGCTGCTTGGTGCAGGACCCTGTGTCTTGATACCCCCAGCAGAAGCCCCTCCTATGGTATATATTGGTTAAGGCGGAATAGGATTTGTTTGGAAAATGCGGTTGTGGAAACCGCCGGGACTGATGACGAAAGGGCTGGATCTGCTTGGGTGCCTCTATGCAGCAGTACAAGTACGTTTCTGTATGAACAAGGACCCACGGAATGTCCCTAGTTGCACGTTGGGTGCGGAATTTCTGATCGTACAACTGCCAGTTGGTGGAATGTTGGGATAGGGACTGGATCAGTGACATATACTGAAACATTTGGGAGGCCTCAGATGGGTATTTGACCGTAAAGATCGAAGCATAAAGTTGGAATGCCTTCGACCAGAGGAGAATGGATGAGATTTGGCGCTGAGCCGCCTTTTGAACTGATGTGACGGTGGCCGATGACATGGTCTGCACGGTGGTCAGTGTGTCGGTTGTAATGCCAAAGTAAAGTTTGGCCATATCTACAAACTGTCTAGACCAAATAGCGGTCTTTAGCCTCTCTGGGACAGTAGCTGCACCATAGGTGAACACGCCCAGGCTGGAGGTCACAGGATCGGAGGGCACCGGAAGCGGAGAGCTGTGGTCCACATTAAACAGTGAATCGCACAGGTCTTCCACGCCCACCGAGCCACATTCCTCCACCCATGGCGCGTCACCCATGGGTACAGACACAGCTGAAATAGAAGGAGGACAGATGCGGCAGGCGAACAC
The DNA here is from genome assembly GCA_014843695.1 of Archivesica marissinica. Taxonomy (NCBI): domain Eukaryota; kingdom Metazoa; phylum Mollusca; class Bivalvia; order Venerida; family Vesicomyidae; genus Archivesica; species Archivesica marissinica. The sequence continues at coordinate 46,586,203 of CM026388.1, read as the reverse complement.
ACAGATGAAGAAGATAAAATATTGTTACAGGTGGGTTGATTTTGCCGACTTGTAGATGCTGTCGGTTCAGCTAGAGTTGCAGGTTGTAGCGCCGAAGTTAGTTGCTGTCGCAATATGGGGTCTGCAGATATGGCTGCTGAAAGAACTTCAGCCAAGCGAGAAGAGTCTGGACTGGTGTCCGTGGGCTGGGGTGTGTTGGCCTTCCGTTGTGTCGCCCTCTTTTTTGCTGGCATTCTGCTGAAATAATTGAGGGAGCCTGTAAATTTGTCTCAATAGTTTTACATAAATAGGTGTCCTGGTGCAAATGGTGGCACAATTGCTGAGTCTACTCAGAACATGAAGCCTATATGCATGATAACTGGTAGTGCATGTTCTACTCCAATATAGTAGCAGATGACTGTTAGTACTTATGGATGGGTAACTTGCTTGCTGACATAGTGTATAGATGTACACCAACCATGTAGTGAAGCATGGGGTTAGACCATGCATGCTGATACCACCGCAATACAACACTTATCAGGCGACAAGTCGTAGCCAGACTTATGAGCCACCACTAAAGGTCAGATTCGAAATTTATGTTAGCCGACAGTGGAGGTCAGACTAAAGGAGCCAACATTGAAGGTCAGGCACAATAATATGCGAGCTGGTAATAAAGCCTAGACTCAGTAAGTTGCTAGCAGTTAACAAAGCCCAGACTCAATAAAATGCGAGCTGGTAATAAAAACCCAGACTCAATAAAATGCGAGCTGGTAACAAAGCCCAGACTCAATAAAATGCGAGCTGGTAACGAAGCCCAGACTCAATAAAATGCGAGCTGTTAACAAAGCCCAGACTCAATAAAATGCGAGCTGGTAACGAAGCCCAGACTCAATAAAATGCGAGCTGGTAACAAAGCCCAGACTCAATAAAATGCGAGCTGGTAACAAAGCCCAGACTCAATAAAATGCGAGCTGGTAACAAAGCCCAGACTCAAAATATGCGAGCTGGTAACGAAGCCCAAACTCAAGAATATGGGAGCTGGTACTAAAGCCCAGACTCAATAATATGCGAGCTCGTACTAAAGCCCAGACTCAAGAATATGCGAGCTGGTAAAAAAGCTCAGACTCAAGAATATGCGAGCTTGTAACAAAGCCCAGACTCAAGAATATGCGAGCTGGTAACAAGCCCAGACTCAATAATATGCGAGCTGGTAATAAAGCCCAGACTCAAAAGGATGCGAGCTGGTGACAAAGCCCAGACTCAATAAAATGCGAGCTGGTAAAAACCCAGACTCAAAAAATGCGAGCTGGTAACAAAGCCCAGACTCAATAAAATGCGAGCTGGTAACAAGCCCAGACTCAATAAAATGCGAGCTGTAACAAAGCCCAGACTCAATAAAATGCGAGCTGGTAACAAGCCCAGACTCAATAAAATGCGAGCTGGTAACAAAGCCCAGACTCAATAAAATGCGAGCTGGTAAAAAAGCCCAGACTCAATAAAATGCGAGCTGGTAACAAAGCCCAGACTCAAAATATGCGAGCTGGTAACGAAGCCCAAACTCAAGAATATGGGAGCTGGTACTAAAGCCCAGACTCAATAATATGCGAGCTCGTACTAAAGCCCAGACTCAAGAATATGCGAGCTGGTAAAAAAGCTCAGACTCAAGAATATGCGAGCTTGTAACAAAGCCCAGACTCAAGAATATGCGAGCTGGTAACAAGCCCAGACTCAATAATATGCGAGCTGGTAATAAAGCCCAGACTCAAAAGGATGCGAGCTGGTGACAAAGCCCAGACTCAATAATATGCGAGCTGGTAATAAAGCCCAGACTTAAAAGGATGCGAGCTGGTGACAAAGCCCCGACTCAAGAATATGCGAGCTGGTAACAACGCCCAGACTCAAGAATATGCGAGCTGGTAGCAACGCCCAGACTCAAGAATATGCAAGCTGGTAACAACGCCCAGACTCTTAGCCGGCAGAAAGATCCGGACTAACTAGACTATACATGTCGGACTTCAGACTATGTGAGCTGACAGCGCATGCTATACTTGATTTGCTCATTGATTAGGTTGTGTAACTGTAAGTAAAAATACTTTACATTAGTCTGTGGAGGCAGGGATGGATCTGGTGGTGTATATGTCAATAGGATATTTCTGTAAAAGGGAGAGTAGCTGAAATATATAATGAAGAAATGTAAGCTATTTAAATGCGGTTCTCGGCGGACATGATAGCTCCACGTATGGATCGGAAATACTTTGCCATACCACAGTCGTCAATGTGAACGCTATCGGCTGCAACATACTGTGAAATAAATCGAGAGTTGAAATTATTATATGAATGTTGCCAGAATGCCAGCTGTGGATATTCATCGCAGTTTGACTGTAAGTAGTGGTTAGTCTCTGTTACTAGTTGATTATATTTACTAGTAACCCGGCGTGGCAGAATTTCTGTAATGACACATTGGCTAACGCCAAGACCAAGGCAATGACTAGCATATTGCATAATAGCAGCATACAAACTGTAGGCATCAACGGATGGTAAACACAAATCATTACTGCCAATGTCCAAAATAACGATACTCGGTGACAAATTGGAGACCATGTCTATCTCATTCCACAGTGATATACGTCGGGCGGGAACACTGTTTACTATATAGGCCCCTCCTATGCCGTGGAGATACACCTGTAACCGCTGCTTGTCGAAGTTAAAATTGAGTTTGTCGTTAACTTGTGTCCAGTCACGGAGCCGACGTATGAACGAGTGGCCTAATACAAGTACAGTGTGTGCTGCATCAGACATGTTAATATATGTTATCAGTGTGAGAAATATGCCGGTGTCAATGACCGGTCAATCTGATCCTCTTTTCCTTTGTCTTCGTGAAATGGCGGCAAACTCGTCGGCGTTGTAAACAAAGCAATATATTTCGCATGCGTTTTGCAACGTCTACGGCTTGTTTCAACACGCTCCGGTTATGGATGTTTAGGCAACAGGTTAAACCAAAGCAAATTAAACTGGAAAAATTAAATAATGATACAAGGTATACTCAGAATTCCAGAAGATATCGGAGAGAAAAACTCTGTCTCCACGGAAAAATTGGCGATGTTCCCGGATGAAGCCACAAACATGACAAGAACGATTTTGATTGGTTAACACCAGGCTTCTGTAGAGCGCGTTATGCAAATGACCTCCTCGCTAAATACCGGTGTCCGGCTGAGCGTATATACTGACACCCTGTGCGAACAGTAGTAACTACACTTTAAGCATTGTAGAAATTATAAATAAATTTACATTATACTATTGTAAATTCCGTTTTATTACACTCATTGTTGCATGATACAACCATGGATATAAATACAAGTACAACCATTGTTACACTCATTGTTGTATGATACAAACATGGATATAAATACAAGTACAACCATTGTTACACTCATTGTTGCATGATACAAACATGGATATAAATGCAAGTACAATCATTGTTACACGCATTGTTGCATGATACAAACATGGATATAAACACAAGTACAATCAATGTTACACTCATGATTGCATGATACAAACATGGATATAAACACAAGTACACTCATTGTTGCATGATACAACCATGGATATAAATGCAAGTACAATCATTGCTACACTCATGATTGCATGATACAAACATGGATATAAATACAAGTACAATCATTGTTACACTCATTGTTGTATGATACAAACATGGATATAAACACAAGTACAACCATTGTTACACTCATGATTGCATGATACAAACATGGATATAAACAAAAGAACAATCATTGTTACACTCATTGTTGCATGATAAAAACATGGACAAAATGCAAGTACAATCATTGTTACACTCATGATTGCATGATAAAACCATGGGTATAAACACAAGTACAATCATTGTTACACTCACGATTGCATGATACAAACATGGATATAAATGCAAGTACAATCATTGTTACACTCATGATTGCATGATACAAACATGGATATAAGCACAAGTGCAAGCATTGTTACACTCATGATTGCATGATACAAACATGGATATAAACACAAGTACAATCATTGTTACACTCATTGTTGCATAATACAAACATGGATATAAACGCAAGTACACTCATTGTTACACTCATTGTTGCATGATACAAACATGGATATAAAGACAAGTACAATCAATGTTACACTCATTGTTGCATGATACAAACATGGATATAAATGCAAGTACAATCATTATTACACTCATGATTGCATGATACAAATATGGATATAAGCACAAGTACAATCATTGTTACACTCATTGTTGCATGATACAAACATTTATATAAACGCAAGTATAATCATTGTTAAACTCATTGTTGCATGATACAAACATGGATATAAACACAAGTACAATCATTGTTACACTCATTGTTGCATGATACAAACATGGATATAAATGCAAGTACAATCATTATTACACTCATGATTGCATGATACAAACATGGATATATATGCAAGTACAATCATTGTTACACTCATTATTGCATGATACAAACATGGATATAAATGCAAGTACAATCATTGTTAGACTCATTGTTGCATGATACAAACATGGATATAAATGCAAGTACAATCGTTGTTACACTCATTGTTGCATGATACAAACATGGATATAAACACAAGTACAATCATTGTTACACTGATTGTTGCATGATACAAACATGGATATAAACACAAGTACAGTCATTATTACACTCATGATTGCATGATACAAACATGGATATAAACACAAGTACAATCATTGTTACACTCATTGTTGCATGGTACAAACATGGATATAGATACAAGTACATTCATTGTTACACTCATTGTTGCATGATACAAACATGGATATAAACACAAGTACAATCATTTTTACACTCATTGTTGCATGATACAAACATGGATATAAATGCAAGTACAATCATTGTTACACTCATTGTGGCATGATACAAACATGGACATAAACACAAGTACAATCATTGTTACACTCATTGTTGCATGATACAAACATGGATATAAATGCAAGTACAATCATTGTTACACTCATTGTTGCATGATAAAAACATTGATATAAACACAAATACAATCATATTTACACTCATTGTTGCATGATACAAATCATTGTTACACTCATGATTGCAACTATTCATAAATGTTAAATATTAGTGTTCCAATACATGCATAGACAATGTAGTGTCACAAAGAGCATTTCGAATATCCAGTATGCTATATACATGGATAGAGGCTGCTTTACCGTTACGCGGACAGGATTTTGGTAAGACCATATTTATGAGATAATTGCCATTGAATCCACATTAAATTGTATTAGAACGTTGGCATTTAATCGGACAATAAGATTATTGACCGGGCCGTCTTGTTGGAAAAGTTTGCTCTAATATATCCTGTCAGCAAGAATATATTCAAATACACTTTTGAATAAAATACTCGTGAGGAATCTTCTGATGTAACTAATTTTATTTTAATGCAATTGTGTTAATAATTTAAGACACAAATACCTAAACATGAATCAGGTGCAGCTTATATATTGTAATCATGTATACGTTTACAGCGGCTCTATACACTCTGATATACGCTGATCATACTTTGAGTAGTTCACATTCTCGTAGGATTCTGATTGAATCTTCTACCAGGCATAATTGCGACGTGTGAACATATCGGTACATCTCTTTTTCTTACGAGCCTCTCGCTCTTTTCATCAATGTACAGGCATGATAACGCGGAATCATATGTCACCCTAACAATCAACCGGTAGCATGTGACCGTATAGTACGCCACCAAACGACTTTGCACACTTTTCCCGTGAACTGAAATACCATGAAACACGGCTATTTAACAGCAATAGTGTTTTAATAGTGTTGTTATTATTTTGCAAGAATGTTTGGAATGTCTTATTTGAGTTTAGCAGTTGCTTATTTCAAATTCATGCTTGTCATTCATGCTGATTCTAAATGAATGGTGTTGTTGGTTAGTATTATTTTTGTTTTGTTGGTCAATCGTGGAACCAGATTAATATTAGTTTATAAAAAATTAATTTAACTCGATTGCGAAACAATTTCTTACAAATTATATTGAACACTCGAGAGATACCTCATTCCTGATGGAATCCATCGACACAAGGGAGAGAGAAGAGGCCTGATGGAATCCATCGCCACGAGGGAGAGAGAAGAGGCAATGTGGAATTTAATTGCCTTACCCAATGCCACAATCGTAACGACTGCAGTGGGGATCGAACTCCGGGCCTTTTGCAACTGAAGCGAAAGTGCTACCACGACTTCCACAAACAATATTGATGATGTTGATGATGTCGTCATGGCCCAACTGTGACTTATTATAATAAGGTTTAGAACGGCCAATAATTACTGAAACATTCATTTGTGACTTATGAATATTTAATATGTTGTCTGCTTACAGGAGATGAAACCTGATGTTTACAGGAACAGATCTAGATGAGTTCATTTGCAAGAATTCTATCATAAACAGATTCGTGTTGTTCTTCTACGTAAATTGATTCCGTAAGAACTGAACTACATATTAGTGCAGGTAGTACATTTAATAATATAACTGAGGATTCTCAAAGTGTCTCTAGAATAAAGCAGGACATGGCAGTTCATTACTGAGAACGGTCACTTGATTGTGAACTATTTAATAAAGCATTCAGTTATTCTTGCATATTAAAGCAGCATGTGCTCATACATACCGGAGAACAGCCAAATAAGTGTGAAATATGTAATAAGGCTTTTAGTCAGTTTGGAAATTTAATGACACATATGCTTGTACATACTGGAGAACGTCCACATGAATGTGAACTACGTAATAAAGCGGTTAGCCAATATGAATCTTTAAAGATTCACATGCTCGTACATACTGGGGAACGGCCATATGAGTGTGAAATATGTAATAAAACATTTAGTCAGTCTAGCAATTTAAAAAAGCACATGCGCATACATACCGGAGAACGACCATATGGGTGTGAAAAATGTTATAAGACGTTTAATCAATCTGAATCTTTAAACAAACACATGCTCATTCATAGCACAGAACGACCAGTGTGATCTATATAATAAGACTTTTAGCCAATCTGGTAATTTAAAGCGACATTATGCGTGTACATACTGGAGAACGTCCACATGAGTTTGAAATATGTAATAAAGCGTTTAGCTAATATGGATATTTAAAGAAGCACAAGTTCATGTATACTAGCCTGGGAACAGGAGTCGATATATTTTGACTGGTCAGTCAAATAAATATATTTTAACACTGATACTATTAATTGGGCCGTATTGAGTTTCTGATCATATCAACGCCTGGGGAAACTGGACGGATTGTCCGTGAAATTGTTGACTAGCATTAATCCTAATAATAGGCCTATTAGCACGTGACTTAATTAATGACGTACTTGAATCGAAAGCGAGGCATTGCAATGTTGATCAAACTTTATAAGTGGCCGCCATTGTTTAGTTGTCAACGGAACGGCAATTAGTTTTAAAAAGTACAATGTGCGTCTGAATTGACATATTCACTCAAAATTGAAGTCGTCCTTACTTCAATTACGCCGAATCGACCATTACCACTTAAAACTTAATAGTTAAAATCCGCCATCTTGTCGATATAACACAGACACGGGAAATTGTTGCGATGTAAATGATGCTACGGGAGCATTCGTGTATATTCGAAAATGATCATGTATAATTGTGCCTGTTCGGCGATTTCCGATAGAATTCCATTTCTATATATAGCGATAGTATCTTGTAGAGAAGAGTTGTCGTTCTTCAAATCTACATCCTCATAAACGAGGGTGTAAAGTAGATGACGCTACGATCTGAAATTCAATTTCCCCAGGCTGTCATTTTGCCAGAAAAAAAAGTGAAATATCGACAGATTGTAACCTAGGCTAATGTATACAGGAGAACTGTCACATGAGTGTGAATTATGTAATAAGACGTTTAGCCAGTCTTGTACTTTAAAGCAACATATGCTTGTACATACTGGAGAACGTCCACATGAGTGTAATTTATGTAATAAGACGTTTAGCCGATCTGGTAATTAAAGCAACATACTGGAGAACGGACACGTTAATGTGACATTTATAATAAAGCTTTTATTCTAATCAGTCTGACTCTTTAAAGAAGCATAGTCGCTTACTTACTTGAGAACGACCACATGAGTGTGGACTATATAATACGGATTTTAGCCTGTCTGACAGTTTGAAGATGCATAGTCGCATACTTACTTGAGAACGACCACATGAGTGTGGATTATGTAATACGGCTTTTAGTCGGTCTGACAGTTTCAAGGTGCACAGTCGCATATATGCTTGAGAACGACCACATGAGTGTGGTATATGTAATACGGCTTTTAGCCGGTCTGACAGTTTGAAGGAGCACATGCTCAAATATTCTAGAGAACGATTACGTGAGTGTGAATTATATAATAATCCAGATTAATGAGTGTAAAGCATCACATGGTCACATCCTGGAAGAAATACCACACGCATGTGCATGTATGTCAGATATTTGACAAGTGTATACATTTGAAGAGGGACATGCATGATATGCTGGACAACTTCCACTAGAGTGCTAAATCACTAAGAAAGCTATTAGTGGCTATATCAGTTTGAAACAGCGCCTGATCAATAATACAGTGGGATATTTGTACAAACCCGTATATACTTGCTAACGATTTAAAGAAATGTGTGTGAAGGAAATGTATATATATTTAATTTTTATTTCAGTACCAGACTAGAACATTATATCACAGCATGCAGTAAATGTAAATAACTTTTGCCATTGTGCTCCTCTGCTATTTTGTACTTTCTGTCCATACACTGAGGCGAACATTTAGAATACTACAATATATTTTGTATATTGAAGATGCCATGAAATTAGTCCGATCTCGCAATTGCACGTGTAGTTTGTACATTAAACTAAGTACTTTGACGATAGTAAGTAAAATATTGTAGTATATATTGTGTACATTCAAGATGCCATGAAACATGTCCGATCTCGCAATTACACGTGCAGTTTGTACATTAAGCTAAGTACTTTGTATGTGGATTGCATTTACAGTTCCTAGTATTGATGTTGTATATTATCTATGCAGTTAAAATATAAGCATCAATAGCCTTACAGTAAATATTTCTGTTATACATTTTCTATGCAGTTAAAATACAAGAAACACATCAATAGCCTTACAGTAAATGTTTCTGCTATACATTATCTATGCAGTTAAAATACAAGAAACACATCAATAGCCTTACAGTAAATGTTTCTGTTATACATTATCTATGCTGTTAAATATAAGAAACACATCAATAGCCATACAGTAAATATTTCTATTATACACTATCTATACAGCAAACGCATACATCTATTGTAATTATGATTGTATTTACTTATTTGTGTTGTACTTGCTTGTATATAGATGTTATATAACATGTTACCTTCATTTAATTAGAATAACGTCTTTGTGTAACGACGACTTTAAAAACAATAAGAACTTACATACTAGTATGTACAATTAATATTATAATGTGTGTAATAAAGCGAATTGTGTTCATTAAAACTGGTTGAATTTGTTATTGAGGTCCAACACCAAAATGTCTGCACCCGTTGTTAGTACATTTCTCTAAGCACGTTGTTTATACAATATTCTAAGCACGTTGTGTGTACATTGTCGTAAGCATGTTGTTTATACATTGCTCTAAGCACGTTGTTTGTACATAGCTCAGAGCATATTGCTTGTATATTGTTCTAAGCACGTTGTTTGCACATTGCTCTAAGCACGCTGTTTGTACATTGCTCTATGCATGTTGCTTGTACATTGCTCTATGCATGTTGATTGTACATTGCTCTAAGCACATTGTATGTACATTGCTCTAAGCACGCTTTTTGTATATTATTCTAAGCATGTTGCTTGCACATTGCTCTAAGCACATTGAATGTATCATTAATATTCGTTCTTGTTTCTTCATATTTTCATTTTGTAATCGTTTGTCCTGTACATCTGTTTCAAAATCAATACCCTCGAGTCTAGCTATATACATGTACGTTTTTACCCTTATGTATCATCGCTACCAGGAAATGCGATTGTTCCACTCCCCGCCTCAGCAATAATCAGAAATTGATTGATGTGCAGTGGGAATAATAAAGAATACTATTTGGACGGTACGGTACGGATAATAGACCCGGAAGACTTGGATACATTTCCATACTAAAATATTATCACTTATGTCCCTTAGTAAAAATACGCCGTTTGTACTCAACAAAAATTGCCAATTGGACAATTTATTAATAAGTAATTATAAGATACTAATCCCCAAATGCATAATAATTTTATGCGATGGCGACTTTGATGAACGTTGGATAGTTAGTTGGGTAATTATTTGTTTGTATATATACATTGCAATACGGTAGAATACCTTCTACTGGTGGTTCAACAGCTGATTCGGACTGAGCTTATTCGGACCAGATCAGTCGTTTATTCGGACCGCTCACACCGTTAACGATATCTAGAGTCAGTAAACGAAATATACAACGGGCAGTAACCTTGAAACAATTGGCAGTAATATGGACATTAGGGTTAGTATTAAAGTTGATCTTCAATTGGAGAGTATTCTAATTTTCAGCTTTAGTGTACTGCCACCTGTTTTGTGGGATTACTACATCTATCCCTAAACACTTATAACAAGTACATTTTCTATCTGATCAGATTTTTATTGTGGCATATACCACAACATATTCTCATAACTACCCAGATATACCACAACATATTCTCATAACTACGTGGAAATACCACAACATATTCTCATAACTACCCAGATATACCACAACATATTCTCATAAATACCCAGATATACCACAACATATTCTCATAACTACCCAGATATACCACAACATATTCTCATAAATACCCAGATATACCACAACATGTTCTCATAACTACGCGGATATATCACAACATATTCTCGTAACTACGCATATATACCACATCATATTCTCATAACTACGCAGTTATCCCACAACATGTTCTCATAACTACGCAGATATACCACAACATATTCTCATACCTACGCGGATATACCACAACATATTCTCATAACTACGCAGATATCCCACAACATATTCTCATAACTACGCGGATATACCAAAACATATTCTCATAACTACGCAGAAATACCTCAACATATTCTCATAACTATGCAGATACCCCACACCATATTCTCATAACTACGCGGATATACCACAACATATTCTCATAACTACCTAGCTATACGACAACATATTTTCATAACTACGCGGATAACACGAACTCTTTGGTCAAACCATGTATCTAAAAATATATATGATAATGAATGCAAGTGAGTAATTTATTTTAAGAGAATTAAGTAACAACTTATCTACTTATGAGTTATGAAATTATACAATACTATTTGACTGGACATTTATATTCATGATATATAGTGTTTGTTGTTACTGATTTTAGACATACGAAAATGAAGCTGTGACAGAGAAAATACATCTTTCATTGTTTGAAAACAATGCGGAAGATGGCGTTTTCTTTCGATCATTCATTGGAAAACATAAATGAGAAACACTTCATCCAAATAAAACAGTGGCAACAGATACATTATGATCATTGTTTGTGTATGTTTTTACGGTTATTCATCGCCGTTTGCACACACGATTTATTTTGAAAGTATTTCTTTTTGTCAAACGAATGAATTTATTTTGCTTGTCAGCGTTTTATCTGATTACAGTCAAACCGGTGTTAGTGGTCACCTGTATCCCGATCCCAAAATGTCTCTAACAGCATGATCCATTTTGACAATAATGACCTAGTCCACCCCTGGCATCACGGTGGATTAAGTCATTCGTAAAGGGTCGATCCCAAAAAGTAGTTGTGGATGGCTGCACTTCTGATACACAGCCTGTCATCTCTGGGGTCCCGCAAGGCTCTGTCTTAGGAACGTACCTCTTTCTAACCTACATTAATGACCTTCCCAACTCCACCAAGAGTAAAGCTAGACTGTTCGCAGATGACACCATAATGTATCTCACAGTAAAATCCGCCTCTTATGCACAAATCCTCCAAAGTCACCACAGTGCTCTTGAACAATGGGAACGGGACTTGTCCGTGGATTCAATCCAGACAAGTGCGAGGTGCTGAGAATAAATCGCAAAAGGAAACCACTTATTTGCCCTTACACACTCCATAACATGGTACTAAAATCAAACGATTCCGCCAAATATCTAGGTGTTACAATTAGTAAACATTTAAACTGGTCTACCCACATAAACAACATCTGCTCCAAAGCTACTAATTATCTCAGATTCATCAAAAGGAATGTAAAGACCGGTAAAAAGAAGGTCAACGAAAAAGCTTATAACACCTATGTACGTCCTCTACTCGAGTATTGCTCAACCCTCTTGCACCCCTGGCAAAAGTATGTCACCTTTAAAGCAGAAAGAGTGCAATGGTCAGCCGCCCGCATGTCTGCAATAACTATAACTATACAAGCAGTGTAACAAAAATGAACAATTCCCTGAACTGGCAAACACTTGAATAGCGACGCATACACTCATCAGTAAAATAAATATAAAATCAAAATAAATTTGGTATGCGTCGACCAAAACAACCTAACAGATACAGGGAACCTGAACTACTTAATTCCTCAGTCCCGAACCCTATACCATATAATCTCTTTTCCCCCAAACAAATATGTCTCTGGAATGGCCTCCCCTACTATGTACAGTCCAACCCCAGCGTAACCTTTTTTGCTGAGCGGTTGGCCACGGTACCACTAATGTAACATGATGTATGTTTTTAACCTTGGTATGTAGTTCTTTTAACACTCTCTATCTCACTAATTGAGAGTTTCAACCACTGTCCCTGACACATGCCTCCCTGTCATACTAGCTTCTGAGTGTTGGGAGTACTATGTAGAACTAGAATGTAGAACTTAAGCAGCCAGTTTCCAGATTCCCAATATGTTGTTTTGTTATGCATTTTAACTCTATGAAGCAGCCACAAATAAATTATTAACAACAAAATAGAACGGTGGGTATTGCTCGCAAATTAAAACACAACTGGCGGCACATATATTGTTCTACCATCTACCGTATCGGGCGACGTATATATTGTTCTACCATCTACCGTATCTGGCGACGCATATATTGTTCTACCATCTACCGTATCTGGCGACGCATATACCCTAAGTTATACGATATGAGGTGAATATCCCAATCGTTGAACATGGCTACTCATGATGATGATGATGATGTGGTCAGTATGACCGTATTATGACGTTATACAACAAGCGGTTGGAAATGCCAATAACTATTTGAAAAGTGCATGTATGGCATGTACATGTTTGTTGTTTACTTCCAGGAGATGAAACATGATGTTTACAGATCTAGATGAGTTCATTTATTTAAATAGTTGTGCTAAGAACATGTTCATGTTCGTCCATTTCGGATCATTAATTTAATATTCACTAGAAAAACAGTCATATATGCTCATTATTTTCAAAATGTTAACTCGATGTTAGAAAGATGTTATGCTGTATAAGAACGTATCAACCTTGTCAATTCATATGCATATAGTGCGAATAAAGGATGTATTAACATAATCTATGGATTCTCACAATGTCTAGAAGAATAATGCAGGACATCACCATTCAAGTACGGCCACATAAGTGTGAAACATGTAGAAAATCTTTCAAAAAGTCTAGCAATTTAAAGGAGCATATGCTCATACATACTGGAGAACGCCCACATGTGTGTGGAATGTGTAATAAAGCGTTCAGTCAGTCTGGATCTTTAAAGCAGCATATGCTCATACATACCGGAGAACGACCACACGAGTGTGAAATATGTAATAAGGCTTTCAGTCAGTCTAGCCATTTAAAGCAGCATATGTTCTTACATACCGGAGATCGACCACATGCGTGTGGAATGTGCATTAAGACTTTTAGAAATTGTGGAAATTTATAGCAGCATATGCTCATACATACCGGAGAACGACCACACGAGTGTGACATATGTAATAAGGCTTTCAGTCATTCTAGCCATTTAAAGCAGCATATGCTCATACATACCGGAGAACGACCACACGAGTGTGACATATGTAATATGGCTTTCAGTCAGTCTATCCATTTAAAGAAGCATATGCTCATACATACCGGAGAACGACCACACGAATGTGACATATGTAATAAGGCTTTCAGTCGTTCTAGCCATTTAAAGCAGCATATGCTCATACATACTGGAGAACGACCGCATGCGTGTGGACTGTGTAATAAAGCTTTCAGCCATTCTAGCCAATTAAACCGGCATATGATCGTACATACTGGAGAACGACCGCATGCGTGTGGAATGTGTAATAAGGCTTTCAGTCAGTCTAGCTATTTAAAGCAACATATGCTCAAACATACCGGAGAACGACCACATGAGTGTGGAATGTGTAATAAGGCTTTCCGTCATACTGTTAATTTAAAGAAGCATATGTTCATACATACCGGGCAACGACCATATGAGTGTGAAATATGTCATAAAGCTTTCAATCATTCTAGCCATTTAAAGCGGCACATGCACATACATACTGAATAACAGCCACATTAGTGTGAAATATGCAATAAAACGTTTACCTAGTCCTCTAATTTGAAGCAGCAAATGCACATTCATACCGGAGAACGACAGCACGAGTGTGGAATATGTAATACGGCTTTAGACGTGGAATACAACTTTTAGCCTATTATGGCAGTTTGAAGCGGAACTTGCTCAAGTATAGCAGAGAACGGTCATATAAGTGAAATGTAATTTGATTTACTGTCAGAATTTGTATGGATCTCGTGCACATTCATATTGTAGAACGGTCAAATGAAATGAGTAATACGTATCTATGAAGATGTTGCTTCAGCCCAGCGAATTAAAGAAGCACATTCACATCACATACTTTCCGGAGAACGTCTACATGAATGTTCATGTATGTCAGATATTTGACTAGTATATAAATGTGAAGAGGAACATATATGGAATTCCGTATACTAAATATAGCGTGCATAACATTCCGTGTGCTTAATATCTAAGACGGCAATGAGTTGATCTGGCAGTTTCAAACAGCACACGACTGATATAATAGACTTTAACAGATGGACGCTCTCATACATTCCTTTGCTTTTGAAATGAGTTTGCTGCAGTAAATGTATGTTTATTTAGTCTTTATTTCAGTCTGCTATATACATCATATGTTCAACACAATGTGTCATACATATAAACAAATATAAGAACATTATCCAACACACAAACACACAAATCAATGTTAAATTATCTTTATTTATTTTAACGAAACATAACAATCATAACAACATGGAGCCATAACAGTTGAAATAATGTAATATATAATGTAAATTTACTATATGCCAACAAAGGATTCCAACTGAAAGGACCGCTATACATTTAGGGATAAATCGGACTTTATCTGCAAATGCTTTCATTGTAAATATTTCCCAAATAGTTATGTTGTACAATATCTAATGAGAGCCATCGGACATTTACTGCCCCTGCATACTCACTAAACATATATAGGTTCTCTTATGTTGTTTCCTCTGTTTTTGCACTACATGCCATCAATTTTCTTCCACTTTCTCATATTATGTTTATTATTTTACTTTATATCGACAGATATCCTACAGTATATCCAATGGGCAAACAATCAGTAATTTATTGTTTTCATTGTAAATATTTCCCAAATAGTTATCTTGTACAATATCTAATTATCTATACAGTTGGAGGGAACACACATGTAGCAAACACACCAATCTCTTCCGCTTATTTGCTTGTATTTACTTACTGTTGTAACATGTTTTATATTTGCTTAAAGAAGTGTAACATGTATACGTTTTACCATAACATTCTTTAAAATAATTGTTAATATGTGTTTAATAAACCAAATTGTGTTTGTTATAAAATCTGTCGATTTTCTATAATTCAACATCAAAATGTTTGCACCCACTGCCTCTATACTGAATATATAATTCGATAATACACTGAAACAAACAATTATACTCATATTTATTTTTGCACATTTTGTTCCTAGCCACTGCCTATTGAAATGGTGTCAACGTAAGCGTGTTCGGACTCAAACCGTTAGTGACGTCATTTATTTATGACGTGGTCTAAGCGCGACATTCTAGTGTAATCTAGCGCTTGACCGTTTTCAGTCTGAAATAAAAAGATGATTTGTTTGTTTAAGGGACTGATCGAAATATAGTTCACTCAAGAATATATATATACGAATGCTCTATAAATTATTCCTTGTCCGGGATTTCACAGTCATAAATATTGCATCATTCCGTAGTACGAATGCACTATATGTGATTCCATGTCCGGGATCTCACAGTCATATATTGCATCATTCCGTAGTACGAATGCTCTATACATGGTTCCTGGTCCGGGATCTCACAGTCATACATATTGCATCATTCCGTAGTACGAAAGATCTATACATTATTCTATATCCGGGATCTCACAGTCATAAATATTGCATCATTCCGTAGTACGACTGCTCTATACATGATTCCTTGTCCGGGATCTCACAGTCATAAATATTGCATCATTCCGTAGTACGAACGCTCTATACATTATTCCTTGTCCGGGATCTCACAGTCATAAATATTGCATCATTCCGTAGTACGAACGCTCTATACATTATTCCTTGTCCGGGATCTCACAGTCATAAATATTGCATCATTCCGTAGTACGAATGCTCTATACATGGTTCCTTGTCCGGGATCTCACTGTCATAAATATTGCATCATTCCGTAGTACGAATATAAACTAATATTGATAAGGTGAGGGAACATTTATCCATGTGGTAGTTATTTACAAAATACTGGATAGCAGGGATATCTTAGCTAAAAAATAAGGTTGTTTTTAATTGAAACAAGATCAAAGAAATTCTTCATTTTCAGTGAATTTGTAAACATTTAATCAATTTGAAGAAGAACCGTGGTGTGTTGCGCTATTGAATTAATTATAGTGACATAAAAACATTGGAATATTGAAGATGTAGAAAGAATGCTGTGGATGTCTTGAATTAAAATGATGGAATGGCAGAATGGAAGAAGAATTAAATTAATGACATATGGACAGATAATGTATACAGTAACTCCTGAAGTGATGGAACCGTCATTGTGTACTCAATACAGCTCCATAGTGTTATCACTACAACTCCCAACTGTACAAAAACATCTCCCTAATGCACCCATAAATCACGTAGTGTTCTCAATACAGCTCCCTAATCTATTCAATACATCTCACAAGTGTACACAAACATCTCCCAATTGTACCCAGACATCTCCCAATTAAAGATCTTTGCAAATAGGCTCATTAAGACACTGTGATTAACGTTTTTTTGCTTGATGTGCAAACTTTTTATAACATATAGGTGTTGTTTTGTTTGTTCTATCATAGGTACATTTATTTAGGTGAGATTTATGCTAATCTAAATCAGTCGCCACGGGGGGGCTTACCTACTTAAGAATTCAATAGCCAGTTTGAATCGCCCTCCTTAGTATCCTTTAGAAATCGGTTTGAATGGAGATTACGGATTCAATAGCCCATTTGATTCGCCAGGTGCGCCTTTTGAATACGAATACAAAGGAGGTATTATGAATTCAATAGCCCTTTTGAATAGTCCTACATAGTATAACTAGAATTCAATGGGGATTAGGGTTTCGCGTAGTGGCGCCGCCGCCTCAACATAGGCGTATACAGGGTAGACACTACTACTGACCCCATGCCACAAAGGTTTACAATGGATGAGGAAAACGACGAATAACAATGGCGATTACAAAATTCGCGATGCTAATTCCGTTTAGTAACGGTTTGCAAAAGTTGTTATATTAGAAACAATTTTATAATCATACCACGGTAGTATTTACTGAAAATGGTTTGCATACATTTATCAAAAGTATGTCATACGTATTGAAAAGCTAATGTTCTTCCGCCGCGATTCTCGGGCTGTTATTGATGGAGGAATAACCGCGTCTCATTCCGAGCAGTATTTCAGACTGGCACCCGGGTGGAACCTCCAACCTTCTGCAAGCCAGCTGGGTGACTTCCTCACACGACATTATTCGGTTAGGGAATTGAACACAAGCGGAATGATTTCAAGAAAGTTAATATAAACAATCTTAACAGCTCAGCTACGGCGGCCCACATACACTGGTATATCAATAGTAGGCTTATATATCAGAGAATAGACTTTTACGACAATAGACAATATTAGCTTTCTATGCAAACACTCCGACACAAGTTAAGCACAACTTGACTTGTTTCAATAATATCTTTTCAAATAATGAACTTATTTCAAATCGGTTTGCTGTTTTCGTTACCTGTACACACATACTTACTTACTTGTGAAACAGGTTATTGGTCGATTGTTGTGTGTTTATGTGTATATGACAGGGTGTGTAAAGTGCCAGATGTAATTTTCAACATTTGTGATTTGAAAGCTGATATTTTGTATGTAGAGATTTAAGTTTCATTTTCTATTGACTTGGTATCGTGCGGCGAACATTAGCCATACCAGAAATGTGGAAAGCTGTTGGCATGAATAACGGTGGTTTCAGCCATAGCAGGGTGGCATACCACGTCAGGGTTAACCATTCCATCATTGTACGACTGATGTAGCGTTTTCGTCAAACGGGTAATGTTACTGACCTCCACGTGCAGGTATATATCGCATAGCGACGCCGAGATAGGGCCGGTTCATATCCAGACGGGCGGCGCGGTAACGGGCGTTCAGTACACTAGACGGGCGGCGCGGTAACGGGCGTTCAGTACACCAGACGGGCGGCGCGATAACGGGCGTTCAGCGTTCAGTTGTTGAGGGTAATTTTGTAATCAGAGCTATTATCTCATGGGTTATCTCTTGTATTGTATATACCGGGTCTGATTGGTGATATTTTTATATTTGTGAATAATCATAGAATAGAACAGAAGTTTATTTCGAAGTATTAAGAAGATTTTATTTCACCAAATACACAGTATCTTATCTGAAATATGTCAAAACTGACAGTTGATTAAACATGGATGAAATAGTACAATGTTTTCGGCAGTGGTCTTAATAGCTAAAATGTCTAAAGGTTAATAATAATAAATATGGACGTTAAAATATATAACCATATCATTACAGTGCTTAATTCAAGAATGTTGAACTGAATAGACATACAATTTTATGCATAAGTACATTTCATAGAAACATACATGCATACATATACTCCAACAACATTTGTAAAGGGTCGGGCTAAAACGCAGACGCTTATGCAGACGATATGTAATGTATAGTAAAACCCAGACAACAAAGGTATATAGTGATATCGGAAAACCCAGACAACAAAGGTATATAGTGATATCGGAAAACGCAGACAACAAAGGTATATAGTGATATCGGAAAACGCAGACAAAAGCAACATATAGGGAAAACGCAGACGAGTTGAACATAGAACAAATTTATCTGTATTAATGCAGACACATTGAATATATATAGAAAACGCAGACGAGTTGAACATATAGTAAACTTGTATTAATGCAGACACATTGAATATATATAGAAAACGCAGACGAGTTGAACATATAGTAAAATTGTTTTTATAGAGAACACGTTGACAAGTTGAATATATACAATAATTGTTTTATTGTTTGTTGTTTCATTTGTTTTAAGCAGACCAATTGCGCATATAGTAACATTGTTTTATTGCAGACGAGTTGAACATAGAGAAAAGTTATCTGTTTTACTGCAGACACATTGAATATATAGAGAAAACGCAGAAGAGTTGAACACATAGTGAAATTGTTTTATTGCAGATATATTGAACATAGAGCAAATGTATCTGTTTTATTGCAGACACATTGAATATATAGAGAAAACGCAGACGAGTTGAACATATAGTAACATTGTATTATTGCAGACACACTGAATATATAGCGAAAACGCAGACGAGTTGAACATAGAGCAAATGTATCTGTTTTATTGCAGTCACGTTGAATATATAGGGAAAACGCACACGAGTTGAACATATAGTAAAATTGTATTATTGCAGACACATTGAATATATAGCTAAAACGCAGACGAGTTGAACATAGAGCAAATGTATCTGTTTTATTACAGACACATTGAATATATAGAGACAACGCAGAAGAGTTGAACACATAGTGAAATTGTTTTATTGCAGACATATTGAACATAGTGCAAATGTATCTGTTTTATTGCAGACACATTGAATATATAGAGAAAACGCAGACGAGTTGAACATATAGTAAATGTATCTGTTTGATTGCAGACACGTTGAATATATAGCGAAAACGTAGACGAGTTGAACATAGAGCAAATTTATCTGTTTTATTGCAGACACATTGAATATATAGCGAAAACGCAGACGAGTTGAACATATAGTAAATGTATCTGTTTTATTGCAGACACATTGAATATATAGCGAAAACGCAGACGAGTTGAACATAGAGTAAATGTATCTGTTTTACTGCAGATATATTGAATATATAGCGAAAACGCAGACGAGTTGAACATAGAGTAAAATTGTATTATTGCAGACACATTGAATATATAGCGAAAATGTATCTGTTTTACTGCAATTGAATATATAGTAGAATAATTTGAATATATAGAGAAACTTATGTATGTATTATACTTTTATGTAGGTTATTGTCGTCGTTGTTGGGGCAAATGACATCGGTTATAGAACACCATCTCAGATTGTCGCAGACATAGATTGCCTATGTAATATAATTCACAGCGAGTCACCCAAGTAGGTATCTTAATACGTTTTGAGGTATTAGGACATAATGTACAAGTGCACTTTTCTCTGTAAGGCATACCTTTTCCTAAACAGTCTGTATCTGGTCAATGAATATCTTCTAGTCAGTCTCTTTTACGGCAAGTGGAAAAATATTACTAAGTAAAATGAAAATTTCTGCATTTAATGCAATTGTTTAAACTGAGATTGCATAACAAATGTTCAAAATAATATCAGAGATGTTGACGATATATATATTATTAATAGATGTTTGTATTTGATCAATGATCTATATATATTCAGTGCAACAGTGCTGCTCTCAGAAATTATACCACGTTCACAGAACCTCTACCATGGAAGCCAGCACAGTCTTGACCTCCTTGATCGCTGGAACTGGGATGCGGGGGCTATAAATAGGCTTATTCGCAAGCTCTCGCTTCGCCTCTCCTGGATTGACATCATTGAGCATCCATATTTTCACACATTGTTTGGTACGTAAGAAATAGTTTGTGCATGATGATGATGAAGATGATAATGATTTATTACAATATACGAATCTAAGGAGATATGGTATACACGCGTTTGCTTTCATGCTAACATGTCGTCAGATATTGCAATTTAAATGGTGGAATCTTGTCTATGGATGTGTCCAGTCACTCCGTCTGTCTGTAGCCAAATACTTCCGATTTCAGGTGCCAGGCGAAAGTTATTGAGCACAGACGGACTACACCTCAGCTACGAAGGTGTAGAGAATCTTGCAACTAGCATTGAAGCTGCTGTCAGATCATCAACTCTGCATGGTACCACAACTATTGCTTGAACGCACCTGCAGATATTTCTTTGATAGATAAATACTTCAATTGTGGCTTTTGCTAAATTAAGAAATTAAACAGGTAGTGACGTTAAAAACTTTAATACCCTTCAATAAACAATATTTCATTGATTATCTTAATTGCAATATACAGTGTCCCGCGTGTCAAAGGGATCATACAGTAGTTATATATATGTGAATTCAATATCTTCTTAATCCACTAAAACCAATCAACGCTATTAAAGCCACGTGCCATATTCAATGTGTCTGCAGTAAAACATACATTTGCTCTATGTTCAACTCGTCTGCGTTTTCGCTATATATTCAATGTGTCTGCAATAAAACAGATAAATTTACTCTATGTTCAACTCGTCTGCGTTTTCGCTATATATTCAATGTGTCTGCAATAAAACAGATAAATTTACTATATGTTCAACTCGTCTGCGTTTTCGCTATATATTCAAGGTGTCTGCAATAAAACAGATACATTTGCTCTATGTTCAACTCGTCTGCGTTTTCGCTATATATTCAATGTGTCTGCAATAATACAATTTTACTATATGTTCAACTCGTCTGCGTTTTCGCTATATATTCAACGTGTTTGCAATAAAACAGATAAATTTGCTCTATGTTCAACTCGTCTGCGTTTTCGCTATATATTCAATGTGTCTGCAATAAAACAGATACATTTACTATATGTTCAACTCGTCTGCGTTTTCGCTATATATTCAACGTGTCTGCAATAAAACAGATACATTTGCTCTATGTTCAACTCGTCTGCGTTTTCGCTATATATTCAATGTGTCTGCAGTGAAACTATTCTACTATATGTTCAACTAGCCCCCGTGTTGTATACTCTCCTCTATTTAGTAAGCTTTAATAAGTTTAGTACGATAGTGTGGCGGATACTAACACCTTTCACACAATAAAGCCATCTGGAATACACAGGAAGTCACAATGTTGATTGTTGTATAGTGTCAACAAATAGTTGAATCATATTAAAAATTGAGGGAATTTATTTTTAATTTTCATTATAAAGATATTACGGAAAGACAAGAGAATATATGCATGCGTTCTATAATTAAATAAATACACTTATCATTTTTGGTTTTACTTACCGAAAAGAATGGTACAACATCGAATATAACTTCCTCTTGTAAGAACTGGCGTAAGCGATATCCTGAATATGGAAAACCACTATAGCGCTCCTTACTCAGACGTTCTGACAAGAACTTTGTCTGGCTATGTCCTACAACAAGCGGCATTGTAAAAAATCGCTCTGAATATCGCAGAAATAACGATATTAACAAGTAAAAAAAAAAAAAGGACGCTGAACAGATATAACTTATTATATTCCACAATATCACAATTATAAATATTTATATTCCACAAGATCACAGTTACACAAATAGCAATTATTATATTCCACCACAAGATCACAGTTACACAAATATAAATTATTATATTCCACAAGATCACATTTGCACAAATAGCAATTATTATATTCCACAAGATCACAATTACACAAATATAAATTATTATATTCCACCACAAGATCACAGTTACACAAATATAAATTATTATATTCCACCACAAGATCACAGTTACACAAATAGCAATTATTATATTCCACCACAAGATCACAGTTACACAAATATAAATTATTATATTCCACAAGATCACAGTTACACAAATAGCAATTATTATATTCCACAAGATCACAATTACACAAATATAAATTATTATATTCCACAGTATCACATAGCAATACTTATATTTCACAAGATCATGTATGTCTAATATATAAACCTTCAGAAATTTAAAACATAGTATTCATTTTTACTATTTATACTTACTCATATATTACAGTAGTAAGAAGTGATGAGTACTATCAAAGGGGATTAATTACTGGCTGTTTTCACAAATAGCAATAGATATTTAAATAATCCAATAGATATAACAAGATTTATTCTTTATTTCAGTCTCATCGTTGTACAATACATAAAATATACACAACAAATTATCGTAGCATAGTACAACACCATTCACTATAAAAGAATTATAAGAGACTAATGTAATCACAGATAATCAAACTATCACAGTCTAAGGACATATTATTATATTTACATATTAAAACCGGGGAACAGTCGCTAATTGAAAATTAAATACTTACTAAAACCGGAAATTTTGAAATACTGAAATGGAAAAAAAGCACTAATGCGCAATTAAGAAATGTTTTAAAATATCAGTTATCAACCTCGATCAGATCGCGGTTGAACTAATTAGCAGCTGTTTCTCGGAATGGATAAGAGACACACAATCAATAAATCAAATGGATACATTATTTACATAAATAAAAGGATCGTCTTTGAAGAATATAAAAACAGGTTTTGGCAACAATTCTAATCAGAGGTATAGTAGTAAAAATAATTCTAAGCTGGTCGGATACAGGTTTGTTCCGAAAGTCATTTTCATATAATGAGGCTTTCTCTAAGAGAACAGCTCTCAAATCATCATACAGTGAACATTCTAATAATACATGACTTTCGTCTTCTAATACATTACAGAAAGGGCACTTACGTTCATCAAGTGGTAAATTCTCATACCTTCCGGTTTCTATACGTAATGGAGCAACTCCACATCTAAATTTACATAATGCTGATCTGTGACGTGTGGGTAAAATCATTTTACAATATACTTCTGTTTGAAATTTAAATTTAAATGTACAGTAGGTTCTAAGCTTATTGCGACCACGTCCAGAAACACCTATCACACTGTTAATAGAGGTGGACCAGTCAGTAACATATTTCTCCATTACCGCATTTTCCACACTATCTACTAAATTGTGCTTATGTATAGGTATAGATAGGTTACAGTAATCCATCAAAGTAATGTCTGCAAACTGTCTCTTGACATAATAAAACCAGTTTTTATAACTTGTAGATTTAGCATTCGCCCATAGTGCAACTCGCTTATTTAATCTGGAATTGTCGGTATTAGCTAAGCGTGCCCAAAACCCAGATATGTGCTTCCATTGTCGCACAACTGGCGGCTGCCAACCCATTTCCCCGGAGACAGCTGCATTGGGAGAATATTTCCCAATACCAAGAAAGAAACGCATGGCACGATTGTGGATTGCATTAATGCATGAAAACGCTTTATATCCCCAAACCGGGGCGCCATAAGCAATCACAGGCCAGACAACAGAGTCATACAATTTGGAGAAAACATTATATGGTACACCCCCAACTAACTTACATTTAGCAATGAGCAGTCCCAATGCACGACTTGCACTTTGAGCAACACATTTTGCAGTAACATTGAAGTCAAGGTATTCACTCAAAACAATTCCTAAATAAGTATATATACCTATAGTTTCCAGAACATTAACACCACATTTAAAAATAACATCAGATCTTGGCATAGAAGCAGGACGAAAATGGACAACTCTACTTTTATCCCTGTTTATAAACATATCGTTTATATTGCACCAGTCATGTAAAGCATTCAATAATCTCTGCAAATCAAGTTGGTTTTCTGCTAGTAGGACAATGTCATCCGCGTACAATAGAATACCTATACAGTCATTATCGACATTAACACCGATATTTAATGATTTCAAAAATATCGTTAAATCATTAATGTACAAATTAAATAAAAGCGGCGATAGAATGCACCCCTGTCTTAAGCCACAATTAACATCAAACCAATCAGTCTTAAAAGAGTTTACCCTAATACATGACGACACAGATGAGTAGATAGACTTAACAGCTCGCCACATATTACCGGCAACTCCAATTTCATTGAGTCTTTTCCACAATTTATCTCTGTTAATAAAATCGTACGCCTTACTAAAATCAATAAAGGCACAGAATGAATTAATGATTAAAGGACAATACTAATGATCGGATCTTATTATCCTTACTTGTATATTTAAATGTCGACCTTTGATCATTTCAACTGTTTGTGTCTAACTAATTACTAACACATAATTTCTTATTATGTTTTGTCACGTAAACAATTTCCACAAATAAGGTCATTATTAGTAAAATAAGTGCATATACAAGGATACATTTTACGTCTGCGTATTAAAACAATTTTACTATATATTCAATGTGTCTGCATTAATACAAGTTTACTATATGTTCAACTCGTCTGCGTTTTCTCTATATAATCAATGTGTCTGCATTAATACAAATAAATTTGTTCTATGTTCAACTCGTCTGCGTTTTCCCTATATGTTGCTTTTGTCTGCGTTTTCCAATATCACTATATACCTTTGTTGTCTGCGTTTTACTATACATTACATATCGTATGCATAAGCGTCTGCGTGTTAGTCTGACCAATTTGTAAACGGTCACCTTGTGTGTTATAATATTTGGAGCAAACTAATAACTATAATATAAATAGTTTCATACCGTCATTAAATCATTTTATTCCAGATTATTATTCAGCGATTCATCCACTTTTTGTGGAGTGTATAATGTAAATAAAAGTGTATACATAATCATATCTAGCAATCAATCACTTGAATAACATATTATTATATACAAGTGCTACGAGCACGAGGACAAGCTCTAATATAATATTTCATTTCATTTTCTTTTAAGAAGTCAGGTATTTAGTATATGTCACCATTATGTTATACACATCTACATTGCGTATATTCTTTATTTTTTGTTTATTTAAGTCTCATCAACATACAAGCATATATATACAACTTTATACAGTTGACATAATTATTCAAATAACCTTTCATATATACAAGAGCACCGCCTGCAGGTGGCATGACTCGGCTGCAGTCCTTGACAGACAATATTAGTCTTTAGCCGGAAATATCTATATAAGAAAGGTGCATAACTCTCAAGACAGTGCTGACCAAGTTATGTAACCTATCTCCCAAGGATGTCACTGTATACTTAAATACTAAGTTCGACTAACCTGGGGCGTTTCTTTCTTCTGGATAATCCGTTCAATGGAATACAGCTCGGGTAAAACACGCGTATTTTTCACAAATGATTTACGGAAGATATGACGAGGTAAAGATTCTCCTGCATTCAATGATTTATAGTTAACAGTATTTCTGTTACGGAGATATGTATATTCAGACATAGTGACAGTCTCCAGATTTGTTATTACAAGCAGTGTGAAACAGTCGAATGAGTGATATGCCAAGGACACCAGTAGTTTCAAAATTGACACAATACCACGACACCTTGTTAATTATGGCCCTGCCTCCGGTGTAGCGCTTTATTCTTGTATGTTATTTTCTAAATAAAATACGTTTAAATTAACACCTTTTTTATTATTACAGTTTTTGTTTTGTCGAAAAATCCCGCTAATTATTATTGAACCATGTCTACCATCAAAGGGGACACGTACTACCTATCGTAATTGAGCCATTGTATATATCATCTTATTTCCTCCATTTCTGAAGAGTATATAACATTCAAAAAAGAAACACATAGGATATTACAAACATACAAAGGACATAAAATGATGCAAACATAAAGACATTTCATAGTGAGAACATACAAAGGACATCAAACGTATTGCAAAGATTGGAGTTTCGGAAGACATCCATTATTTTAAGCATACAAACAATATCAAACGTTATGAAACATACAAGAGCATCAAACAATATACATACAAGAGAACATCGCATTGTGCAAACATTAAGCACTAAGCTAGCAGTAATGTTTACATAATGCACGTTTGGTTATGCATATTTAGTCTTATACTAGGAAGCCTCTTAGAAACAAAGAGAAATCCAATAAGCAGCATATTTAAATGTTTACAAAGGTTGGCAGAAATTTAAGAACATACTATTTCACCGAAACGAAAAGTGAATATAAGAAAGTTATTCTAAAAACGCTGCATTCTGTAGATCATGTTTAGGAGCCAGATTTATGCTTTAGATGATCACAGCTCTCAGAAATGTTCCGTTTAAATTCATAAATTCAACATATCTGTTTAGTTCAATAAAGTGTGATATAAGTAGTATAGCACTATGGGCCGAGTTTTATTGAATATGGGCCGTTTTACCGAGGTGGATGGCAGTATGGGCCGTTTTTTTTATGGCGCTATGGGCTTTTTTTTGTGGGGTTACCATGGCCCATAGTTCCACCCCTACTAAAAATAACATAACACATAATAAATTTCAATATAATTTTTTATTTACTAATAACTAATTAACTAATAATTTTAATAATAATATCATTTTTATACAAATATTCATGAGTATATTGTAACTATTACTAAAAAACATTAATATTTTCCCCAATAAAATATCTAATATCCATTAATATTTCTCCAAACTTATTTAGTCCTTGCCATTTTGCTTGCACTGTCGCATTTTTATGCCACATATTTAAGCCAATACCCCAAATACAGTCTCGTGGGTTAGCCTCTGCAAGAATTTTATTATTTGTATTTAATAAAAATCTCTTTAAGTATTCGTTTTGTTTATATTTTAACCAGTTTCCACCAAAAAGCACTTGTTCTGAATCTCTGTTCCATTGTTGTACATCAAAAAGTTCAGATCTTGACCTTCCTAGGTGTCGTATTTCTGCTGCATTTGTAGAAATAAGGATTTTCTCTGCAATAGTATGTTCTTGACAGTTCACCATTTTTTTATGTTGAAAATATTGTTCAGTACATATATATTTCACTCCATCACTATCTATAAAGTCTGCAAGGTAAAAATTACTGAAGACACTGTTTTGTCCATAAAATAAAACCATATCGTTTGTTATTCTGTCATCCATAGTTCTCTTCAAATCTTTCTTTCTAAATGATGGTATAGTAATACACCGCATACATTTATATAATCATCATCCTCTGGAGTTATTTTTGTCTTCTCTAAATAGTTATTATATATTATATCCCAACTGTCTAAATCAAGTTTTTCTTTTAACACAGCTTCTATATCTTTATGTTTAACAACCGCAATATTTCTGTTATATAAATAATGTTTTATAACACTTTCCATATCTATATATGGCCTCAAATGTATATATACATTTGACAACATATTACCAAAATTCTCCTCTTTTGGTATTCTCTTTCGTGTTATTTCTTCATTAACCATATCAATCAAAACCTCACCCCCTAAATCTAAATGTATAATACTATTAACAAATTCTGAACAAAATCCTCCTTCCACACCGATTTTTACTATATGCGTCATGTTTACCACTCTCTCTTTGAATGATGGTATAATAAGACATCAAGTACATTTATATAGCTTTCATCATATGGTAATACTAATCTATTTCTAGAAACAACATAATCAGTGTACATTGATATCCATTTCTCATACCCCATACCTAATGTAGTGTACATAAATTCTATATCATCTAATTCAACGATATCTAATTTACGTTTCGATAGAAAATGAGTCAATATACTTTCTATATCCATTTCTTTCCCTAAATATTGTTGCGCATATGAAAAAAGCATCCCATAATAATTGTTATATGTTCCCCCATCTAAAATTAAAATATGTTCAGGAGTAATTGTTGTTAAGTCAACATCTCCAACTTTTCTGATTATTTCATCATTTACCATTTCTATATAAATTTTTGTATCTATACCCAAATGTACTTTAGAATATTGTAGTCCTTCATTTGTAGATACCATATGATTTGCTTTCATATTGCTATTATTCATGATTGATGTCTTACTACAATATCAAGTAAAAAATAATGATAGTGTTCTATGGTTGTTCTAACTTATATAGTTTATTTACTCTTGGTATATATTAATATAATTGGATTATATTAATAGTTCCATGAATATAATCTATTTAAATGTCTATGTAATAAGACATGAATTATATTTATAGTATCTGGTTGTTCTGGCATGTTGAGTTTATTTCTTTCCATAAGATAATCATTATACATTATAAGCCAGCTGGGGTAATATATCACTAAATCTTTACATACTTTTTCTATATCCTCCTTTTTAATAATATCTAATTTTCGTTTTGTTAAATAATTTACAATCAAACTTTCTATATCTATTTCCTTTCCTAAATACAATTTTGCTTTTGTATGCGCTAATCCATAATAATGTACAAATGGTTTATCATTCTCTACAATATGTTGTGAAGATGATGTTTCTAAGTCAACATCAGGACCTACTTTTCTAATTATTTCCTCATGTATCATTTCTATAAATACATTTGTTCCTAATCTTAAATGTACTTTAGAAAAATGCAGTCCTTCACTTGTAGATACTATATGTGTTATTCTATCTTGTAAATAACTCATTGTGAAGGTGTTATCTCTTTGCAATGCTACAACTAAATGAAAACATAAAAGATATCTAATATATATATGTTTGTTGTAATATATAAAATATAACTAATGACAATATTTGAGAGATGTTCCCCTATCGGAATATGTGTAATGGCCATGAAAAGGGCCTTAATATTGTTTCCTAACAATAAAAACACCTGATATATATTGTTGAGTTGTTGTATTCAGGTGTAGGGTTGATAATATCCGGTGAAAATATTGTGTTAGAGATAGATTCTCCACAATAATCCACCGGCGTAAGCCCTCCATAAACAGGGACATAGCTCATCATTCGTCTGATATAATCATCATCAGTCTCTGGGGTTGGTGGTGGTTCTGTTGATGAAACAGCTGACTTCATAATCAGCTCCACGATATGGCTCCACCGCCCTCCTAGCATAGGATCATTCAACTAATCTATTAAGCTTGACATTGTGAGATAATCAATAATGAATAAAAACATAAACAACACACCATATATAGCAGAGGTATTGGATTGACCTACACGCTATAAATAGATTCTATATAACATAGTATCGGTTTTTTTGACCTACTACATATTATGAGATAATATTTTAATACAAGTGTATAAATAGTAACATGTCAAAATGTGTAACGTTATGGTAACCTACATTTAAATATTCCATTAAAACAAAATAAACATAATCCATGCATATGTAAGAAATTGTTATGTTCATAACATAGCTTACAGTAATATGTTTCTTTACCGCACCAATGACAAAAATAACCTAACAGTTTTTCCCAGATATCTGATTCACTATCAAAACACATACTAGCACCACAACATTGACAATCACCTTCTAATATAATAGTATGATTAAACTTTGATGCATAAAATTCCCCGGCTATATCTTTAAAATGTATAGCCATATTGTTTTGCTAAGTATAAAATATGAACTATGCTGGTGTAATGTTATATATTTTGGGGTAGGACTAGATATTTTGACAAAACATGAGAGATATTTTCTTATCGAGAAATATGTATTGGTCCTGAAAAGGACCGTTTTATATGCAGTCTTAAAAAGGGCTATTTATATTTGACCCTGAAAAGGGCCGTTTTATTAATACTAAACAATTAGTACAATTCCGGACATGATGCAGTGTCCACATCCCCATCATCACAGGTACACCCTGCAGGTTGAACCTCATCATTGGTGGCTTTTGCAGCACCCCCATTTTTTGCTGGTCTGCCGAAACCTGTCATTTGATACGTTTGAGGATGTTGCGCCTCAGTTCTTGGGGCTGGCATACCGAAGTATCGTATGGCAGTCTCCGTAGCTACAGGCATTTCAGGCTCGATTCCGAAGTAACGCGCCGCACTTTCAGACTTTATCGGGGTAGAATACCCGAGGCATGGATCCATCTCTGGTGTTGTCTCAATATCTGGAGAATCTGGAGAATCTGGAGAATCCGGAGATCTTGGTGTCTGAGCCGTAGGTGGTGCTGTAACTGGAGATCTTGGTGTATGGTTTCTAGGTGGAGATCTTGTAACTCGTGCCGCTGTATATGGTCTGTATCTCGGGTCGTTAATGTTCCTTAGAGCGTGCCGTGCCTGTCTAGAAGCTCGCCGTCTACATCCCAACTCAACCGCCTCAGCTCTCAACAAGTCAGCTGTCTCCAAATACAACTGTTCTTCATAACGCTGTATAGCCTCTAACACTTTCATACGTCTGATAATATCCGCCATATATAAATTCGACATGATGTATTCGTTGCGGTTAGGATAGCAGCAATGATAACATATGAAGCGTACGCGTTATTTTATAGGAAAATGTAGGATTGACCTCCATGCTAAAAATAATTTTTTTGTAAAAGTATAGTGTATGTTATTATTACATCGGATTGGCCTACTTTACTAGTATAAAAAGCCAATATTGAAAAATAGGTTACACTCTTATTCACGATGAATGACCTACAAGATTTGTTATCTACAGCGATCAATAATACTGGACTCCCTTCAGATCCATATTATCAGCAACCACCAGCAATGGTGTATCAACCAACACAGACTACACCACAACAAATACCTGTGCAAAATAAAGAAGAGAGCCAGATGAAAACCAAAGTACTCTTTGGTATATATGGGGAATTACAGCGGATGAATATTAATTTGGCTACAATCGCTAATAATATTGAGAAGATAGCTCAAAATAAAACTACAAAGACTCCTGAGGATCCGATAATGAAGCCTGCCGAAATATAATATGCCAATATATATTGAGATCCCAATAGTATGCATAAGCACAAAACCAGTGCAGATAGAGACATGTACCGATGAGGAAAAACATAGACAGAGTCATAAAAAAGGAAAGAGCCGTATCATAAGAAAGAAAACAGAAAATATGAGAAGAAAGATAAAAAGAAAGAGGAGCATACAATCCATACAACCCAGACGAAGAAACCATTAAATGATGGTCAAGGGAACTACGGGGAAAATATGTTTATTAAATAAACATATTTTGAAAAAACGGTTCTTTTCAGGGTCAAATATAAATAGCCCTTTTTAGGACTGCATATAAAACGGTCCTTTTCAGGACCAATACATATTTATCGATAAGAAAATATCTCTCATGTTTTGTCAAAATATCTAGTCTTGTTATCCAAACATACTTGTATTAAAATATTACCTAGAGTGTATAAAAAATATATATATAACGTATAATATGTAGTAGGTTAAAAAAAACGATACTATGTTATATAGAATCTATTTATAGCGTGTAGGTCAATCCAATATTCCGCTATAAATTATCTGTTCAATATGAAAATGTTTATCAGTTATCAAAAATGATTGGAAGACGATTACTGCGTGTGGTTAGAGGAATCTATAAGAAGCTAAGAAATTATCGGAAAATAATACATGAACAATCGGAGGTATGCGATAACAACATAAATGAATATACGGAGTACAAGGAACAACGTCGATACGACCTGGAACAATTCTTCCTTAGACGTGATGTTATCTGGCCGAGAAATCAAGTATATATGGTTAAATTGGTGAATATATACCCGGATTTTAAATAAAAACTTAGATAAAAACAGCCCTTTTTAGGGCTGCATATAAAACGGTCCTTTTCAGGACCAATACATATTTCTCGATAAGAAAATATCTCTCAAATTTGTCAAAATATCTAGTCCTACCCCAAACATATACTTGTATTAAAATATTATCTAGAGTGTATAACAATCTATATATAACGTATAAAGTGTAGTAGGTCAAAAAAACCAATACTATGTTATATAGAATCTATATATAGCTAGTAGGTCAATCCGATAGTTTATTATAAAATACAGAGATTTAGAGGTAGCGTCATTCATTATTTTTCAACGATGGCAGCTCTTAATGAAGTACAAATTCAGGGTGTGATGGAACAGTATCAAAGGCTTGGGGATGTTATTGAAGACTACAAGAATCAAGTAAAGCATCTGGAGGCTACAATTAGAGTATATGAGCATAATTATAACCATTTAACGGCTATAATATCGACCATTCGACCTTCGATTCCTGGTTCAGAATCCGAAAACTTGGCGCAAACAGAACAACCACCTCAGAGTTCTAACTTTGTAACAGAGCCTGACAATTGGAACAATGATGACGAACCATTGTTCACCTTAACGGAAGGCAATGGACGATTGATGGGTGGCGCTTACTGCCGTGGTAAGGTTACAAGTGGGGCATATTGTCCTACATGTCGTAGCAAACATTGCGGTGAATAGTTTTAAAAACTATCAACGGCCCTTTTCAGGGCCCAAAATAAAATGAAATAAAAGCCTCTTAGATTTTGTCAAAGTATTATTTTATTATATATTACAATCACAACATCAAAATATAAAAATGAAATAACCACAATACATAACTAATACAGGTTATACAAATAATAATATGTACATCCAATACAATGAGTGTTATAAAGTTAACTCTATTTATAGGTATTTCAATGTCAATTTTATACCATATCTATTAGTGTCATTTTAATAACATAATTTTTAAAACACTGTAATGCCATACAATCATCTTATAGATTTAATAGTCTCTTTTTGCGAATTGCCTTCAATGGAGCCCTCTCCTTAGTGGGGTCTTCAACTCGTGGCCTCTTTTTCAATGGTTCCTCAAAATCATCTAGGGTGTCCATAAGGGTTCTTTTTGGTTTTGGAGTCGAACAGGTCATATTCGGAAGCTCGCCTTTAAATGGTACTCCAGGTGAAATACCGGAATCCATTTCTACATCCATGATGTCCTCTACATCCCATATTTTATCGGCATTGGTGTTGGTTTGTGGTACAATTTCTGTTTGGTTGCTGACCTCAAACTCGCTCGATTCAGGTTTATCATAGGTTGGATAAATAGTACTCCTTTTTCAATGTATATTTTTCAGGGCATGTAGTAGCATAATGCCCCTGTTTTTACATTTATAACATGTTATATTATTTATAAACTTGGTCGGCTGTGTTTTGTTAATACATTCATTCGCATAGTGTCCTTTTTTCTTACAAATATAACAATAAATGTTTTTCTGGCCCTGTTCATTTCCATATGCTTTATACCATAATTCATTTAACTTCAAACTTATTTCATTTAATTGTTGCTGCATACTCATGATTGTTACTGAATGATTGCCAAAGTAGTGAATAAATAATGTCTATGAAATAACCTATATTTATAGTAAACTGATGTAGCTATATTTAGATAATTAAAATATAAATAGATAATGGTTATTAATAGCTCAAAAGAGTGTATATAAGAATAAAAATCAAAATAACAAATCAGTCATATAATAATGGCTACAAAATTAGTAGAATATTCAGATTCTTCTAGTAGTGATGAATCTTCAAATGAAGATTCTTCAAATGAATCTTCAAATGATGATTCCTCAAATAAAATATTACATACTAATGATAAATATTATAAAATTAATGAATTGCAAAGTAGAAAATCTAGAAAATATAGATCTCAAAGTAAAGTATATGATTTGACCTTTAATCAATATGATAAACCATTTGACTTTACTAATGAATTATTTAACAATTTAGTAAATCAAATAAAAGAAAAATCAAACGTGCAACCAAATGATAAAATTAGATTTTCCATTACACACCCTACATTAGAATTTGGTATTCATATACCATTTAATGATGCTGAAAATATATCAGGAGAAACATTATTGAATGAAATCGAAAGAGTAGGTCAAAGTAATAAAGAATTTAAAATACATGATAATGGTTTGAGAATTGAATTTACTCATACATCAATGCCTATTGGAGGTAGTAGAAAAACAATGCATCATGGTAGTGAAAAAAGCATTGATAATATGATAAATATAAAACGTAGTATTATTAAAATTGAAAATAGTGAAGATAGTATGTGTTTAGCTAGATCCATTGTTGTATGTATGTGTAAATTAAATACTGATAAAAGTGATGAATGGAAAAAAAAATGGGGGAAAATTAGAAAAACAGACAAACCTCTTCAAAAACAAGAAGCAGACAAATTATTAAATAAAGTTGGTATAGACATAAACCAGAAATGTGGTATTGAAGAATATAAAATAATACAAAATGAAATATATCCGGAATATATTATTAAAATACACCAACAACATGGAAAAGGTGAACATTTATTTGAACCATATAGAATGACTGATAATAGTAAAGTTATACATTTATATTATCATGATAATCATTATGATAGTATTATCTCAATTACAGGTTTTTTTGGTTGTAGTTATTTTTGTGAATATTGTGATGTAGGTTATAGTAATAAAGAGTATCATGAATGTAATAATATATGTAAATGTTATTCGCATGAATTATGTGAAAAAAAAGAAAGTATTTATTGTAATAATTGTAGCCGGTGTTTTGTTAGTATATCATGTTATGAAAATCATAAAACAATTAAAGGAAAACATAAGAAAAATATATGTTCGTCTGTACAGTTATGTAAAAAATGTGATACTCTATTAATAGAAGGTAAAACAAATCATATATGTCCAGGGTTTAAGAAATGTAAATATTGTAAAGTAATAGTACCGTTGGACCATGATTGTTATATACCGATATATGTATCTGAACCATTAAAACAAGGTCCAAAAATAGTACCCTATATATTTTATGACTTTGAATGTCAATTTGATGACGGGGAACATAAACCAAATTATTGTGTTGCTCAACGGGCATGTGATAACTGCATTTGTAAATCAGTTACCGAATATTGTGCGCATTGTAATAATATTGAAGGTGAAAAACAAATGATATTTGAAGGCATCAATACATTACAAGAATTCTGTAAATGGTTATTTAGTCCTATTCATAATTATTCAACAGTAATAGCTCATAATGGAAGAGGTTATGATACACAATTTGTTTTAAGATATTTAATTACACATGGTACAATTAAACCTGATTTAATTATGAATGGGAATAATATTATGTTATTAAAATATAAAAATATAAGATTAATAGATTCCTTAAATTTTATAGGGATACCTTTAGCATCATTCCCAAAAACATTTGGATTAAAAGAATTAGCTAAAGGTTGGTTTCCTTTTTGGGCAAATACTGATCAATATCAAAACTATATTGGTCCATATTTATCATTAGACTATTATAAACCAGGGTCTATGAAACCTGAAAATCGTGATATATTTATGAAATGGTATGATGATAAAATTAAAAATCAAGAGTTTTTGATTTTAGAAAAGAAATGAAAAAGTATTGTATTTCAGATGTTGATATTTTAAGAAGAGGTTGCGGGGAATTTATATTACAATTTTTAAATAGTGATCAAATTAACCCCTTTAGGGAGGCGATAACATTACCTCAAGCTTATAATAAAGCGTGGAGGAAAAATTATATGCCTAAAAATAGTCTTGGGGTTATATCTGATAGTGGATATCCTAACAAAACTAAATATTATATTAAAGGTATAAGATGGTTGCAGGCCTATAGTACTGATTTAAATAAGAAATGTGTCATGCCTTAAATGGAGGTGAAACAAAAATAGGTAAATATCATGTAGATGGATATTGTGACGGTATAATATATGAATTTCTGGGTTGCTTATATCATGGGTGTGAGAAATGTTATCCAAATAGAAAATATATTAACCCATATACTAAAAAAACAATGCATCAACTGCATGAAGAAACTATTAAACGATTTAACGAATTAAAAATATTAGGTTATAAAATTATTTATATATGGGAATGTGATTTTGATAATTATAAGAATATCAATATCCAATATAAGAATAATATAAATGTATTATATCCATTTAGAGAGCCTATTAAACCTAGAGATGCTCTATTTGGAGGTAGAACAAATGCTGTAAAATTATATCATAAAATAAAAGATGATGAACAAATAAAATATGTTGATATATGTTCATTATATCCATATGTTAATAAATATAAAAAATATCCATGTGGACATCCAAATATATTAAGTCAAGAACAAATTGATATAAAATATAGAATAAGAAGGTTTGATGTAAAAGTGCAAATAACGACCCAGTGAGCACAACCTAGTGAAGATGCCTGAGGACAAAAGACATTGTAATACAACCATGATATTACGCTATGAAATGTAAGACATGAGAATGGGTAAGAGCAAGAAGATGACGATTAGGTGCACATACTCACCGAAAATCACGCGCAGTGAGATGTACACGGCCAAACCGGTAGCCCTCCCGAAGAAGCATTAGATAACGGTTAACTCAAATCTGAGAAACATATCAAATATCGGCATTGGCTGGAGGGCGTTCCGCTGTATATAGCCACCACATATCGATCAGTCTTTCAAATGAAACACGAGGCTCTGGTACCCAGAATTGGGAAACGGAGAAAGGAGGGTTTTCCAAATGTGAGATGGAATAGAACAAGATGTACCCTGAATATTTTGAGATTGGCAGACGATACAGATAATGTGACAAAAAATATAAAGAATAGACTCCGGAAACGCGCATTTGCAAAAACTATGCTTAATTGTATATGGGGTAAAAATGCTCAAAATAACAAATTGC